>OW240919.1:98887287-98899744 GCA_933207985.1 Pelobates cultripes | reverse complement strand
CTGAGAGTCAAATAGAATCGTCAAATACTGCTGTCACATTGCAGTTTTAAAACTTAAATTCTTTTGGGTGCTAAAAAGTACATTAGTGGGGTGCTCCTCATATCTGAGAGTCAAATAGAATCGTCAAATACTGCTGTCACATTGCAGTTTTAAAACTTAAAATTTTTTGGGTGCCTAAAAGTACATTAGTCGGGTGCACTTCAAATGTGAGAGTCAAATAGAAGCGTCAAATATTGCTGTCACATTGCAGTTTTAAAACTTAAATTTTTTTGGGTGCTAAAAAGTACATTAGTGGGGTGCTCCTCATATCTGAGAGTCAAATAGAATCGTCAAATACTGCTGTCACATTGCAGTTTTAAAACTTACATTTTTTTGGGTGCCTAAAAGTACATTAGTCGGGTGCACTTCAAATGTGAGAGTCAAATAGAAGCGTCAAATACTGCTGTCTCATTGCAGTTTTAAAACTTAACATTTTTTCGGTGCTAAACTGCTAAATAGTATTTTAGTGGGGTGCACTTCATATCTGAGAGTCAAATAGAAGGGTCTAATCACTGGCGTACATACCAGGGTCGCAGGGGTCGCGACTGCGACCGGGCCCGGCCCACCAGGGGGCCCGGCCGCCCCTGCGACCCGGTATGTACGCCCAGGGCCAGCCTCTTCCCCTGGGGGGCCCAGGAGCCGATCACCCCAGGGCCCCCCTGAGGCTGGCCCTGCTGACCCCGGGTGGCCGGTCGGGCAGGCAGGCGGGCGCACGAGGGAGCACTCACTGCTTCCTCTTCAGCTCCCTCGCGCACCGCAATGATACCGGAGCCGGAAGATGACGTCATCTTCCAGCGCCGGCATCCCTACGCGGCGCGCGAGGGAGCTGAAGAGGAAGCAGTGAGAGCTCCCTCGCGCGCCCGCCTGCCTGCCCGACCGGCCACCCGCCCAGGAGCCCCACTGGACCCCAGGGAATAATCCCCCCCAGCACTCCAAGAGGTAAGGAGGCTGGGGGGATTATATTAAAAAAAAAAAAAATCATGTGTTAGTGTGTGTGTGAGTGTTAGAGTGAGTGTTAGTGTGTGTGAGTGTTAGAGTGAGTGTTAGAGTGAGTGTTAGTGTGAGTGAGTGTTAGTGTGAGTGTTAGAGTGAGTGTTAGAGTGAGTGTTAGTGTGTGTCTGCTAGTGAGTGTTAGTGTGTGTGTCTGCTAGTGAGTGTCAGTGAGTGTGTTACTGTGTGTGTCTTACTGAGTCTGTTTGATGTCTGTTAGTGAGTGTGTGTTTGTCAATGAGAGTGTATGTTTTGTAAGTGAGAGTGTATGTATGTCTGTCGCTGACTGTATCTCTGTCAGTAAATGTGTGTGTCTGTTAGCTAGTGTGTATGCGTCTGTAAGTGAGAGTGTGTGTGTCTTCAGCACTTACCTTTCTCCAGCGCCGGACTCCCTTGGCGCTGAGGATCCCTCAGCCTCTCAGCTCCGAATGCGACCGCGCACGCATTCAAACCGCCCATAGGAAAGCATTACTCAATGCTTTCCTATGGACGTTCAGTGTGCTCCTCTAGCAGCTGTCCGTGAGACAGCCACTAGAGGCTGGATTAACCCTCAGTGAAACATAGCAGTTTCTCTGAAACTGCTATGTTTTCAGCTGCAGGGTTAAAACTAGAGGGACCTGACACCCAGACAACTTCATTGAGCTGATGTGATCTGGGTGTCTGTAGTGGTCCTTTAAAGGACCACTATAGTGCCAGGAAAACATACTCGTTTTCCTGGCACTATAGTGCCCTGAGGGTGCCCCCACCCTCAGGGACCCCCTCCCGCCTGGCTCTGGAAAGGGGTGGAGAGCTCTCCTCCTCCTATCCTCCTCTTCTCCTCCCCGTCGGCTGTATGCGCACGCGCGGCAAGAGCTGTGCACGCATTCAGCCGGTCACATAGGAAAGCATTCATAATGCTTTCCTATGGACGCTGGCGTGCTCTCACTGTGAAAATCACAGTGAGAAGCACGCAAGCGCCTCTAGCGGCTGTCAATGGGACAGCCACTAGAGGAAATAGGGGAAGGCTTAACCCATTCATAAACACAGCAGTTTCTCTGAAACTGCTATGTTTATGAAAAAATGGTTAACCCTAGCTCGACCTGGCACCCAGACCACTTCATTAAGCTGAAGTGGTCTGGGTGCCTAGAGTGGTCCTTTAAGTGTGTGTGCATCTGCATGCACTGGCATACATACCGCGGTCGCAGGGGTCGCAGCCCTGTAACCCCTGCGACCAGGTGCCCACCGCCATGTGTTGCGGCCCGGCCCGCGCGGGGGGGGGGGCCCACGGATCAATTTTCGCACCGGGGCCCCATGGGTCATGTGTACGCCACTGCCAGTAACCAACCTCATGCTGATGAGTTGCATTAACAATGAAACAGCTGTCCATGAGTGGTTCACTGGTTTTGCATCTTTTCTTAAGGTGTATCATTACTAAAATATCCCTAGCCTTCTGTTTACCTATCCCTCCTGACAACATCTTCACTGCTTCCACTTTACTCCCCTCCCCTCTCTATTCATCTCATGCACTCTACTTATACCTTTCTAGCCTATCTCCGCCAACTCTTTCTAAATCCTATAAATACAAACCCTCTTACAAAACTTTCAAATCCTACTACCACCTTCTCTTCCTTTCTATCATTGTGCTCAAAGCAGCTGGTGATGTCTCTCCAAACCCCGGTCCCACCTCAGCAAACCCACCATGTACTAACTCAAGGAACCAAACCAATCTCATAACCATCTCATGTTACTCCACCTTTAAATCCTCCTTCCATACTGCCCTCTGGAATGCACAGTCTGTTTGCAACATTACTAAATCCACTGCTGTGCACGACCATTTCATCTCTTGTTCCCTAGACTTACTAGCCTTAACAGAAACATGTCTCTCCCCATCTAACACTGCTATCCCTGCATCTAAATCAACACGCTACCTCTAAAGGTGCTCCCGTTGTGCTGAAAGTTGCTGGAGGAACAGTGGGGGTGATCAGGGGATGGTGACATTGGGAAGTGGTAGTGTGTGTGAATAGTGGCAGTGTGAGGGGATGGTAACAGTGTGGGAAATTATAGTGTGAGGGGATGGTGACGCTGTGTGTTGGAGGGTGACAGTGAGTAGATTGTGACAGTGTGGGGTGATTGTGTGTGTGGGAGGTTGACAGTAGGAGGATGGTGACAGTGTGGGGATGGGGACGATGTGGGATGGTGACAGTATGGGAGGTGGTGACAGTAGGGTGGATGGTGACAGTGGGGCAGATGGTGACAATAGGGGGGGTGGTAACAGTGTGTGTGGGAAGGGGACAGTGTGGGAAGTGATGACAGTGAGAGGGGGATGGTGACAGTGGAGGGAAGGTGACAGTGGAGGGAAGGTGACAGTGTATGAAGTGATGACAGTGTGGGAGGTGGTGACAGTGTAGGAAGTGGTGACAGTGGGGGGATGTGACAGTGGGGTAGGTGGTGACAGTGTAGGAAGTGGTGATAGTGGGGGTGGTGATGACAGTGTGGTAAGTGGTGACAGTAGGGGAGGTGGTGACAGTGGGGGTGGTGACAGTTGCAGTGGTGTGACAGTGTGGGTGGTCCTGACAGTGTGGGTAGTGTGACAGTGGGGAGGTGACAGTGTGGGAAGTGGTGACAGTGAGGGGGATGGTGACAGTTTAGGAAGTGCTGACAGTGGGAGGAGATGATGACAGTGGTGACGTGACAATGGGGGAATAGTGACAGTGGAGTGGTGGTGACGGTATCGGAAGTGGTGACAACGGGGGGGTGGTGACGTTGGCGGTGGTGGTGACGGTGTAGGAAGTGGTGACAATGGGGTGATGGTGACAGTGGGAGTGGTAAAGACAGTAGGGGTGGATGGGGACAGTGGGGGATGATGACAATGGGGGGTGGTGACAGTGCAGGTGGGGGTAGTGTGAGGGATGGTGACAGCTGGGGGGATGGTAGTGTGAGGGGATGGTGGCAGTGGAGAGGTAGGGTGGCATGTGGGGAGGCTGTGGCTTTGTTAAATACCTTTTTTTTGTGTAATCCATTCCCTGGTGGTCCAGTGGTCTCCTCCTCCCTGGTGGTCCAGTGATCTCCTCCTTCTGGTGATTCAGTGGTCTCCTCCTCCCTGGTGCTCCACTGGGCTAGGTATCCAGTCTGCCACAGCCTCCGCCGGGTGCAGTGCTGCAAACAATGGAGTACTTGATATGTCACAGCGTTGCCATGGAAACCCGTGGCAACGCTCTGTTTTGCTGAAGATCGTGAGGTCTCTACTCCATGGTCTGCAGCTCTGTGCCTGGAGGAGCTGCAAACTGGAGGCAGTGGTAGACTACACGAAGGGGCCCTGCACCTGGTGGCATTCAGGGCAAGCCACCAGGCCCCCTCCTGGTGTCGTCCCTCGGTCATGGACTGAGGGCCGACACTTCAGTTGGCCAGGTTAATCATCAGTTCGGCAAACTTGTTACATTTGAGAACCGGCTGAATCCCACTGTAGCGGAGGCCTGGTATTCCCCAGGTTAACTCCAGTAGAGATCCCAGTGAGGCTCAGGAACAAGTAGTAAAAATACCATGAAGTAATAATTCCAGCAAGCAAAGTAATCCACAAATATCCCCATACAGATCCCAATGACTGGACGACACACAGCATCAGGAGCAGAACTGACTTTTAATGCACACAACTTCCTTATAAAGCATTCTCCCATGCAGGGGAGGGATTTGCAATAATTAGTACAGTAGCCAATCCTCCACGAGTTGCCACCCACACATCCCCTTCCCTTAGTGTGACACATAATCACCTTATGCAGGACACAAATTCACAGAGTTTCTGGATGTACCCCTAAACATAGGGGTACCCCTTTAGATGTTACATCCCCTGGTAGCCCTGATCTGGGTGAGACACATATCCAAAAATCACCCAGATCGGACCAGGGGTTCGGGAAATTTATGGAAGTCCTAAAATGACCGACCGCACTGGGTTTACCAGCCGAAAATGGCTCCATGTGTTTTGGCCCTACGGTCGGTCACAGAAAAGGGAATGTAACACACGAATGACTTATGTTAGGAGAGCTGGGGATGTTTCATGTAATTTCCCTTGTTCGTGGGATTCAAACTACCGAACGAGAAGCCGTTTGGTAGTTTGTATACGAATTGACGGCAGTGTGGAGGTCTCAGCGGTGTTTGCCTAACTGAGTGTCCGATTTGGGTTCCAGACACTAGACGGCAAACACAGCTGTTCGGGAGTTTAAAATGGCCGCCGCCACGTGTTTGTCTCCCTAATGGCGGCCACCCAGCGAACAAAGGACCCACTGCACGAACCGCCAATTACCCGTTTGCAACATTGTTGCGAACAGTAATTGGAGACACACTTATTACTGGGGTGGTCTGATTGTTCTGTAGTTTCATTCGCTTAAGAACTAAATGACCTCCATTTGTTTAAATATACATAGGGATTAAGGAGAGAGCGCATGTAACTTCTTTCTTTTGTTTTTACTATATGTATTAGAGCTGATGTGTACTGTGGTCGTTGCTGCCGCCCAGGAGTGATGTGAGTGAGCGCAGGACTTTTCTTTTTGTTCCTGTGTTACCAGCCTGCCTCTGTAACCAGCCTGCATTTGATACCAACCTGCCTTTGTTTAAACCCTACCTGGAGATCAGACTTTCTTTATTATTTGCAAGTATCCTGTTTTGTGGCATATTGCCTTAATTCAGTTTTTTCTCAAGTTTCATAATATGTCTAAAAGGACCAATAAAGTCTCAAATAACAACCCTGGCCAAAGTCTCCTATCTGACCTGCTCAAGATCATGACACAGAGTGTAATTTCTTCAGTGTTGTCACAGGAAGAGATATAATAAAATATTTTCAAAAATTTAAGGGATTTACTCACTTTTGTGAGTTACTATACATATATTATATTATTTATTTATAGGAAAAAACTGTGACCTGTAACAAGAGATCCACTGTTTGTAGTGGATAGTTTGATAGCGTGGAATCTGTATACTGTAGAAATTTCTTGGAAGGGTGATCGTTTGCTAAAAGGGACAAAACATGATTAAATCAATAATGTACTGTATCTAGTTTACCAAGAGAATAGTGTCACTTTTAAAAGGACATAAGTCTATGGTTTGTAAAGTGCTGAAAGATCAAGAAGAGGAACTAAAAGACTTCGATGATCAGACAGCTTGTGTTTACCAGCACAGTTAATTTAGTATGTTATTTTCATGCATTTGAAATCAACAAAATGAAGCTCAATGACTTTGGTATTGATATTTAATATTTAACTACCAACTTAACTAACAAATTAACCAACACATTATTTGATGAAAGGGACACTCAGAGCACTAATACAACTTTAAGTCATTTGATTTGGGCCTCACTAAAACCTGTATATATATATGTTCAAATCTTTTCATTTTTTTTGCCCTGCAAAAATGTTGTGAAAAATGATACACCATAAGACTTCCTCTTTACCCATGACTAGGGCCGGTGCACGACCGCCTTGTGCCAGTCACTGCATGTAGTGTGGGCAAGCATACCTCGGTAGAGGATCTTCTGTACCCTCTACCTGGTCTGACAGTAAGTGCTCACTGAGAACAACAAGCAGCTTCCTGTCAGACCACGTAGAGGAGAAATACAGATAAATAATGGGACTAAGGTGAAGTGCAAACTTAAGAAATATCCTAAATATACACAAGAGGGCGCTAGACACTAGCAATGAATATAAATGGTTACCAATTTTGCAGCTTTAAAACATAATATAGATTCTCACAAAATAGATAAGTGTAAAAACCAAGATTAGAGAATAATACATTTATTGAACATAATAATCATCATATAAAGACTTAGGGAAATTAAAACACACTCACATTAGCACAAATAGTTGCAAAAACACATACAATTCGGTGATACTTGAAAAATTTGAATATAGTGCAAAAGTTCATTTATTTAATTAATACAACGTAAAAGGGAAACTAATATACGAGATAGACGCATTACATGCAAAGCAAGATAGTTCAAGCTGTGATTTGTCATAAGTGCGATGATTATGGCTTACAGCTCATGAAAACCCCAAATCCACAATCTCAGTAAATTAAATTATTGTAAAAAGGTGCAATATTCTAGGCTCACAGTGTCCCACTCTAATCAGCTAAGTAAGCCATTACACCTGCAAATGGTTTCTGAGCCTTTAAATGGTCTCTTAGTCTGGTTCAGTTTGAATCACAATCATGGGGAAGACTGCTGACCTGACAGTTGTGCAGAAAACCATCATTGACACCCTCCATAAGGAGGGAAAGTCTCAAAAGGTAATTGCAAAGGAAGGTGGATATCCCAAAGTGCTGTATCAAAGCACATTAATAGAAAGTTATGTGGAAGGGAAAAGTGTGGAAGAAAAAGGTGCAAAAGCAGCAGGGATGCCTGCAGCCTGGAGAGGATGGTCAGGAAAAGGCCATTCAAAAGTGATGGGGACTTTCACAAGGAGTGAACTGAGGTTGGAGTCAGTGCATCAAGAGCCACCACACACAGACGGATCCTGGACATGGGCTTCAGATGTTGTATTCCTCTTGTCAAGCCGCTCCTGAACAACAAACATGTCAGAAGCATCTTACCTGGGCTAAAGAAAAACAGACCTGATCTGTTGCTCAGTGGACCAAAGTCATCTTTTCTGATGAGAGCAACTTTTGCATCTCATTTGGAAACCAAGGACCCAGAGTCTGGAGGAAGAATGGAGAGGCACATACTGCAAGATGCTTGAAGTCCAGTGTGAAGTTTCCACAGTCTGTGTTGATTTGGGGAGCCATGTCATCTGCTGGTGTTGGTCCACTGTGCGTCATTAAGTCCAGGTCCACGCAGCTGTCTACCAGGAGATTTTGGAGCACTTCATGCTTCCTTCCGCAGACAAGCTTTATGGGGATGCTGACTTCATATTCCAGCAGGACTTGGCACCTGCCCACACTGCCAAAAGCACCAAAGCCTGGTTCAATGACCATGGGATTACTGTGCTTAATTTGCCAGCAAACTCGCCTGACCTGAACCCCATAGAGAATCTATGGGGCATTGCCAAGAGAAAGATGAGAGACATGAGACCGAACAATGCAGAAGAGCTGAAAGCCGCTATTGAAGCATCCTGGTCTTCCATAACACCTCAGCAGTGCCACAGGCTGATAGCTTCCATGCCACGGTGCATTGAGGCAGTAATTGCTGCAAATGGGGCCCAAACCAAGTACTGAGTCCATATGCATTCTTATACTTTTCAGAGGTCCGATATTGTTCTATGTACACTCCTTGTTTTATTGATTGCATGTAATATTCTAATTTACTGAGATTGTGGATTTGTTTTTGTTTTTAGCTGTAAGCCATAATCATCGCACTTATGACAAATCACGGCTTGAACTATCTTGCTTTGCATGTAATGCTTCTATCTTATATATTAGTTTCCACTTTTACGTTGCATTACTGAAATAAATGAACTTTTGCACGATATTCTAATTGTTCGAGTATCAACTGTATGTCCTCTCTGGACCCAGAGTCTCAATTTAAATAACAAATAACCTAGTTCAATTAGTGATGAGAGCCCCCCTGTTCGTGACTCCTGGGGGTTCCTGGAACTTGTTTGGAGATATGGATGAGGTGGCTGTCTGGGGGACTCCTCTGCATACTGCTATACGTGTTTCGTCCTGAACTAGTCAAGACTTCTTTAGGAGCTGCTAAGTCTTCCATCTTTGGTCCGGTTAAATATGCTGTTCTTTGCACCCATGAGGATCAGGCGCATGAGCGCATAGGCACCATCTCTGCGAGACGTCATACGTAATGATGTTTAGGGAAGCCTACAATATACGTGCTTCCAATTATGGAGCACAAATAAACTTAACAACCAAAGCGCAAACTAGCAACAGTATCATCCTCCTCTTTATGGAGACACTGATAGCGCTTGTGATGATTGAACTGATTTGGATAAACACGCAGCAGGTCTACAGATCATATCATATTATGAACAAAATTATGGATTATCTCAGCAAATGAGAAGTGCTCACTAACACAGATTTAGACAGATTTGTGAACAATATTTGAGAGAAATAGGCCTGTTGTGTACATAGAAAAAGTCTTAGATCTTTGAGTTCAACTCATTAAAATGGGGGCAAAAACAAAAGTGTTGTGTTTATAATTGTTCAGTGTAAAATATAGATTTAAAATATAAAAAACTACATTTAAGAATATCATTAAAAAAAGAATGAATATTTTAACATCAGTGGTGGATCGCACAATCTGTACGCCAAACAAAAATCTAAAAATATGTAACTACTTGTATGAATAGATTGCACCTATAATACTGAAAACAATTCCCAAAGAAAATCAAACTTATTTTGTCAAACATATAAGAAAATTGATATGATTAATAAAGAAGGGGGAGAAAAGAAAAGTTCTGCTGTAATATGAACTTGCTGTATATAGTTACATAGGATGAAAAGAGACATGTGTCCATAAAATTCATCCTTCCATACATCTCTTTTTTGTTGTTGATCCAAAAGAAGGCAAACAATCCCAGTTTGAATCACTTCCAAGTTTGCAGCGAACTAGGAGAAAAATTCCTTCTTGGCCCCAGAATGGCAGTCAGATTTATCCTTGGATCAAGAAACTATTACCCTACAGTTGAAAAATTATATAATTGAATATTATGTTTTTGCAAGTATGCATTTAGTTGCTGTTTAAATATCTGTGCATATTCCAATAAAACCACTTCTCCGGGCACATAATTCCACATCCTTTTAGCTCCTTTGCTTTCCTTTGCCTTGGAATAAATTTCCTTTCTTCCAGTCTAAACGTATGACCTTGTGCCCTATGTATTGTCCAGTTTCTGAATAGATTTCCAGATAATGGTTTGTATTGGCCATGGATATATTTATCATAATGTTATCATATCCCCTCTGTTTTTCTAAACTAAAGAGGTTTAAATTTGTTAACCTTTCTTCATAGCTAAAATGTTCCCTTCCTTTTTACTAATTTTGTAGCCTGCCTCTGCACTTTTTTTAGAGCTTTAGTAAACGTGTCCAAAATTGCGCAACATATTTAAAATGTGGTCTTACTAGTGATTTATAAAGAGGCAAAATGATATTCTCATCTCGAGAATTAATGCCTTTTTTTAATGTGACAATACCTTACTGGCCGTAGCCACTGCTGATTGACATTGCACATTGTTGCCTAGTTTGTTGTCTATAACAATTCCCAAATCCTTCTCGTGTGTTGTTATCCCTAATTCACTATCATTTAGTTGCTTGTGCGTTCTTTACCCTGAAGAGCATAATTTTGCATTTTTCTACATGAAATATCATCTGACATTTGAGCACCCAGTCCCCCAATCTATCAAAATCCCTCTGCAACAAATAATATCTTGCTCACATTGTATTACTTTACTGAGTTTTGTGTCATCTGCAAACCGTGAAACATTACTTTCATTGCCTATTTCAAGATCACTTTTAAATATGTTCAACAGAAGCGGTCCCAGAACAGAACCCAGACGGACACCACTTACCACTTTTATCCAGGGTGAAAATGTTCCATTAATGACAACTCACTGTACTCTATTTTTAAGCCAATGTTCTACTGAAGAACAAGAATTTTCCTCTAGACTGATTTCTTTGAGTTTGAACACTAATCTATAGTGTGAAACTGTATCAAATGCCTTGGCAAAATCCAAATAGATCAAATCCACTGCAACACTGCAACACTCTGATCTATACTTCTACTTACTTCTTCATAGAATGCAACTAACTAGCTCACCACTAATAACATTAAGTGGTTTATAACATATCCCAACCAATAATTGATTTCCCTTGTTTTGTCCCAAGCAGATATCTATCCATAATACTTCCACATTTTCCTCATCACAAAACTTGCTTGAGATTTGGTTTTAACTTATGGTTAACATACAAACATACCCCACCAACTTTCCTGTTTATTTATCCTTCCTAAATAGTGTGTAATTATTTAAGTTAACTGCCCAGTCATGTATCGCATTCCACCATGTTTCTGTTATGCCTTTTATGCCATATTGCTGAGTGTACACCAGGGATAGGCAACCTTCGGCACTACAGATGGTGTGGACTACATCCCCCATAATGTTCTTACACCCATAATGCTGGCAAAGCATCATGGGAGGTGTAGTCCAAAACATCTGCAGTGCGAAGGTTGACTATGCCTGGTGTACACTATTGTCTCTAGTTCCCCCATTTTGTTATTTAGGTTCCTTGCATTATTAAGTACACATTGAACATTATCATGAGCCACTTGTATTTTATGTGAATTTCTATTATTACATACCTCCTCTCTTCTGATCTTCCCCCTCCCTCCCCTTCTACTGAGCCACCTTGAAGGTCCTTTTCCTAAGTTTGGTACCTAATTCCCTGAAATCATTCTTTAGGACCTTCCATCTTCCTCTAACTTTGTCATTGGTACCAGCATGGACCATGACCACTGGGTCATCCCCAGACCCTCCTAATAATCCATCTACTCTGTCAGCAACATGCCGAACCCGAGCACCCAGAAGATTGCAAACTGGCCAGTTGAGCTGATCAGAGTGGTAGATTACCCTATCTACTCTCTTAATAACAGATTCCCCTACCACCATAACCTGTCGAAGCTTCATTACATTCTCATCCCCATCTGCACTATAGGAGCTGTTCCCTTGGCTGTTAGAAGGAACAGCTTCAATACGATCAATGTTTGATCAATAGGCTCCAGTATTAGTGATCCTATGTATTGTAGGGGATAAATCCAATCTTTAAACTTGCATGAGATAAGAAAAAATATTAAAATAATTATTAAAAGTAATTGGAAAAAATGGTGTCAATGACTAAAACATAAGAATGCGAGGAATTAAAAAACATTAAATAAATTGAAAGTTATCCTAAAATGAAGTACAGAAAAAATAATAATACATCCTTTGATAAATCTATTTGGATATATAAAAGACATATGTTGTACCAAAACATTATAATAAAAAAAAAACAACAAAAAAACACTGAGGTAAGCAGAAAGTACTAGGGCAGGCAGAATGTTCACAGTATCTGATTCTGCTCAACCAACTACCACTCCCGTAGAGCAGGGAGGATAGTGAGCCTAGAGCAGTGATGGCGAACCTATGGCACGCGTGCCACAGGTGGCACGCCGGGCCCTTTCTGTGGGCACGCGGCCATAGGTTCGCCAGCAATGCAGAGTAGGCACCTGCCTGCCCAAAACGGCAGGCGCCTACTCTGCTTCCGTGATGGAAGGCATGGGGAGGGATCAGTGAAGCAGCTCCCCTGTCCTCCCGCGACCAAGCTGTGTGGAGCATTGCCGCGCGTTACCATGGCAACTCTCCACAAAGGTAAGAAGGAGGGAGGGGGGTACTGATTTAGCATATTTTTTTTAAAAACACCTTTACCCCAGCCCCACACACACAGCACCCCTACCCCCCCACAACACCACTACCCCCCACAGCACCCC
>OW240919.1:98873277-98887187 GCA_933207985.1 Pelobates cultripes | reverse complement strand
TGTGTGTATGTATTACATTTGTTGGAAATACTAATAAATATAAGCTTAATTTTATCTATTTATATCATTATTTAAAATTTGTATAATTGAACTCTCTGTTGTTGTGTTCTTTTAAAACAAAAGTTGTTAATTAGTTCGGACAACAGTACGAGTTGTTTTTTTTCTAAACTTAAACCTCAGTATTGAGGTTTAATTGCCGTGTTGGCACTTTAAGGAAAAAAAAGTTGGCATGTATTGCGGTTTGGGCACTCTGGCTCAAAAAGGTTTGCCATCACTGCTCTAGAATGTAAACTCATTGAGCAGGGCCCTCAACCCCTCTGTTCCTGTTCGTCCATTTGTCTGGTTACATTTACGTGTTAGTCCACGCATTGTACAGCGCTATGGATATTGCTGGCGCTATATAAATAATAATATAATAACAATAATATTTTGCATTGCAACACATAAAAATCATTTTAAAAATGACATACTTTTTTGTTGTTGTTGTAAATGTCGGTTTATTTAATAGTTGGTTTATTTACTAGTTTTTTCAAAAATGTAACCGTATAATTGAGAACAGTTTGGTACACGCAGGTACTGAATACGGAAGTCCAACAAATAAGCAGGTTGAGATTCGCAGATCTCTTTGTAGGTCAGAATAGACAGGCAGGTCTGATTTACAGTATGATCCAGCCATGTAGATTATACCTAAGAGGTTTGAAGTTATATTATTATTATTATTGCCATTTATATAGCGCCAACAGATTCCGTAGCGCTTTACAATATTTTGAGATGGGGGTATGTAATAATAAATAGGACAATTACAAGAAAACTTACAGGAACAATAGGTTGAAGAGGACCCTGCTCAAACGAGCTTACAGACTATAGGAGGTAGGGTATTAGAAACATTAGGACATGGAATATCAAGTAGGAGTGAAGCAGAGCTGGAGGAGAGAGCAAAGCACTGTCCCATAGGAGAGAGCAGGAGACAGGTATGTAAGGTAGAGATTACTCTGGGAGGCCATAAGCTTTCCTGAAGAGATGGGTTCTTAAATGATTGAAGACTAGGGGAGAGTCTGATGGCAGTAGGCAAGCTATTCCATAGGAGAGGAGCCGCCCGCGAGAGGTCCTGCAAGCGCGAGTTGGCCGTACGGGTGCGAGCAGCGGTCAGGAGGTGGTCACGGGCAGAGCGGAGGGTACGAGGAGAGGCATATCTATGGATTAGTGAAGAGATATAAGTGGGGCTAGAATTGTTCAGTGCTTTAAATGTGTGGGTTAGCACTTTGAATTGACTCCTATAGCATACAGGGAGCCAATGTAAGGACCGGCAGAGGGGTGAGGTGTGAGAGGACCGACTAGAGAGGAAAATCAGTCTAGCTGCAGCATTCATTACAGACTGTAGTGGGGCAATACGGCTTTTGGGGAGACCAATCAGGAGAGGGTTACAGTAATCAATGCAGGAAATTACTAGAGCATTGACAAGCTCCTTGGTAGCATCTTGCGTAAGAAAGGGGCGAATGCGGGCTATGTTTTTGAGTTGGAACCTACAGGACTTGGCAACAAACTGGATGTGAGACTCAAAGGTGAGACCAGAGTCAAGTATGACGCCAAGACAGCGCGCTTGCAGGGATGGACTTATGTGGATATCACTGAGTTGAAGGGAGAGCGAGAGAGGAGGATCAGTATTAGGAGGAGGAAAGACAAGGAGTTCAGTTTTAGAGAGGTTGAGTTTCAGAAAGCGTGAGGACATCCAGTCAGAGATGGAAGAAAGGCAAGCAGTGACACGTTGCAGGACGGCAGGGGAGAGGTCCGGGGAGGAGAGGTATATCTGAGTGTCATCAGCGTACAGGTGGTAGCAGAATCCAAAAGAGGCAATAAGTTTACCAAGAGAGGCAGTATAAAGAGAAAATAGAAGGGGACCAAGGACAGACCCTTGGGGAACTCCAACCGAGACAGGACGAGGGGAGGAGGTGTCCTTGGAAAAGGAGACACTGAATGAGCGTTGGGAGAGATAGGAGGAAAACCAAGAGAGGACAGAGTCACAGAGACCGAGCGATTGAAGAGTTTGAAGGAGGAGAGCATGATCAACGGTGTCAAAGGCAGCAAAGTTATTATAGAGATCGAATAGCTCACTTTGGATGGAGCCACATTGTGATTTGTATAATGTCAAACAGGAAAAGACCTCTTAAGGTCGAATCAAATGAGCGGTGTATTCAGTGTTTAGTATAATATCAAAATGTAGAAATTAAATTAAAAGACGAAAGGACTGGTCTAAATTGCAGTCCCCCTCTAAACATATACCAGCCACGGATTTAGACAGGGAGGGGTGGGGTAGGAGGAAGGCAAAGAGAGAAAGAGAAAAAATGTGGAGGGGCAGGGAGGGATATGAACAATAAAAGTTAAAGGACCACTCTAGGCACCCAGACCACTTCAGCTTAATGAAGTGGTCTGGGTGCCAGGTCCCTCTAGGATTAACCCTTTTATTTATAAACATAGCAGTTTCTGAGAAACTGCTATGTTTATAATAGGGTTAATCCAGCCTCCAAATCCTCTAGTGGCTGTCTCATTGACAGCCGCTAGAGGCGCTTGCGTGATTCTCACTGTGAAAATCACAGTGAGAACACGCAAGTGTCCATAGGAAAGCATTGTAAATACTGTGAAAATCACAGTGAGAATATGCAAGTGTCCATAGCAAAGCATTGTAAATGCTTTCCTATGAGACCGGCTGAATGCGCGCGCATTCAGCCGGTCCTTTAAGCATACGGAGTAAAGTGGGTGTTCCATTTAGAGCAACCCGCCGAAGCAGGTCATATGAGGGTGGTACGTATGCTTTGAACTGTCAGACACTACTGGTACAAGGAAAGAACATCTGCATTGGTAGGCAACCTTTGGCATTTCTGATGCTGTGGAGTACATCTCCCCTAATGCTTTGCCAGAATTATTGCGTTATGGGAGATGTAGTCCACAACATTTGGAATGCCAAAGGTTGCCTACTCAGAGGCTAGACTGTAAGACCATTCAAGCAGGGCCCTCATCAACCTTTCATTCCTGTCAAAATGTGTAATAGTATGTCTCATTGTTGTCTAATCCCCTCTTTATATTAGTGTAAAGCACTGCAGAATAATTTGGCTCTATATAAATACCAATAATAATAAAATAAATAGACTCATTAGGTTTCATTGAAAGTAGTAAACTTAAAAAAAACAAGAAGTGGAAAATTTGATGACAGTGTCCTTTAACTAATAGACTTGGCAAAGTCACTGTACTATTACTTGTCTTTCTGTTTAAAGCCAGAATGGCACAGTGAGCTTCCGTTTGTAAAAAAAAATTGGAGGAATGTACACTGACCTTATGATCCGTTCTCTCAAGAAAACCCTGAGCTCAGTGATGTTTTAAAACATTTATTGACTCATTGCCTCAAAGATTAATGTAGATGATGAAAACAAAAATCATCTATGGCCAGGGCTGCATCAAGCTCGTATTTCACTAGTACCGAATCCACAGTTTTGCAATAGAAGGTGATAAACCAATAGCTGCAGGGGCTTTGCCCTAACCCCCTAAATTTTGCCTGCAAGTAGTCTTTTTTTCGTAGTTTATTTAATCTAAAAATCCAATGTTTTGATTGGCATGGACTTCCTTAAGCCATCAGGTCATCTTGAGAAAGGTCAAACTGACCAAAACATGTTAAAGTACTAAACAAAAATATGGAAAAACACAGTTAGCTGAAGTGTTAGTCTTGGCATGGTCTTTCAGGCTGTTTACAGTGTAGCTGAGATTGTTTAATAATAATTTGGTGAAAGCAATATGGCCAAAGGTAATTTCAACATGTGTGTTAAAGGTGAGATTTCTCAAAAACATTTTAATTGTATCAATTTACAATTATATTGCCCAAGTAAGAATCTCAGTGTGGAGGTGGATATCTTTGAATAACAACCCGACTCTAACCTCTAACCATCCGTAACTGTTATTACCGGAAAAAAAACTGTAGATAGCTTATTAGAGATTTTTGCCATTCAACATCTGTAATTTATTGAGTAGCACCTAACTACCCGTAGTAAAATAAAAGTAAAATGCTCTTTAGAGTCAAGGAAAGGAAAGTTTAGTTATAAATATCTCTCTCTCTCTCTCTCTCTCTCTATCTATCTATATGTATAAATATATATGTATCTATCTATATGTATATATATATATATGTATATATATATATATATATATATATATATGCAATTTCTGATAGCAGAACCACTTTAAAGGGACTCTCCAGTGCCAGGAAAACAATCTGTTTTCCTGGCACTGCAGGTCCCCTCTCCCTCCCACCTCCCATGCCCGGTTGCTGAAGGGGTGAAAACCCTTCAGTCACTTACCAGAGGCAGCGACATGTCCCACGTCGCTGCTTCTTCCGCTGCCCCTCCCCTTCATTACGTCAACCGGCGGGGGAGACCTAATGCATCAGACCTCTCCATAGGAAAGCATTGAAAATGTTTTTCACTGCTTTCCAATGGGGATTTTAGCTATGCTAGAACCTGTGCTATGGACCAGGAAGTGCACTCTAGCAGGCACTCTAGCAGACAGCCACTAGGGGAGGACTTAACCCTGCAAGGTAATTATTGCAGTTTATGAAAACTGAAATAATTACAGTTGCAGGGTTAAGGGTGGTGGGAGTTGGCACCCAAACCACTACAATGGGCAGAAGTGGTCTGGGTGCCTGGAGTGTCCCTTTAAATAAAGTGCTGTTTTGTTCCCCTTGGAGCCAGTCTGACTTATAACCTGGATCCTCCAAGCACCGCTCCCTGCCTCTGAGAGCTGGAAGCACTCTCTGAGCGGTGTCTGGTGTGCTGGGCTTCAATCATTGGCTGAGCGTGATCCGTTGCTCTCAGCCATTGAGCTGGCCCTTTGCGCAGGAGGGGAAACAGAAGCTCCTAGTAGAAACCTCATGCTCTCAATAATGGAATGCAGTAGGCAGGGAGTAGAAGCCAATGGACCGCACGTAAAAAGTCAAATCATTGAGAAACTGTTTGACCGCTTACATTCGGGGGTCTGGTGCACTCATGGCACCATAACCACTACAGAGCGCTGCAGTGGATATGGTGCTTTAAGTGTTGCTTTACGCTCCTTAATTTTTACTGCTGGTAATAAAACCTTGTATGTATGGAGGCTATAAATAATTATTTTAGATCATTTCAAGCTATGTGTTTTGACAGTATCTGAAATCAAGTCGGTGTGTAATAGTTAGTGTTTTCCAGATTATGGGTGCCAAATTAAATGAAGTGTGTTGTCATTTTAGCTCCATTACATTAGAACAGGAATGTTAGTCCTCTACCTATTGTATCGGTCTGTTTTTATTTTGTTTGTCTTTTTCCCCACTTTATAAATGCCAGCAATAAATAAAACTAAAAATGTTCGAATTTCAATGTCATGTAAACAGATAAATAGAGGGGTTTATGGAAGGAGGCAATTATTTCTTCCACTTGTGTTTATCAATGGTGAGAAATGTTGTGGAAGAGTCGTTCCTGTAAAACAAGTGTGGCCTAAAGGTTGATTCTTGGCTTTGGAGAACAGCAATACCCATTATGCCTAGCTTTGCAAGTAATTTGTACATATGTATTCTAATAATTAGCTTTCCAGGTCCACAGCCAGGTTAACCACAAGACAACCTAAGCAAGTGGAATAGGGTCTGGAACTTTGGGGGCACAGTCACATCATCCATTTCATTTACCCCTCTATGTAACCTGCCATGGCCCATCTTAGAGAATAGTCACGTTGTGACCACACTTATTGTAATCCATTAATGTTCTAGCATCTTATAAAACCAATTACATAAGTAGTAAAATTAAATTAAAAAGCTCTAGTATTTTTTTCCTACCATTATTTTTTTAGATTGTGATGCTAGATAAAACCTACCCCTTGCCCAACCAGTCTACCCTTATGAAATCTGATGAATATTTTATTTATTTGTTTTTCTGAATAGCTTTACGCACATTCCGCACATTCTTGAATTTATTTACTGTATTAACCCTTTGCTGTCTTCCCTAGGAGGGTTTTTCCCAGTATCCACTATACTCTAACTGCTAACATATATTATCCTTCGACTGTTCTGATACTAGTCTTTATTACGGTTATATTTAGAAATGCCTCTTTCTATGACATTCACGTATTTGAAGGTTACAGTAGGAACATTCAGTCTCCTTGTAGACGTTTTTCAGGTTTATGTTCACATGTGATGAGTAACTACTATCCTGCTATTATATAACCCTTTTATTTTATTTAGCTCTTCTAATGTTGTGCTACATACAACAGAACTGTATCACTTTCCTAGGCATGCTATATATTCTCAGCTAATATCCAGAACACCAAGTGAACACACCTTAATGTTTTTGAAAATGACTTTATGCGAGAATAATCTGAAAAGGATTTTTATAGACTATTTTAGCACGGAATGCCAGTATTATAAGTATAATGGATTCAATTTTTTATGTTTGGATTCAATATCCTATAGTTATTTAAAAACAGATTTTTTTTTTTTTATTATTGTTTTTACACTTTTGTTTTCATTTTTCACTTTTTTTTGTATTTGTGTTTGTTTATAAATTTGCACAAGTACAGGCAGTGGGTTGTCAGTATAGTGGAGTAAAAGTGAAATTTGGAAGAACTTCTGGAAGTTACCCATCCCTTCCAAAGTACATCTTGACATTTTATTACTGTGTTAATGTTCTGACAGGGCCATGGTTCAGTAGATTACAAAATATTTTTGCTTGCTTACCAAATGTATGCAATTTGCGAAAATTCTGCCTTTACTTAAAGACTTGTATCTTCTACAGGTGAAACTATTTGTAATGTTTACAATAAAATGCATTTTACCGAGTCTATAAATCGAAACCGGTTGGATTAGCATCATGTGCTATTTCTTCTTTTGGTTAATGGTTACTTTAAAACCATGCATATATCGTATTTACCTGACCTTTGTTCTGTAGATGGTGCCATACTTTTGCTTAGCGCAAAGTGCCAATGGAGTGAACAACATCAAAAATCCCCTTACCATTTACTTTCAATAATTTAGGTGGATATATAAAAAAGTGAAATCTGTAAAGCACAATATAAAGATATATTTTTAAAATCTATTTCCAGTGTTCTTAATCTATTTTCGTTATGCTGCTTTATTTAGCTTCTTCTTTACTCACGTTCCTTTATGATGATGTTTTTATTTAATTTTTTTAATAGTTGTTGCATGCCTTTGTTTTTAGAATGTCTTTTGACAAAGTGGGGTAATTAGATGTAATCCACGCCAGTAGCACAATGTTGTCCCATGTCACAGAGGGTTAAGTTTATTAAACATATCTTAAAACCTACTGAGCTGTTTCTATAAGTAGTAGCAGAACACACACAGTCTGTTTATTCTATGTTGATTAATGTAAAGTTTAAGTGATGTTTCCACTTTAACTGTAGCTAGCAGCAGAAGGTACAGTGAATCCTTGTTTTCACGATCACTCAAAGTTATTCTCTAACATGTGAATTTTCAGGGAATGCAAAGTGAATGTCACATTTTAAGCGAAAATAGCTGAACTAAAAACACGGTAGTTCAATTTGAATAATGCGTTATACGGAAATGTTGTTTTGTATGGTTTAAACATTTTTTTAAATATATAAAATAAAATATATTTATAAACATATTTATAATTATACCAAACAATGAGTAATCAGATTTTTTTTCACCTAAATTATTAGATTGTCATAGGCCAGGGGTAGGCAACCTTTTAGCAACACTGTGCTGAAATAGGATTGTGATGTCCTGTAGCGTGCCGGTCCTATTTTTTAAATTGAGGTGTGTATGTTGCTGTATTCTGCTTGTTACGTATACTGTAGTTGCTTTGTATCGTTGTATTTGTGCGTATATGAGCTATTATATTGTATATGTTTATGAGTAGTTTGTGGTATTGTGGGGCTGTTTGGGGTATTGCATGTGAGAGGCTGCATGTGGGGTTGTGTGCATGTATGTAGATTGTCAGTGGTGTTAAGTTTGTGTGTGGGCTGTTCATATTATTTGTATGAGGGGAGGGTTATTCTGCAGCTCTGTGTATATCTAGCAATGTGGGTGGCTTCCCTGGGTTCCAGTGGGGACCAGGCTGACCAGGTACAGCTCAAGGACGGGAGCTGCAACAGCAGTTGCGGGCTGCTCTACTCCAGTGTGGATTCCCATTCACAAGTGCTGGAATGAAGTGATCTGAGATAACTTCCTCTACGTGCTGCAATGCATAAATTAAGGATTTCCCTTCACCACCTTTTTGCATTAGCAGATATCTGAAGTTTACCTGGGACTCCTGATAGGCCAGAGCCAGTTTGGCTCTAGCAGCCCTGAGTGCCGTGCAAAGACACCTCAAGTGCCGTGCATGGCACTAGTGCCGTAGGTTGCCTACCCCTGTCATAGGCAATAGATTTAACATTTGAAGGCAAGGTGTGGGAGAAGGAATAGAAACATATGGTGTGGCCAAGCCTAGAAGAAAGTCGGTATTCAGATGTGTTGAAATGATTACTTGCCAACATAGACATTTGATTTAGTTGCCTTTTGTGACGTTGATTATAGTAGAGCAACCAAACAATCCATTGATTTCATTTCATTAGAACCCTTGTTTGTGGCTTGCACCTCTAATCTGTACTGGGTAAGCACACCATGACAGTGGTATTGCTGAAATAGAGTAAGAAGTCATTTGTGCCAGTCAGGCGTATTGTGATAAAGTGGACGAGTGGAAAATTTGCACCTGTATCACACCATTATTCATTCTGTCAAGTTGTTTCTTTCATTATTCTGTTTCAGAAAGCCTGTTGTCTTGTCCGTGCAGCTGGTGAGTAAGTAGCCTGCTCAGCACAGCAATATCCTGTAACCGTTTCTTTCAAAGAAGTGAAACTGTACTAGTTTAGACTGGTCTGCTTAAAAAAAACCAAAAAAAAACCAAACAACAACCCCCATCTGCTTACCCAGAATAAACATGAGCACTAAGAAGGGGTATCTGACCAGATCTGTAGGAATTTAGTTTGCACCCCTCTCGTGATTACACCGTTCACTCAGCATTCTTTCACCAGGTATGTCATTGGAATGTGTAGGTGCGAACCGCTGGTGTCTCTAATATTAAACTAAAAAAAAAAAAACATAGTGGGATGGCAGATTTTTGAAGTTCTGGTTCTCAATAAGTTAATTAAGCATTCTTATTAGGTGAGCTTCATCAATAAAGTGTAATAACACTCCTTTTACATACAATAAATGAAAAGCACTATAAAAACGTATGTTAATTGCTGAATTATGCAGGAAAAAGGTGCCCTTTCCCTGTGTCCTTGCACATAGTTGTCTATAACTGCAACTGTTAGCAAAAATCACTGCAGTTATAAGCTTGCCCTTTTTCGTTGTGACTCGTCACGATATATAGGAACCCCAAACTCACAAACCCAGTCCTCCGAGTGGCCAGGTTTAATGTAATAGATTAGAAAGGCAAGGTCAGGGGCAGTATAAGAAAGTATAGTAATAAATAGAAATACGCTATTTGGCAAACAAGAACTACAACAGGGCAACTATGGACATGCGGAGGAGGTTTAAATAGAATTGACCAAACTTTATTTGGCTAGTGTCATACAGTGCGCCAAAACACAAAAGGATAGTGGAATGCAGATTTTGCATCACGAGTGACGTCCTTGGTTTGCGGCACACAAACATTTTCATGTCAGGTATGTGGGCACACGCCATACACGCCCCTCCCAACACTGTCTGACTTTCTGAGCGAGTTTGAGTTGTGACTGTGTTCATGCAGGGTTGGTAATTCAGGCAAACTCTGTGATTAGTCTAATTTACAAAACTATGAACAGGGTTAACCATACACTGGAAGCAGCAATGGTAAGGCTGCTTTTTCCATATTCACCAGATGCACTTATAGAATTAGTGAATGGCGCTACTGAGGGCTGAAGTTCACATCCTATAAACACCTGTTGAGCAGAGCTTAAAGGATAAGATCAGACCCGGCAGACCATAATAAAAGCCTCCTGATTGGTGGAGTCTCTTTATAGTCTAGAAGGAACTTGTTTCTGTGATTTGCCTGTTTGTCTAAAGCAGGAATTTTTAAAGGTATGTAAAAGAAAAGGGGAATTGCCATATTTTTTATCTGCACCTTTACTGGCAAAATAAAGTTTCCAAAATTTGAATGCGCATTAGATTCGATGGCGCATTAGATTAGAGTATGCACGGTAGATTCTATTTTTTTTTTTAAATATATATAGTTAAATGCATTATCTATACAATGCAAATAATGGGAATGACTTTTTTAGACTGGGGTATGCCTTTAATGCAACTAGCGCCTGCGGTAAGGTTTTACAGTAATTTAGTCACTGCCATGTTACATCAGCCATGTAAGAGTTCCTCTTTAAGTACATAGCTGAGTCATGCTTCAAAATTTTTCACAACTTACAAAATCTATTCACTGAGAAATAAGAAAATGAATTTTTAAATGGTACTACTGACCAGCATTGTAACCAAAAATAGCCCAAAAACAATTTTCCTGCAATTAAAATGTCAGGAGCTTGGACTCAAAGACAGCCTATTTGAAATACATACTACAGAAATCTGTGTTCAGAACACATTTTGGCATAGCTGTGCATTTGGCTAGCTTTATCTTTCTCAGTAACGTTACTAACTTGTTTTTATACAAAATTTGTTTTTGAAGTAGTTTTATGTACTCTTTGCATATTTACCATACGTTTATCGTTCGCTGCTAGAAGAAGGTCAATGTGATGTGCTTTAGACAGATGTAAAATAGATAAATCTTTTGTGGTTTTAAGTTGGAATAAATATAGTAATAAGCTATGTACAAAACAACAACAAGAAATCTGTGCATGTTTGGATAGTATTACTAAATAAGAATAATATGACAAAAAAAACGTGATAGCGTTATCTGGCTAACACGTTACCAGTAAAACAAGTATGGTACATACTATTACTTAAAAATACATTACAAACCGTTTATTTTATTTATTTTAAATTCTTTATTTTTGTGTTCAGCATATTACAAACAGGCTTGCAAAGCCCCAACAGTAATGTCAAGCAGTACATGTCATACAAGTTGTAGCAGTGCTGTGGCAAATATTATATGTGCAAATTTTTATTTTTTCATTTTTTCAAATGCTTTATTTTATTTGTGCAAAGATATGACACACAAGCTCACAATGTCACGACAGCTACAGTAAGCATTATTTCAAACATAGGTTTACACTTGCCTTGTCTTTTGGTAAGCGTTTGGATGTCTAGCCGGAGCTGAGCGATAGTTTGAATGTGCTGCTCGGAGGTAACGTCTACCGCGCCTATGCGGCCCACTAGGCCCAGTGTGGAGTAGGGCTACATCTACCTGTAGTGACCGTTGGAGAGCTCCCAGCATGGTTGGAGCATTCGCAATGTAAAACAGACCTGTACTTTTACAGACACAAGAGTTTGTACATTCCCTGCTCCTCGCTGAGATCTGACAATCTAACAAGAGACGAACACTAGAAGCGTCAGCATCAGGCCTATCAAATCATTTCCCTATTATCAGTAAAGGGAGGTAGTTAGGTTTCCTTGTTATTATTGATTCTCTGCTTGTGTTTAGAAATGGATGACTGTCAGCAGCTGGGGCAGCCTGCGTGTTCCACAGTGAAGCATGGAAATAAGAGAGGATAAGCATGGAAATAGGATTTTTTTTTTTTTAAATCTTTATTTTTGTTGTGCAATTGCATATCACAAATGATGGAGATCCAACAGCAGCTCTCTCCGGTATTCAAACAGATAACATAGGTAAACAGTTGGCATTAGTGGACAGTGCACAGGTTTTTTATAATTAATGTTACATGTTACAACAATCCTGCTAGATCTATCATTATATCGCCAAAGGCCCACATAAGGTGTACCGTTTGTTTCGTGTAAGTGTGTCCTAGGGGTGGCCATGGCGATAAAGATTTGTACCACACAACTCACTATTGTGACCCCAGGCTAGGACATTGTGGCCGGGTCTGTTGTGCGTGAACCTAGTTATCCCTGTCCTTAAGTTGCCCTGTGTGCCTCGTTGTTGATTGTGCAGTGTGAGTGTGGTCCGTGACCCCTATCCTAGGGGGTGTCGGGGGGTGGTAGAAATGTGCTATTGGCTTAGGAGCTGGCTCTACCATGGTGGTGGCTTTTGTGGGTTTTGCGGTGCCCGGTAGTGGTTTTATCGATTTGTGGGTCATCGCCTGTAAGGTGGCCCTTTGACTCAGGGAAGTATTATGTGAGTGTGTGCCTTGCGGGGTTTCCTAATTGGTGCTAAGCCGTTGGGAGATAAGTAAACGTAGAACTGGAACAGAAATATTAACGTTAACTCTGTCAGGGCCGGCCTTAGGTGATCAGACGCCCTGTGCGAGCCCAACATATGGCGCCCCCCCCCCTTCAGCAAAACCTCTGCCCCTTCTACAATAGCCCTGTTCCGCCTTCTACAAAACCCTTCCACAAACCCCAGCCCCCCTTTCTACAAAAACCCTGCCCCCCTTTTTACAAAACCCCTGCCCCCTCTACAAAACCCCTGCTCCCCCTTTAATAAAACCCCTGCCCACCCTTCTATAATTTTTTTTCTCCCCCTTTAACAAAACACATGCTATCATTATATATATCAACTATACAGCAATGTTCACATAATATCACTAAAAACCTTCCCCCTCCACCAAAACCACTGCCACCCTCTACAAAAGTCCTGCACTCATTCTACATAAACCTCTGCTCCCCTTCTACAAAACCCCTGCTCCCCTTATACTAAGCCCCTGCTCCCCTTCAACTAAACCCCTGCTCCCTTATACTAAACCCCTGCCCCCCTTATACTAAACCCCTGCTCCCCTTATACTAAACCCCTGCCCCCTTATACTAAGCCCCTGCTCCCCTTATACTAAACTCCTGCCCCCCTTATACTAAAGTCCTGCCCTGTTATACTAAACCCCTGCCCCCCTTATATTAAAGTCCTGCCTCCCCTTATACTAAACCCCTGCTCCCCTTATACTAAACCCCTGCCCCCTTATACTAAACTCCTGCCCCCTTATACTAAACCCCTGCCCCCTTCTACTAAACCCCTGCTCCCCTTCTACTAAACCCCTGCTCCCCTTATACAAAACCCCTGCTCCCCTTATACTAAACTCCTGCCCCCTTTACAAACCCCCTGGTCCCCCTTCAACAAAACCCATGCCCCCTCCACAAAATCCTTTCCCCTGCCACTTCACCAGAAATGCCTGCCCCCTCTTCTACAAAACCTCTCCTCTACACCAAAACCCCTACCCCCTTTTTTACAAAACCTCTAACCCCTTCTATAAAACCTCTGCTCCTCCCTAAACCAACCCCCTTATACAAAACCCCTTCCCCAAAATCCCAGCGAGAAAACCTCTGCTCCCCCTTCTGCAAACCCCCACACACACACACACAAAAACAACAATCTATTTAATTAAAAAAAAAAAAAGCAATAGTTACAACAAGAATAAACAGACTCACATTAAAGCTTGCTGCTCCCTGGAACCTCCTGACAGTGTCCCAGTCTGCCGACCTTGATACCAGCACTGACCTCCTCCCTCACACTCACTGTGCGGATCCTTCCGCGGATGACTGTGGAGGCGGAGCACGCTCTTCCTCCGTGCTCCTGACCTCCTCTCTCTCCCGGCCGCTGCTCTCTTCATAATTTGCAAGTCAAGTGCGCAGCATAATGCACTTGACTTGCTCTGCACATGACTCGGGCCGGCCTGTGAGTGACTGAGTGCGAGCTGTGTTGGCCGCCCAGCGCCCCTGTTGCCATGGCGCCCTGTGCGGCCGCACAGCTCGCACACCCCTAAGGCCGGCCCTGAACTCTGTTAACTATTTTGCCAGCGGGCTGAGAAGCTTTCATGCACATCAGGTGTCTGCTGTCAGGATTCCCCTCTTC
>OW240919.1:98858453-98873177 GCA_933207985.1 Pelobates cultripes | reverse complement strand
TGGATTTAAAAGCAATTTTTTTTTTTCACTGTTATAGATTGAATAGCAGTTAGTTATCTTCAAGCAGGTGTGTCAGCCCTACAGCGTGTACTCTGCCAGTACGCTGCCACCTCCTCTACTCCTCCTACTCCATCTCTTCCATAACCTCCTCGGCTTAGTCCTCTTCTGCTGCTGCGTCTTGCTCCACATCAACGGATAGGGGACGTAACAGTGATTAAACTGATAACAATAGTACCAAACACACCACTCCTATCTGGTGGCACATTAGATTGCACGCGCAGTGCCCCAAATTTGTTGTGATCTGTGAGTAAGGTAAACGGTTGTCCATACAAGTAGGTTGCAGCTTTT
Source organism: Pelobates cultripes (assembly GCA_933207985.1). Taxonomy (NCBI): domain Eukaryota; kingdom Metazoa; phylum Chordata; class Amphibia; order Anura; family Pelobatidae; genus Pelobates; species Pelobates cultripes. Next base: position 98,872,829 of record OW240919.1, on the reverse strand, counting down.
TGAGGGCCCACACCACCGCTATGCACTCCTTTTCAATGGCAGTGAATATACTTGGCTGTGCAAAAGTTTACGGCTTAGATAAGCCCCGGGTTGCTAGCCACCATCTGCTCCGACTTGGCTCAATACTGCTCCCAATCCAAGCATAGAAGCGTCTGTATGGACGAGAAAGTGTTTAGTTGGATCAGGAGGAGAAAGTACAGGTGATTTAATGAGCGCCGTCTTGAGCTGTTGGAAGGCCTGTTCATTCTGGGGCCCATACTACTATCTTGGGGAGGTTTTTACGCGTTCCTATAGCAACACTGGGCTTTAGGGTCAGTCAGGACTCCTAATCCGGTCTAATACGGCTCTGGGTCAGGTGTTGGGCCGGAGCTGCTAAAATATCTATACCATTCAAGTAGGTGTGTATCGGTATTATCCAAGGGATCCTTAGGACGAGGTGTCAGTACATATCTGCCAAGTGACCCTATGGGGTAACATTCCCTATTCTGATCTGTGTCAGTGTGTATCAGGGGCTCTGAGGACAATTGTCAATCCATATCTGCCAAGTGACCCGATGTTGGGGTAACATTCCTATTCTGCTCTGTGTCAGTGTGTACACGACCACTGATAGGAGACGCGGAAGGTATTAAACTGATCAGAACAATACTAAACACACCACTCCTATCTGGTGTCACATTGGCTTGACAGCGCAGTGCCCCAAATTTGCAGTAAGAGGACCGACCAAGCCTCTTCTTCCATCTCCCTGTTACAAAAATCAATGCCGTGTACAGGACCACTGATAGGAGACGTGGAAGGTATTAAACTAATCAGAACAATACTAAACACACCACTCCTATCTGGTGTCACATTAGCTTGACCGCGCAGTGCCCCAAATTTGCAGTAAGAGGACCGACCAAGCCTCTTCTTCCATCTCCCTGTACAAAAATCAATGCCGTGTACACGACCACTGATAGGAGACGCGGAAGGTATTAAACTGATCAGAACAATACCTTGCACCACTCTATCTGGGTGGCACGTGAAAGCGACCGGCATGATGCCCCAAATTTGCCAGTAAAGCCGACCAAGCCTCTTCTTCCATCTCCCTGTTACAAAAATCAATGCCGTGTACACGACCACTGATAGGAGCCGCGGAAGGTATTAAACTGATAAAAATAGTACTAAACACACCACTCCTATCTGGTGTCACATTAGCTTGACCACGCAGTGCCCCAAATTTGCAGTAAGAGGACCGACCAAGCCTCTTCTTCCATCTCCCTGTTACAAAAATCAATGCGGTGTACACGTCCACTGATAGGAGACGCGGAAGGTATTAAGCTGATCAGAACAATACTAAACACACCACTCCTATCTGGTGGCACATTAGCTTGACCGCGCAGTGCCCCAAATTTGAATTAAGAGGACCGACCAAGCCTCTTCTTCCATCTCCCTCTTACAGAAATCACTGCCATATCCATACAAATTGTACAGAATGTCCAGGATAGTTTTCCATGGACAAATGTTGTCGCCTGTTGAGCGAGGTGACCTTGCTCGGGCCCCAGGTGTACGGTTCCTAAAATGGCTGCCATATACACGTCCACTGATAGGAGACGCGGAAGGTATTAAACTGATCAGAACAATACTAAACACACCACTAATAGGTTTCTCTCCTGTATGGCTCCTCAAATGATGCTTAAGATTAGAAGCGGCTGAAAAGCATTTCTCACACAGGTATTAAACTGATAAAAATAGTACTAAACACTCCTCTCCTATCTGGTGTCACATTAGCTTGACCGCGCAGTGCCCCAAATTTGCAGTAAGAGGACCGACCAAGCCTCTTCTTCCATCTCCCTGTTACAAAAATCAATGCGTGTACACGTCCACTGATAGGAGACGCGGAAGGTATTAAACTGATCAGAACAATACTAAACACACCACTCCTATCTGGTGTCACATTAGCTTGACAGCGCGGTGCCCCAAGTTGCAGTAAGAGGACCGAGCCAGCCTCTTCTTCCATCTCCCTGTTACAAAAATCAATGCCGTGTACACGTCCACTGATAGGAGACGCGGAAGGTATTAAACTGATAAAAATAGTACTAAACACACCACTCCTATCTGGTGTCACATTAGCTTGACCGCGCAGTGCCCAAATTTGAATTAAGAGGACCGACCAAGCATCTTCTTCCATCTCCCTGTTACAGAAATCACTGCCATATCCATACAAATTATACAGAATGTCCAGGATAGTTTTCCAGGGACAAATCGGCAGTAAGCCTGTTGAGCGAGGTGACCTTTTCCGGGTCCCAGGTGTTAGCGGTTTCCCTAAAATGGCTGCCATATACACGTCCACTGATAGGAGAGGCGGAAGGTATTAAACTGATCAGAACAATACTAAACACACCACTAATAAGGTTTCTCTCCTGTATGGCTCCTCAAATGATGCTTAAGATTAGAGGCGGCTGAAAAGCATTTCTCACACTCGAACAAAAATATATTTTTTAACATTCTCTCCACTTTGAGCGAAATGGCGTTTGGGAAGAGATTAACATAATTAAACACAGGCAGTAAAAATACAGTTTTTAGCCATACCCTGTAACTTTAAAACTACACATCCCATCTTCATAATTACATATTTGGAATCAGCACACTTAAAACATAAACATAACCAAAATCAGCCAAATCCATCCAGGGGTTAAAAAGTTAGCTGGAGGTCCCTTTATGACCGACCGCAAGCACATTTTCCTGCCCAAAGCAGTTCCATAGATTTGGGCTGTGAGGTCGGTCTATTTCAGGCTGAAAAAACGACTAAGTCCCATCGCGAATGGGACTTAGTCTCTGCAGCTGAAATAAGGCTGAAAAAAACGGCTGAAAAAAAGACTAAGTCCCATGGCCGAATGGGACTTAGTCTCTGCAGCTGAAATAAGGCTGAAAAAAACGGCTGAAAAAAAGACTAAGTCCCATGCATCGGGTGGGACTGCCCGGAGTCTCTACGAAAATAAGGCTGAAAAAAGCGGCTGAAAAAAGACTAAGTCCATCAGCGAATGGGACTTAGTCTCTGCAACTGAAATAAGGCTGAAAAAAGCGGCTGAAGACTAAGTCCCATGGCGAATGGGACTTGGTCTACTACGAAAAAAACGGCTGAAAAAAAGACTAAGTCCCATCGCCGAATGGGACTTAGTCTCTGCAGCTGAAATAATTTCCCATTTACTGAACCAAGTGGGAAATAGCAAGGCAGGCACAAAGGGTTTGCACCAGGTCTGGGGACACAGGGGACACCGTCTTAAAGGGGCCGTGTCCCCAACAAGTCTGGGGACACGGCCTTAAAGGGGCAGTGTCCCAATCTTCCTGATGTCCCAAAAAAGGTGTTTAAAGGGAGAGCACCAGTCACATAAAGAGTCCATAAGCCCCAATATGCCCACCGACAGTCTTAAAGGGCCATACACACCAAATAAAAGTGCATACATTTTCACAATCTCCCAGGGGCCATAGTCATGCGGGAGGAGGCTGGCAAAGAGGCTTCTCCACAACCCAGGGAAACAGGGCAATTTGCCATTTAAAGGGCCCGTTACAAATAGCAGTTTGTAACAAGGTGTCAATCCATATCTGCCAAGTGACCCGATGTAGGGGGAACAGTCCCTATTCTGCTCTGTGTCAGTGTGTATCAGGGATCCTTAGGACAGGTGTCAATCCATATCTGCCAAGTGACCCTATGTAGGGGACCAGTCTCTATTCTGCTCTGTGTCCGTGTGCATCAGGGGCTCTGAGGACAGGTGTCAATCCATATGTCAAGGTGTCAACATGTCATATGTCAGGTGTCAATCCATATTGATTGTGATTTAGGAATGTTAGGTGATTTCTGCCCTTTATGGATTAAAACCAGACTCTGTATCAACTGTGTAATTTTCCATGGGAGTTTTGCCATGGATCCCCCTCCGGCATGCCACAGTCCAGGTGTTAGTCCCCTTGAAACAACTTTTCCATCCCTATTGTGGCCAGAAAGAGTCCCTGTGTGTTTTAAAATTAGCCTCCCCATTGAAGTCAATGGCGTTTCGGGCGGTTCGCCGGTTCGCGAACATTTGCGGAAGTTCGCGTTCGCCGTTCGCGAACCGAAAATTTCGGGTTCGCGACATCACTACTTGTGGGCAAAACCTGCATAAAAGGCCAGCATGGCCCATTAAAGATCAGTTCTGCTCCTAATACTGAGTGTCGTCCAGTTATTAGGAAGGGTGATGGGAGGATCGTATAACATTCTGCTTCTGTGCCTGTATTCCTGAAGAATCCTGCTTGTTCCTGAGTAACTATTGGAGTACCAGCGGAGGAGAGTCCCTGTTAAGAATAGCACTCCGCTACATCTGTCCATGGTGTTGAAGAATTTCATCTGTTCATTATGATTTGAACTTTGCATTCTGTGATGTCGCTATCTGAAAGAGGAAGTGGAGCCTATTTACTGTGGATACTATATTTCCTATTGCATTTTGGTTGGATCTTGTTATACACTTTTTTCTTTGCTGCTATGGAGTCAGTAAAGAGAGATTATGCAAATACTCGCCTCCTGTCATTAATAAAATTAAGATTATAAAAGCACTAAAACTAGCATAATCTTCAATTGTAACCAAACAAGTTTGATGCACAGAAACAGAGGGATTGAGGGCCATGCTCAGTGAGCTTAAATGCTAGAGGGAGTGGGGAAAAGTGACAAAAGTAAGGGTAGTATAGGGAAGTAGATTGGTAGAATAGTGTGGGACAGTGTGGGTTGTTGTTGTTGTTTTTTTTTTTTTTTTTTATTGACAGTTGCAGGAGATGAATCATATGGGAGCCATTAATAGTTTGATATGCTTTTGTGAAAAAGTTAGTTTTTAATGATTAAGGATTCCTATTACAGTACCACGCTAGAATTCACCAAGCTCTCCATTTTCCCCCACAAATGTTAACTAATGCAACCTGCATGGTTATGTGCTTGATTGTATGCAACTGTGGCAAAAGGGGCTGATTGAAAAAATAATTAGGAGATGTGTCCTGATACTTGTCCATATAGTGTATGCATGCATGTACATAATGGATAACATTAACCCATTTTTGACAATGTTATGCTTCCAACTTTGTGAGAAAAGTTTGCGGAAGGCCCTTTTCTGTTCCAGCATGACTGTGCTCCAGTGCGCAAAGCAAGGTCCATAAAGACATAGTTGGATAAGTTTGGTTTTGAAAAACTTGACTGGCCCTCACTGAGCCCTGAGCTCAACCCCATCAAACACCTTTGGAAATGGAATGGAGACTGCGATCCAGGCCTACTAGTCCAAATCAGTGCCTGACCTCACAAATACTCTACTGGATCAATGGCAAACATTTCCACAGAAACACTCTAAAATCTTATGGATACCCTTCCCAAAATAGTGGAAGCTGTTATAGGTATAGAGGGTGGACCAATAACATATTGATAGCTACGTATTTAGAATGCAATGTCATAAAAGTCCCTGTAGGTGTAATGGTCAGTCGTCCCTATACTTTTGTCTATGTAGTGTACATTTGTACACACTAGTTAGGGAACACACATTAGCCAGTACGCACAGCTCACACACATGCAAACACATGCAGTTTGCGTCAATAAAAATAGATTTATTTATTTAACTCTTGTTTAACCTATTGTTTTATTTTTATTGATGGTTGATATGATTTGAGATCTTCTTTTGGTTATATATATAATTCTGCAAACATTAACATGTGCATTTTCTTATGGGTAATTAGATATGCATTGAGATTTTGCAGATTTGCAGATTTTGCCTAAAGGACAGAAGCAATTGTCCATGTTCTGATCCAAAACAAAACCTAGAATTTTAGCTATATGTCTGTCCAACCATAATTTACCCACACCCACACTTATTATATATCATTTTGTTCAGGACAAATAGTACATTAATTTCACATCAGATATTTATTAATGAAACATAATTTAATGTAAATAAAATCTTAAAAAGTCCAGTGGACTCTATAACCACTTCAATGAGATGAAACAGTTATAGTGCCTACAGTGATCCTTTAAGGCCAGAATAGCCTAAATGAAATTGTAGCTGACATATAGAATTTTTCTAGTTTTGCTATTTTGCCATTAAATTTGAAATTCACTTTGACTTTTCAACGTAGTGAATAACCCTCAGGGTTAACATCGGATTGTGTCTGAATGGACAAATTTCTATTAGAATGGGCGAATTCCGACCGGAATGGCAATTCTCATATTTACTAATAGCAATTCCGGTCAGAATTTGAGCAATCACACTAAATCTGTTTAATTCTGTTGAAAGCTTTCAGTGGTTTAAAATCAGTGCTTTTCACATACGAACCATATACAAAGTATAGGATTCAGAATATGTACAAAGCCGAATACTGCCAGGTCAGCCTGATATGAATGCACACCAGGCTGTCTGTCTATCATCTAAGGCAAACCGACTGATGGCAGTTCCAGTGCTATCTGTTGCATCCAAGTACACTGAACATAGTGCTAGTGCATCCAATGATGCTTTTGCACTATGCTGGTTGCGGACAGTAGGAGACACCAGGAACCAGGGAAAGTCAGGACAATGGGATAGGACCTCAAAATCGTGACTGCTCTGCCAAAATCGGTATGGTTGGGAGGCCTGGTATTGGTCAGTTAGTGTATGAGTATGCAGTGAGTGTGTGTGTGTGCCAGCGTGTGTCAGTAAATGTGTGCATGTGTGACAAAATCTAGCCAAATAATATATCCAGTGAGAATGAGTGCACTCATTCACTCAGAGTGGCACACTGGGTTACTGTGAAGTATGTCCCACTGCTTCTCCATACCAGTAGTACCAGGTTACGTGCAGCAGGTGCTGGGATGTGAGCTGATATCCCGGGGATCCACTGCCTGTGAACTTGTATCTTTGAGGAGCGGCAGGATAGAGTGTTTACATCATTGTACACAGCTATCCTATTTCCTTCTAAACACCACGACATCAGCCTGTTCTGCATATACAGTACCTCCTTTCCACACCTGCTCTTCCTCACTGCCAATAGCTGTATGGAGCAGCAGGGGAGTGGGGTGTTCTTTTATAATTGACAGTAACTGTATCTATTTATGCAAGCATGTGGGAGTGTGGCAAGTTCTGCATATGTGTGTCTATATGTGGTTGGAAATTTTATATATATATATATATATATATATATATATATATATCTCAATCACAAAAATACCGAACATGTGGGTACTCGTAGGACTTTTTAAAGTTGAAAAAATAAAAAACTTATTTGTGCATTGTCAATGTTGAGAATGTACAAATACTTTTATTTTTTATTTTATATAATCACTCACAATAAATATACACACACATGTATATATAGTCACCAGACTGCATTCAGTTTCAAGCGAATTGCAATTAATCTGAATTTTTGCTAATTGGTTTTCCTACGACTTCCAGAATTCCGAGAAGCTGTATGGATATATAACAAAGAAAGACGACATGGACAATGGCCAAATTGCTTTGTTTGCTTTGTGAGTTGGTGTTTTCTCCATGGCACAAAAAAATTAATGGTTAGGGGTCAGCCACAAAATCAAATAAATAAATAATAAAGAAAAAGCCAGGTAACAGCTGGACTGAACACATGAAATACTCAACTAAATTCTCAAAAGTAACCAGTTGCTCAAAATTGGGAATATTGACCGTATGTAGAACAAATTTGAATGGTAAAATACCATTCTGTTTGGTCGGAATTCATTTGACTAAATTCATACCAGAATTAGCTTAATTAATTGTTTGCATGGTCACTATTTTGACAAGACGAACCGTCGAATCTTCAGTGGACAACATGTAAATTTTTCCGATCAAATCAAATACTGAATTTTTCCCATCATGCTCAAGGCTAACATTTACACGCATTCCTTGTAAATCTGCAGTGGGCATGTGTAAGTACAATAATATATATATATATACAGTGCAGGGTGCAGATTATATATAAGTATACAACCGCTAATAAAATAAAACTATAACAAACCAATATCGACTAAGTCCATATGTTATGTTTTTATGTAAACAACAGAACATAAAAACACAACAAAACATGTTTTTATCCCATTGCTTACATGCAGTGTACCTGGAGAATCATGAAATTTGTTAATATATATTGCTTTGTTATATTTTTACTTAATTGGTGATTAAAATAATCTGCACCCTACACTGTATATTAATTAATTACCTATTATCTGGCAAGAAAGTATACAGTGGTATGCATTTAACAGTGTCAATAGTGGAAAATGTCCTGAATAGATGGAAAATTTGTATTAACAGTTGCAATCGGGTTGGGAAGGGGGAGGGGGAGCATTACAAATGATGTGAATCATGTTATCGATAACGGTCATAATAAGCAGGTCTGCCTGGAAAAGGGGCAACAATGACCATTGAAGAAGCATGTCAGTCTGGCATCAAGCTGGCTGATGACAGCCTGTCTGGCCAGTCCTTACCAACTGGACCATAGAACTAAAGTGGGACAAGACCTTGAAATCAGGACGGTCCCTCTGGTAGCTGCACTATTGGGACATGCAATTCCATGTTTAAAAACTGAACCCTATAGTGTTTCAAGCCTTACTGGAATTAGTGTAGTGTTAGAATCTTCTTCTGGGGTACGTTACTAAACAGTGGATTAGTATAGCGTTAGAATCTTCTTCTGGGGTATGTTACTAAACAGTGGATTGCAGTGAATTGAAATCAATTTTCCTAAATTTATGCCCAAATAAAGCCAAATTACAAAACTAGTATTTACTCTAACCCAGCTGTTTTGGAATTCATTTTACAAATGTGGTTTTCAGTTCATTACAATCCACTGTAAAGTGAATAAATCCCTCAGTGTTTCAGTATAGTCATGCTTAGAAAAATGGTGTAATGAGACAAATCTTCTCTCTCCGTACTACATGGACCTCCAGTTAGTCTCCTCAACCTATTTTTTTCTTCCTTTGATAAATATACTGCCATTTTGTGCTAGTATTGCAGCTGTTAAGGAGCCGGGAGGCTTGTGGAAAGCTGCTAATTGGCTGCAGTTTCAAAGAGCAATGAATTTAGTAGCATGTTGCTGAATGCCGTAAATTATAAACAAGTATAGCCTGCATAAATCAGAGAATATGTAATAGGCTTCATACACAAAGCTAATGCAAAGAGTTTAATATTGTTTAGGATTCCATTTCTCCATAAGATACTATGTGCATATACATATAAGTAATGGCAAACTGGATTCTGGGTAATAAAACCCATACACATAGAACATTATTTCATTTACACATGATATATTTTATATTACATGGTATTTTAAGCTAGGATTAGTTTTAAGGTTGAAGTTAAAGTTTAGGAGCTAAGGTCTAGTAGAAGTTCTAAGGAGTTGTAGGGGTTAAGAGTAAGTGGTCTCTTTGGTGCTGCTTCCATTTTTAATGGGTGAGGCGCATGGAGAGGACCCTGCAGTAGGTTCGCTTATATTAAATAATGTAAACCCCATCCCAAAGCATAGTGCAGGGGTAGGCAATCTTTGGCACTCCATAATTTGTTCTTTGCCAGCAACGTGGCTGTAAGAACATTATGAAAGATACAGGCCACAGCATCTGGAATGCCGAAGGTTCCCTACCTCTGACATAGAGGAACGAAATGGGAAGTGGCCACAGCTCTATTGTCTACTGTTTCCTTTTAAAAGTAAAAAAAATATATATAATGAGGAAGCTCAGACTCCCTTTTTATAGCTCATTTTACTTCTTTAATTCATAAGAATAACAATGAAAATAATAATAATAATAATTGCATGGATGAATTTCATCCATGAATCAATTTGTTTTTCACTTTTTTTTATTATACAAGTGTTTTGTCTTTTAGATGAATGAATGAATCACTCAAAATTCTAAATTAATTGTACTAGATCAAAAATGAATGCACACGGGCAAACAGTGTGTATTGAAAATCAGTAATTTAAATCACTTCAAAACTGGCAAGTAGAGGCCTCAGAATAGGCCACTCACGTCAGGAATAGATTAATATCCAGATATGTTAAAGAGGATTATGCTTACTTAGAAAGGAATTGTTGTTTTTTAATGGCAACCATTCTGTTGGGTATGAAATGTTCACTCATTCAAATGTTTCTTGATCATGCATAAAGGACGACATAAGAAAAAAAAAGAGAAAGTTGGTGAAAATCACTTATAGTTGTTATGACGGAAGCAACTTCGCCACTGGTTTTTGGAGGGGCCTGTTTGCCAGCCTCCTTCCCTGGGACTATGGGCCCTGTGATAACCGATGTTCAAAAGTACAGTTTCGGCCCTTTGGACTTTTAACTGGAACAGATTCAAACGTGGCAGCGGCCATCTTAAATTGTCCAGCAGTATTTTGTCGTCGAGTGTATGGAACTGTTTTGGGCATGGAACCATGTGCACGGTGGGGCAAAAATAAGACTTCCAGGAAATTCCTGAACCCCGGAAACGATCTGGGTGATTTTTTGGATATGTTGTTCACCCAGATCGGGGCTATCAGGGGATGTGATGTATTTTTGGGTACTTTTTGGGGTTTGTAAAAATGTATGTTTTTTTTCTGCTTATAGTTAGTTGAGTTAGTCCATTGTCTTCGTTAATTAACTCAATTATCTCCCAAGCAGAGGGGAGGAATTTACTGTAAATGAATGGGAGTGTTTAACTTTGTGACTGTACACTATTGGCTGTTGAATGTATTTTTTCCGTGTCCAGTCCGGTGCTTATAGTCCTCGGCGTCAGCTAAGACGCATTCATCAATGGAGGTGCCCAGTTGGGGTGCCAGGTGATCCGTTACATTGGTGGCAAGCGGTGGGATGGCTTTCTAGTCCGAGGAGAAGCATCCTGGATACACCAAGCAAACATGACGTATCGCTATGAGGACGATGCTTACATTGAGGAGGTAAAGAGGCGGCTAGCCAGGTATGGCCCAGATCCTCTGGAGGTGATGATCAACCTAATCATGCAAGAGTTGGATGAGGAGAACCGAGCGCGCCTCGAGCTCCGGTTGTGCAGATTGGGACTGTGGATATTCGATCCTCCTCCCCAGCGGCAGTGTATCATACAGGGAGTGGAGACAACCGGTCTCACTATTCAGTGGCAGTGTGCATCCCAGGGAGCAGAAGGTGTGCCTTCCACAAGCTAGATGACCGGTATGGCACTTGGAACAAGGCAGCTGTTCTAAAGACTGATTACAACCTCACTGTGCACAAAATGAGAAACACAGATTCGAGCAGAATCCTGAAGAACCAAGAAATTCTGAAAGCTCTACCTGCTCCAATCAAAAAGTCAAGTGCATAGAGCTTGAAAAGAATCCACTGAAGAACTTGAGGACCACGATGAAACTAAACCCATACCCAAAACAGCAAAACTCAATGCTATTCTGTGCCAGACTTCAAATATAAAACTAATGGAGACAAAAACTGTAAAGGTGGTGAAGAAGATGAATCAGATCAAAGAAAGCATGTAAATGAGGAGGTGGCTGCTAAGTAATTCTGTGGCTTCATATGAGTTCTACTGGCAGCATGCTGTATTAAAATCAGTTTGTACCTCCAAAAAAGCAGCAAAAAAAGTACGTCTCCTTAAAAGGACTCTGCATATTTGTGTTCCTGTACCTGACTCCTATGCATAATGGCTCTTTTCAGAAACCGTCAGACAGAACAGGACACACTGAGCTAGCGCATCTTATATATAACTAACACTTAACTCTCTTGAAATATGTGTGGTTGGCCAGAACTATTTCATCAAAGCAGTGCCTCTTAATGACATATTTTAGGTAGTACAGGGAGGATTGATCCACATGGCCTGATGTCGATAGTTCAAAGAAATGCAGGAAAGATGGGTTTCAGAACTCTTAGGGCTGATATGCAAGTAGCACTTAGTTCTGTTATTGACATGCAACAGCAGCCAGCCACATAGCTCATATTTCTTCCTTTGAACAGTTAACACAATTGTTTAGGCCACGTAATGCTCACAATTCTTTAGAAAAAAAAAGTTTTGAAACTGGAATGACTAGAGGAAAATCAAAAAAAGCTAGTGGTCTGTACAAGTATTTTGTTGTTTTGTTGTTAGATACCCATGAGGCAAGTAATTTAGGGAAGGAGAGGAAAGAATCTACATTTTATTTAATATATATATATAGCGAATGTATACAAATAACGAGTTGTGGATGACATTTCCTTTACAACAGACAAGAAAATCTAATTTCAAATCATTTTTTTTACAACTCACAATTTAATAATATTATCTTATTTTTTTACTGTGGCATTACTATAGAAAATAAACAAGTGACATAAGAGAATGCAATGTTACACTAGAAAAATACATTTATATTTACTCCAAGCCAGGTGTAAATGTACTTTTCCCTGTTCCGCCATCTTTTTTTACTGCAATTCCTGACATCCTTACTGTCAGGGTCAGACAGAATACAAAACGGACTCCATGTGATGCAGAGGTCAGCAATGTACCTTCTAATTTTTCGTAGTCGGTGTGTGCAGAAATATTTTGTTCTGCACATTTATTTCCTGTAAAAAAATAAATATGTGCACACTGAAAGCTTGTGCAAATACAAACCTAAAATTGTTTCAAGATTATTTAGTCAGTCTCTCTCTCATGGATAATTTACCATGTTTTAATATAATACAAATATGATTGTAAGCTATTATTATGCCCACATGCCACATTACCTACATATATTCCAGGTTGCTTCCATTTTATTATGCTCACATTCATGTAAAATTGCCTCCATTTTACTATGTCCACATGATCATCCATTCCCTATTGCCTCCATTTAATTATGCCCACATGATCATCCATTCTCTATTTCCTCCATATTATTATGCCCACATGATCATCCATTCTCTATTTCCTCCAGTTTATTATGCCCACATGATCATCCTTGCCATAATGCCTCCATTTTATTATGCCCACATGATCATCCTTGCCATACTGCCTCTATTTTATTATGTCCGCATGATCAACAATGTCACCTTTCCCACATTTATTTTATTTTGCCTGAATTACTTTGTCTATGCAGGCTGCTCTGACTCGGGCTGGCTGCTGATAAATCTGCACAGTGCTCCCTTGTCTGTACAAAAAAAAGAAGTGGAGCAAAACTTGCATGGACTGACTAGCTATAATATAAATAATGTAAAGCTGACTTTGTACACTGTGAAAATGCTCTTTCTGCTCCTATTTCTCCAAGAGCCCAACATCATCCTGCCATCATGTGACATTATGGCATGCCTCTTTTTGCTATACTCATCACATCCATTACATCCACCTCTTTTCTCTTTCACGGACTGCATACCAGGAGCTTCTGCCTGCTAGCAAGAAGGGATGGAGAATGGTGGGTCCTGAACAGAGAGGGTTTTAAAGTTTGTGATGAGTGAGAGAAAAACGATAAGGGCTGTGGTGCTTGTAAGTAGGACAGAAAGACTTGATTGAGAGATGAAAGAGAGAGTTTACACAGGGTATGTGTAGGCTTAAAACACATCCTACAAGTGTGCACCCAGCACCATCTCCACCAAATACAAGACACTCAGGAGGTATGGCTTATAGTGCTTTCTATCAAAAATATTCTGTAATTAGGCCCATTACAATCATCATTACCAGGGCCATTGGGCTCCTAATCCAGCCCTGATGTGTGAATCAGTAAACTGTGAAGTTCAGTAAGATTTACCGGTCCATGCTTGGTGAATTTACATAACCCTAAAATTCCCTCAACATGAGAGAACCTGCAGAGTTGTGTTTGTGAGCAGTGTGTATGTGTTTGAATGTAAGGATGTTTTTGTATGGAACATGTGTGTGTGAATGTAGGAGTGTATTTCTATGTACTGTTGCCATTTGAATGCAGTGGTGCATTTGTAGGGTGTGACAAAGCCCCCCTTTTAGCTGAATTTGCCACGAGTTTTTGGAGGGGACTACTTGTTAGCCTTTTACCCTGTGACTATGGGCCCTGTGATAACCCATGTTCAAAAGTACTGTTTCTGCCCCTTGGACTTTTAACTGGAACAGATTCAAACATGTGGCGGCGGCCATCTTAAATTATCCAGCTGTGTTTTGTCGTCGAGTGTATGGAACTGTTTTGGGCATGGCACCATGTGCACGGTGGGGCAAAAATAAGACTTCCAGGAAATTCCTGAACCGATCTGGGTGATTTTTGGATATGTTGTTCATCCAGATCGGGGCTACTTTGTGGGGATATGTTGTATTTTGGGGTACTTTTTGGTGTTTGTAAAAATGTATGTTTTTTCTGTTTAGAGTTAATTGAGTTAGCCCATTGTCTTTGTTAATTGTATCACAGGCAGAGGGGAGGGATTGTGTACACTGTAGGGGAGTGTCAGACACTGTACACTGTTTTTATTGGTTTGTACATCTTGTAATTTAGTGTTCCATCA
>OW240919.1:98846759-98857863 GCA_933207985.1 Pelobates cultripes | reverse complement strand
TGCTCTTTGAAACTGCAGCCAATTAGCAGCTTTCCACAAGCCTCCCGGCTCCTTAACAGCTGCAATACTAGCACAAAATGGCAATATATATTTTTCAAAGGAAGAAAAAAATAGCTTGAGGAGACTAACTGGAGGTCCATGTAGTACGGAGAGAGAAGATTTGTCTCATTACACCATTTTTCTAAGCATGACTATACTGAAACACTGAGGGATTTATTCACTTTACAGTGGATTGTAATGAACTGAAAACCACATTTGTAAAATGAATTCCAAAACAGCTGGGTTAGAGTAAATACTAGTTTTGTAATTTGTCTTTATTTGGGCATAAATTTAGGAAAATTGATTTCAATTCACTGCAATCCACTGTTTAGTAACATACCCCAGAAGAATATTCTAACACTACACTAATTCCAGTAAGGCTTGAAACACTATAGGGTTCAGTTTTTAAACATGGAATTGCATGTCCCAATAGTGCAGCTATCAGAGGGACCGTCCTGATTTCAAGGTCTTGTCCCACTTTAGTTCTATGGTCCAGTTGGTAAGGACTGGCCAGACAGGCTGTCATCAGCCAGCTTAATGCCAGACTGACATGCTTCTTCAATGGTCATTGTTGCCCCTTTTCCAGGCAGACCTGCTTATTATGACCGTTATCGATAACATGATTCACATCATTTGTAATGCTCCCCCTCCCCCTTCCCAACCCGATTGCAACTGTTAATACAAATTTTCCATCTATTCAGGACATTTTCCACTATTGACACTGTTAAATGCATACCACTGTATACTTTCTTGCCAGATAATAGGTAATTAATTAATATACAGTGTAGGGTGCAGATTATTTTAATCACCAATTAAGTAAAAATATAACAAAGCAATATATATTAACAAATTTCATGATTCTCCAGGTACACTGCATGTAAGCAATGGGATAAAAACATGTTTTGTTGTGTTTTTATGTTCTGTTGTTTACATAAAAACATAACATATGGACTTAGTCGATATTGGTTTGTTATAGTTTTATTTTATTAGCGGTTGTATACTTATATATAATCTGCACCCTGCACTGTATATATATATATATTATTGTACTTACACATGCCCACTGCAGATTTACAAGGAATGCGTGTAAATGTTAGCCTTGAGCATGATGGGAAAAATTCAGTATTTGATTTGATCGGAAAAATTTACATGTTGTCCACTGAAGATTCGACGGTTCGTCTTGTCAAAATAGTGACCATGCAAACAATTAATTAAGCTAATTCTGGTATGAATTTAGTCAAATGAATTCCGACCAAACAGAATGGTATTTTACCATTCAAATTTGTTCTACATACGGTCAATATTCCCAATTTTGAGCAACTGGTTACTTTTGAGAATTTAGTTGAGTATTTCATGTGTTCAGTCCAGCTGTTACCTGGCTTTTTCTTTATTATTTATTTATTTGATTTTGTGGCTGACCCCTAACCATTAATTTTTTTGTGCCATGGAGAAAACACCAACTCACAAAGCAAACAAAGCAATTTGGCCATTGTCCATGTCGTCTTTCTTTGTTATATACCCATACAGCTTCTCGGAATTCTGGAAGTCGTAGGAAAACCAATTAGCAAAAATTCAGATTAATTGCAATTCGCTTGAAACTGAATGCAGTCTGGTGACTATATATACATGTGTGTGTATATTTATTGTGAGTGATTATATAAAATAAAAAATAAAAGTATTTGTACATTCTCAACATTGACAATGCACAAATAAGTTTTTTATTTTTTCAACTTTAAAAAGTCCTACGAGTACCCACATGTTCGGTATTTTTGTGATTGAGATATATATATATATATATATATATATATAAAATTTCCAACCACATATAGACACACATATGCAGAACTTGCCACACTCCCACATGCTTGCATAAATAGATACAGTTACTGTCAATTATAAAAGAACACCCCACTCCCCTGCTGCTCCATACAGCTATTGGCAGTGAGGAAGAGCAGGTGTGGAAAGGAGGTACTGTATATGCAGAACAGGCTGATGTCGTGGTGTTTAGAAGGAAATAGGATAGCTGTGTACAATGATGTAAACACTCTATCCTGCCGCTCCTCAAAGATACAAGTTCACAGGCAGTGGATCCCCGGGATATCAGCTCACATCCCAGCACCTGCTGCACGTAACCTGGTACTACTGGTATGGAGAAGCAGTGGGACATACTTCACAGTAACCCAGTGTGCCACTCTGAGTGAATGAGTGCACTCATTCTCACTGGATATATTATTTGGCTAGATTTTGTCACACATGCACACATTTACTGACACACGCTGGCACACACACACACTCACTGCATACTCATACACTAACTGACCAATACCAGGCCTCCCAACCATACCGATTTTGGCAGAGCAGTCACGATTTTGAGGTCCTATCCCATTGTCCTGACTTTCCCTGGTTCCTGGTGTCTCCTACTGTCCGCAACCAGCATAGTGCAAAAGCATCATTGGATGCACTAGCACTATGTTCAGTGTACTTGGATGCAACAGATAGCACTGGAACTGCCATCAGTCGGTTTGCCTTAGATGATAGACAGACAGCCTGGTGTGCATTCATATCAGGCTGACCTGGCAGTATTCGGCTTTGTACATATTCTGAATCCTATACTTTGTATATGGTTCGTATGTGAAAAGCACTGATTTTAAACCACTGAAAGCTTTCAACAGAATTAAACAGATTTAGTGTGATTGCTCAAATTCTGACCGGAATTGCTATTAGTAAATATGAGAATTGCCATTCCGGTCGGAATTCGCCCATTCTAATAGAAATTTGTCCATTCAGACACAATCCGATGTTAACCCTGAGGGTTATTCACTACGTTGAAAAGTCAAAGTGAATTTCAAATTTAATGGCAAAATAGCAAAACTAGAAAAATTCTATATGTCAGCTACAATTTCATTTAGGCTATTCTGGCCTTAAAGGATCACTGTAGGCACTATAACTGTTTCATCTCATTGAAGTGGTTATAGAGTCCACTGGACTTTTTAAGATTTTATTTACATTAAATTATGTTTCATTAATAAATATCTGATGTGAAATTAATGTACTATTTGTCCTGAACAAAATGATATATAATAAGTGTGGGTGTGGGTAAATTATGGTTGGACAGACATATAGCTAAAATTCTAGGTTTTGTTTTGGATCAGAACATGGACAATTGCTTCTGTCCTTTAGGCAAAATCTGCAAATCTGCAAAATCTCAATGCATATCTAATTACCCATAAGAAAATGCACATGTTAATGTTTGCAGAATTATATATATAACCAAAAGAAGATCTCAAATCATATCAACCATCAATAAAAATAAAACAATAGGTTAAACAAGAGTTAAATAAATAAATCTATTTTTATTGACGCAAACTGCATGTGTTTGCATGTGTGTGAGCTGTGCGTACTGGCTAATGTGTGTTCCCTAACTAGTGTGTACAAATGTACACTACATAGACAAAAGTATAGGGACGACTGACCATTACACCTACAGGGACTTTTATGACATTGCATTCTAAATACGTAGCTATCAATATGTTATTGGTCCACCCTCTATACCTATAACAGCTTCCACTATTTTGGGAAGGGTATCCATAAGATTTTAGAGTGTTTCTGTGGAAATGTTTGCCATTGATCCAGTAGAGTATTTGTGAGGTCAGGCACTGATTTGGACTAGTAGGCCTGGCTCGCAGTCTCCATTCCATTTCCAAAGGTGTTTGATGGGGTTGAGCTCAGGGCTCAGTGAGGGCCAGTCAAGTTTTTCAAAACCAAACTTATCCAACTATGTCTTTATGGACCTTGCTTTGCGCACTGGAGCACAGTCATGCTGGAACAGAAAAGGGCCTTCCGCAAACTTTTCTCACAAAGTTGGAAGCATAACATTGTCAAAAATGGGTTAATGTTATCTATTATGTACATGCATGCATACACTATATGGACAAGTATCAGGACACATCTCCTAATAATTTTTTCAATCAGCCCCTTTTGCCACAGTTGCATACAATCAAGCACATAACCATGCAGGTTGCATTAGTTAACATTTGTGGGGGAAAATGGAGAGCTTGGTGAATTCTAGCGTGGTACTGTAATAGGAATCCTTAATCATTAAAAACTAACTTTTTCACAAAAGCATATCAAACTATTAATGGCTCCCATATGATTCATCTCCTGCAACTGTCAATAAAAAAAAAAAAAAAAACAACAACAACAACCCACACTGTCCCACACTATTCTACCAATCTACTTCCCTATACTACCCTTACTTTTGTGTCACTTTTCCCCACTCCCTCTAGCATTTAAGCTCACTGAGCATGGCCCTCAATCCCTCTGTTTCTGTGCATCAAACTTGTTTGGTTACAATTGAAGATTATGCTAGTTTTAGTGCATTTATAATCTTAATTTTATTAATGACAGGAGGCGAGTATTTGCATAATCTCTCTTTACTGACTCCATAGCAGCAAAGAAAAAAGTGTATAACAAGATCCAACCAAAATGCAATAGGAAATATAGTATCCACAGTAAATAGGCTCCACTTCCTCTTTCAGATAGCGACATCACAGAATGCAAAGTTCAAATCATAATGAACAGATGAAATTCTTCAACACCATGGATAGATGTAGCGGAGTGCTATTCTTAACAGGGACTCTCCTCCGCTGGTACTCCAATAGTTACTCAGGAACAAGCAGGATTCTTCAGGAATACAGGCACAGAAGCAGAATGTTATACGATCCTCCCATCACCCTTCCTAATAACTGGACGACACTCAGTATTAGGAGCAGAACTGATCTTTAATGGGCCATGCTGGCCTTTTATGCAGGTTTTGCCCACAAGGTTACCACCCACGTGGACCTTGTTGGGCACAGGTAAAACAGTAAACAACCAATAAACACAGAGTCAGGTAATGAGTCACTCCCATACATTGCACACAATCCCTCCCCTCTGCTTAGGAGTTAATTGAGTTAATTAATGTATCAACTCAATTATCTCCAAACGAAAAAAATGAAATTTTTTATACATTTTCAGAAGTACCCTAAAAACCTATCCTATCCCCACAATTCTGACACCTCCTGATAGCCCAAGGGGAGCAACATACTGAAAAATCACCCAGATCGGTTCAGGGGTTCGACAATTCCATGGAGGTATTCGTTTTACTGGCCGTACTCGAGGAGTATGGCGAAAATAATTCCATGCGTCTGGGCTGTGCGGTCAGTCTACTGTTCCCCTGAGTTTACACAAATACACATAAGGATGGAAGTCTCTGCGATGTTCGTGCCATTGAGTGTCCCATTTGAGTTTCAGACACTTTCGACCAAACCCCGCTGGTGCAGGTTGTATTCTAAGACGCATATCCGAACGGCGGCCACCCAGGGGATCACCCAGCTGGTTCGTGTGTTTGTGATTAAGAGAGTGTGAACAGGGTTAAGAAGGTCAATTGGCGCCACACTCCTCGCATGGTTGTCCTGGAGGTTCGGTACTTAGTTTGTTTGTCGAATTATATAGGGAAAGTCAGCTTAAGTAGAGATAATGCAGAACAACCAGACGAAAGGACACAATGTAATAATTTGTTACTTGTTTCCCCAAGTATCAAACAGTAGCAACACAGGAAAATAATGGACGCTAAACTTCAACTCCACGCCCGCTAGGGACAATATCCATCGAACCTATCTGGCGAGTATAATCACCAAGTCTGGGTTATGTGGTATAACATAGAATACCAGTAGTTGCCGGGAGGCAGTGGTTTGGAGTGGGGCCGTAGCTTCCACGTAACTCTGTAAGGTCGAGACCACACATAATTGAGGGTCCGTGACAAAAAAAATCAATGTCCAATTTGACTTGGTGTGACGAGATACCTGGAACGTGACACCATCCGGAGAGACCGAAAACGCATCAACCACACACGCCCGTATGTCCGAGAGTCGTCGGAAGGAGACGAGGCAAAGTAAAACCATCATCTTTGCCGAAAGTTGCCGAAGCCTGGGAGGCCAGTCTCTTAAAAAATGGAGGACTTCAACGACATCCCAGAGACGGTTGCTCCTGAAGACCTACCTCATAAGTGAATGTCTCAGAGTAACGACACATCATAGGGTCATTACCCACCGAAGTCCCCTGAATCAGGACGTGCGCTGCTGAAATCCCTGAACGTACCACGTTAATCGGATTGTCCGGAAGAAAAAAGTGATAAGAAGTTTAGAATGGCTGATATAGGGGCTGTAAACTGATCGAAGTTCCGTTCCATGCACCAAGGGGACCAGGAGGCCCATGCAGAGAGGTAGCACCGTCTCGTCCCTGGTGCCCACGAGTACCATAGGAGGTGCCTAGCAGCCTGCGATAGTTCGCTGATCTGCCAGGCACCCCGGAAAGAGTCCAAGCCACCAGGGGTAGATGGGCATCCAGTAACAGCGGGTGAGGGTTCCCTTTCAAATCCATGAAAAGAGTTTGATAGGACGGCAGCAGAAGTGGGTCTGTGTAGGGCAATGTCAGTAGGTCTGGAATCCAAAGCTGACTCTGCCATAGGGGAGTGGTAAGTAGTAGAGATATTTAATGGATCTTCTGATAGTGGGGCTTCCTTGCTATCATAGCAAATGGGGGAAATGTGTATGCTCCGGTGGTTGGCCATGTTTGTAGGAAGGCGTCCACTGCCTTGATCTCCGGGTCTGAGAGCCAGCTGAAGAATTCCGGAGTCTGTCTATTGTTGCGTGATGCGAACAGATCCAGATGAAATGGGCCTCTCAGTTGTGAGAGGATGTTGAAGATCCGGGGGTCCAGCATCCAATCGCTGCCATCTCGCCAATGGTGGGAGAACCAGTCCGCAGAGAGATGCATCTTTCCTGGTAGATATTCTGCCTAAAGTGAGATATTGTGAGGAAGGCAGAAGTAAAAAAATCTCCTTCTTTATTTCTGAGAGGAGACGGGAAAGGGATCCACCCAGGCGGTTGATATGGCGGACTGCGGAGACATTGTCCATCCAGAGGAGCATGCAACAATCGGACCTGTCCTTCGCTGTGCTGCGTATGGCGAAGGAACCCGCCAGAAGTTCCAGGCAGTTGATATGCAAATTGATTTCCTGCGAAGTCCAGATGCCTCCTGTCGATATGCCGTCACTCGTTGCACCCCAGACACATAGACTGGTGTCCGATTCCAGTGTGAAGTCCGGTGTGTCTCCAAAAATGGCCCGACTGTTCCACTCCTGCATGCTGTCCAGCGACCATCTTAGTTCTTCCCTGACTTCCTCTGTCACCGGTACTGGTTGGTCGTAGGTAGTGTTTTGACGAAGGAATGAGGATTTGAGGCTTTGCATCGCTCTGTAGTGGAGTGGTCCCGGGAAGATGGCCTGAATGGATGCGGACAGGAGACCCACTATCCGAGCGAGACCGCGGAGTGGAACTGTGTGCCAGCGGATGACTTTGCGTAGTTCCTTGCGTATGGCTGAGATCTATGAAGCCGGCAGGCATAGCGTGCTGGACTTGAAGTCTATCCCGAAGCTAAGAAATTGAATGGTGTGGGATGGGGTCGTAGCCGACTTCAGGTAGTTCACCACGAAACCCAGAGATTCTATAAGGTCCACAGTAAACCATGTGTGTAGTGTCAGTCTAGAACTGAGATCCAACCTCATGAACCCCTCGGATTCCGGGGCGGGTTCAATCACACCTGTGGCGTGGAGTTCCTGCAGTTTAATGTCGATGAGTCGTGAGTCCTCTGCAGAGCAGTTGAGAGGCCAAGGATGAGTCAATCGGAAAGGGGTGTCGGCGAGGTCCATGACATAACCCCGAACCGTTTGTAAAATCAAAGCGTCCAAGGAGATGGTCGTCCAGGCCTGAAAGAATAGAGAAATATTGCCTGCGGTAAAGGATCTTGAGTAAAACGGTAGCTTACCTGCCGGGAAACGTGCTCTACCACGTCCGCGTGGTCCGCAACCTCTATCTGATCCTCTGGAATAGGAGAATGGCTGTCTGTATCCCCCCTCTGGGTAGAAAGGTTGGGGTCTTGATGAGCGGGGGCCTTACGGCCAAAATCGGCTAGCAGCCAGCCCTTCCAAAAAAAACCTCTCAGGTTGCTCCTGAAGACCTACCTCATAGAGTACTGTGCCTTGTTAAATTAGGTGAAGACGTTAACATGTCTGTTCAATTCCGCGAGGAAAGCTTCCCCAAACAGTTTGCCCTGTGCCAGAGATCCAACCTCCTTGGTGCCCAATTCCACCAATTTTCCATCTATGCAGAGAAGTGCTGCTTTGCACCTCTCGGAACTGAGGGCAACGTTTGTGTTTTCGATAAACCAGAAACACCGTTGTGCCCATTCCCTAACTGTGCCAGCATCGAATTGGTCGGCCTTCGCGAAGGCGTCGTCTGCCAGGTACATGATTCGAGAGAGAGGGCCGATGGAGTCCAATAGTTTGTCCTGGGCCCCTCTGAATCCTTTCTCCACTGGGGGTCGCGACCGCCTCTTGTCATGAATGTAGTCATGACCTGGTCGAATTCAGGTGTTTGGGCGTGGGCATTCCGACCTCAGTTGGTTACTTACTACTTTGTCTAGTGGTTTGCATAGTCATCGGTGCATAAATTTAGCCAAATGCTCTGGGGGTGTCCTAATGTTTCGAGGGTCAAATAGTGTGTAACCCGACGGGTCCAGGATGGATTCTCCTTCCTCCTGTGGAGGCTCAATGTCCTCAGACATCTGGGCGTCACTCATGAAAGTTTCCCGTCTAAAAGCGGAATGTGATCCGGCATCCGATCTCCATGTGTCGTCTTCTGAGTCTGACTCTACTGCCTGCCATTCGTCTAGTATGGCCATGAATGAGACAAATCACCCTCCTCTTCCGGTGAGTAGTCGTGTCGTGGAGCAGGATTAGTGGCAGGTGCCGACTTAAGTCTTTTAGCGGGCGTCTTGCCCTTGGATAGATAGTGTTGTCCCTTTTCGCCCTTCCAAAGACGTTTGCCAGGTTGGGCCTCCTCTCTAGTGAGGGTTTCCGAAACCTCAAGGTCTAAGTCATAATCAGAGCGGTGGGGTTCGGAGGGTTTCGTTTGGCCAGCGTTCACCGCCATCACCTTAGACCAGTGGTAGTCAACCTTTTTCTTCCTACCGCCCACTAATGCATCTTTCTTGATGGAAAAATTTCATTACCGCCCACCAGTTTTTGCGCAAGTGCAAAATATCTTTTAGAAAGGAGGGCGTTTTAAAAAAAATAAACGTACGTACACTTATCTTTTTATTTCTACTCAATGCATGTTTATAATGTTTTTAACTTTATAAAGTTTAATGAGAACACAATAAAGTAAATTTAAATTACCTTTACTAGTGATTAATGAGATCCTTGAGGTTGATGCTGCGAGACTAAATATTTGATATCTAGTTCGATTTTCGTAAGGAACAAACAAAGGTCTCCTCTTTCGGTGTTATTCAGACGACTTCTCTGTTTGCGCATAATATGATTTCTCATCTGTGCGTCAGCTTCCCTCCTCTCCCTCCTCAATTCCCCTCCCCACCTTTTTTTCCCCTTTTTTCTATTTTTTTTAACCTTACTTATAGCCCAGTAGGAAGGCTGAGCTAGGTAGCCCACTATAACAGACAGACACACATACAGACACACACACAAGACACACATACAGACACACACACAAGACACACATACAAACAGACAGGCACACACATACATACAGACACACAGGCACACATACACACACACACGACACATACATACAAACATACAGGCACACATACAGACACACACACACACAGACATGCACACATACATACACATAAGATATACATACAAAGACGCACACACATACAGACAGACAAGACACACATACATACAAAGACACACACACACAACACATACATACAAAGACAAGACACACATACATAAACACAAGGCATACATACATAAGACACACATACAGACACACACAAGACATACATACAAAGACACACACACACACACACACACACGACATAAATACAAAGACACACACACACACACACAAACTAACACACACATTATATTTAAATCACCCTCCTGTTTCCTACCTTTAAGGTGCAGGAGGATGACTTTCCCTGGGGTCCAGTGGTGGCTCAAGTGGATGGGAGTCAGAGTTCCCACTCTCACTCCCTGGTCTTCCTCCCTCGCGGTTGTCAGTGTTAGCTGGGAGGAGTGACGTGCAGTCACTTCCTCCCAGCTCTATGATGTAATCACAGGGGGCCTGGTCTCGCTGTTAAAGCACCCAGCGCTGACCGGGCCCCCTCACAATCCACATCCATCGGGTTGCCCTGACAGCATGGGCCACCCGATGAATCCCTACCGCCCACCTGGAATCCTGAAACGCCCACTAGTGGGCGGTAGGGACCAGGTTGACGACCCATGCCTTAGACAGTGCTTTCTCAATGGACGCAGCTACCACTGCGTTTATCATGGCTTGGAAGTCCGCAAGGGAGTTCTGGGAGTTTTCAGACAAGGACCATAGGCACCGTAGGAATTGTACGGGGCGTGTGGTGTTGGCGAGGGGTCAGAGCTGTAAGCCGAAATGTCACTGTATGGTGATAGTACCAGCAGTACTAGTATAACCCCAGCAGGGTATGATAATTCGAGAAAATAGTACCAGCAGTACTGTAAGTAAAATATTTATTAAAGAGTTATTAAAGAGAGATTATGCAAATAGGAAGCCTCCTGTCATGTAGTAACATTACATGTTTGTTAGTACACCCATTTTAAAGTGCTACGGAATTTGTATAATTATAATAATAGGATGCCATCTTTGCATTTTGAGAACTGTCATCCCTGCTAGATATTCCACAGTCAACTGTAAGCAGGCCCGGACTGGCCATCGGGGATACCGGGCAAATGCCCGGTGGGCCGCGATGGCCGTGGGGCCGAGGCCGGCAGGGAGATCACAGAATCTCCCCTGCCAGCCCCTGCAGGGCCAGCGCTATCCGAGCGCCGGCCCCGCTGTGTGCCTCCATGGGCCGATGGGGAGATCAAAGATCTCCCTCACCGGCCCACAGGCATGGAGGGAGGAGAGAGGACCGGCGGAGCTCTAACCAGCAGCTCCGCCGGGTCCTCTCGCGGGATTCTGAGCGC
>OW240919.1:98783381-98846659 GCA_933207985.1 Pelobates cultripes | reverse complement strand
GAACAAATTCAGGGCCTTTTTCTAATGCCAGAGCTCTTCAGCGGGGCTCTGCGCATTGAACCAACATGCTCACTTTCAGAAGGGGCGTACTTGTCATTAGTGATGACAAAAAACACCCTCTCTGGCCGCGCCCCCTTCTTGGGGGGCCGCTCTAATTGAAAAATGCCCGGGCCTAATTTTTTTCCCAGTCCGGCCCTGACTGTAAGTGGTATTACTGGAAAACTGAAGCGTTTAGGAACATCAGCAGCATCTCAGCCACAAAGTGGAGAACAATGTAAAGTCGAGAGCAATGTCACCGTAGTCATGTACAGAACACAGCTAACATGAGCAATACATTCAAGAGCACTGTCTGGACATGAGGTTTTCTACTTTAAAGCAACTTCAAAACCTGAAATAATATTCCTTTGCACATGCATATTAGATAAATACTTGTTCTTATTCTCTAAATGTGCTACATACTATTTCAACTTTGTTATTTGGTATAATTTTAGATTCCATACATACCTACACAGAAACAAGGCATACACACATTTAAATAAGAAATATGTGTTTTACTGTACTTATTTCACTTGAATACATTATCCATTTACCACCACATGCTATGCAATCTCTTTACATGAAAGAGATCACAAGCCATGAATCTGGAATCCAATAAAGGCAATTGGCAGACAGTTTTATCCAGCCATTTTTATGTCAGTTTTATTTTGTTTTTTTTATTTTATTTTCATGTTGTTGTTTTTGTTTTCATTTGGTTGTTTTTTGTTTTTGTATTTTTTGTCATTTCGTTTTTGCATGTTGAAGCTTGAAGTACACAACTATTCTACTGAAGTATTTAGATTATTTCAATACTTGCAGGAATGTATTTTTAAATGTTTTAGCAGTGGCAAAGGTAAAAACATAAGGCAACAAAGCAAATGGCAATAAGTTTGATACAGAATTTGTACATCATTCCCAGTAATCAACACAGCACTAACTCCATCTTCTCTGTGTACCAAGACCTGGCGTCACCTTTCAAGGCAAGTCAAGTTACTTTGCTGTCAGTTTTTCTCCCCCCATGAGGCTCCTTTTAAGGGCCTCTCCTATCTTTTAGACTCCTTAATCCCTCACTAAATTTATCAGTGTCCGATACATGGCCAAGACTGCGGCTAAATTAAAACTTGGAGCCTTTGAGAGCTGGGATCAGGTATAACTCTATGTCTAATGGCCAAAGAGCTGATCTGTCCCAGGCTAGGAGAGAAGCAAGTTCTGAAATCACTAGATTGCCAGCTTCACTCATCTTCATTCTGTGTCGTCTCCTAATAGATTGGTTAATATGAAGCCGACAGAGCATTCTGTATCACCATGTAATTAACAGTTAATTTATTGACCTTGAATTAAAAATTTACTATGAATTCTCACTTAAGTGAATAACCCTGAAAGGGCTCACTGTCTCCAGTAAAAAACAAAAATGTATGAACATCTGAAAATAAGTGAACTGTACATTTAATAGCAGAATGCTCACAGTCTCATATACATCAAAATACGTACACTATACATTTATAATCAAAGTGTTCATGTATCCTTCATATCTATGTGGCAAAAACTGAGATAATTCTCTTTCCGAAGATCGAGGGGAGTGCCGCTCTGCGATCTTCTACCATGATGCCTGGCTTGTGCAGCATGTCGGTGCACGCCGGCTGCTGCAGACCCACGTAATTATATAGCCCCACGTCCGTCCACGGTAAAGACAACGTAGACGTGCGGGTGACGTCACGCAAAAGACGCATATGCACGTTTTGGGGTCAAGGGCTAGAATTTCATATACATCATAATACGTACACTATACATTTATAATCAGGGTGCTCATGGTCTCATATACATCAGAATAAGTAAACTGTACATCTAATAGCAGAATGCTCACAATCAGGGGCAGCTCTAGACTTTGCGATGCCTTAGGCGAAACTCAAACATGAGGCCCCCCCACTAACACCATTAGTGGAAAAAAAAATAGGTGTTGCCTTGTGTGTGCATATGGAGCTGTACATACATTGCAAGGTGAGCTTGCAGCATTGGATACAGAGATGTAATCTCTGTATTCATCTTCAGAAGCTTGCATTGTCGCAGCTCCCTATGCCGCTGCATTGTGAGCACTTTGTAGTTATGGCATAATTTGCAATAAACAAATTTAATTTGCAATTATGCTTGTATGTACGTAGTGGGGAATTATGATGCAGCATAAACATAACTAACCCCATTCAACCCCCCAATAACGACAGACAACTTAGTATGGATGAACAGGCCACAGCATTTATTATAACATAAATAAATTACTGCATAACACATGCATAACTTTATTTATTAAAACTCTTCTTTTCTGTAACCAAATTGTTAGAAATAAATAATCATAAATTAACATATCTACATATATAACTCAACACATAGTGTTATACCGTGACCCAATCGTCCTTGCCAATAAACATACAGTGGTTCCTAATCACCACTTCCTCTCACCTCCCCCCTCGTCATAAATCATATCCTTCCAATGCCCACCATCAGCAGACCTTATCCACGCTCGATGGGCACGACACCTCAGGCACCCTAATGTTAACCCTTTGAAGCAGGGGAGGTTGAGACCTGCAAACCTAAAGAAACTTACTCCACTTAAACATAACCCCTCAAACTTAATTGGCAAGGACATACCCCCGCCACCAGACCCGCTGCTTTACCCCTAAATCAGCGGGGAACCCCCACCAAACCACCCATGGCCTGTTCCACCGCATTCTGTAGGGCGAGATTAAAAAGGTCGAGCCCGACCTCTGTTAGGTGTACACCATCACCCCGAAAAAAATTAGCCGCCTCTCGCTCAAAAACCCTATGGTGGACCGGGATTTCCCCAAACCCCCAAAACAAACTGGGAAACCCGCCTGTTTAACTTGCGTTGGCAACACTCCATGGCACTCTGCTCCTGGCGCCACGCCAATAGTTACGGGCAATGACTTCCAACCAGACTAAGCGCATGTTGGGGAACAAAACCAAAATGCGGGCTAAGTCCCGCCTCACTGCCGAAATCAAATCCCAAATGGGCACTGAACCCAGATCATTCCCCCCCAGGTGGATCACCAGGACACTCAGCGCCCCCAGGAGATGGGACAGCTGCACCAACTCGGGGAGGAGCAGAGACCACCTCATACCCCTCGCACCGAGCCATCGAACTTCTGCTTCGGAAGGTGTGAAACCCAACCTCTTGTCTCCAGGCCGAACCGCTGCACACTGCCCAGCCCAGTAAACATAAGAGTGCCCAATGATCCAAATCCTGTGGGGAACCGAAACTGAGGAAAGAAATCACGTCAATAAACCGGCTGGACGAACATAGGAAATATAACGTCTTGATTCCCACCTACCAATCCTCTGAACCATCTGCGCTGTCATGCCAAGCCTAGAGGCCTCGGTAGCCGCCCCAATACGGAATGAATGGCCCCCGAACTCCCTGCTATTCAATCCCATGACTTCCAGCCCCAAACGAAACACCCTAATAAACTGGAAATGGGAAAAGAAACTATCATCCCCATGCACCAGGAGGGGCAGCGTGGGAGAAGGGCGCGAAGCGCAATATTCCCCAAAGGACCAAACAGGACAAATGCCGGAACCCGGCACGGCCCCCAACCGGACCCACTTGCCCCTCCCCAAGACATTCGTCTTAGAGCGGCGGATCCCGAACAGCACCCCTCCACCTGGTGCCGGCTGGGGCACACCAGCTCCCCAATCCGCATGGCACCAAAGAATGCCAGGTAAAAGGCCAGGCGAAAAAGCCGACCCTCGAAATCCAAACGGCAAACCCCGTGCAACGCCTCACACAAAGTAGTTAGGAGCGTGCCCGAGACAGGACGCCTCGAGTCTTGTGTAGACACCCTCCCCCGTCTCAAACCCTTTAGCGTCGTCCCAACCCCGCAACTTAAACAGGAAGCTAGGCGCAGGTCCAAGACCTTATCTTGTGGCAGCCGAAATCCCCGGCCATCGAATTAATTTTGATGCCCAGAAAGCTCAGGCACGTGACCGGACCCACTGTCTTGTCATGAGCCAACGGAACCCCGAAGCGCTGAAACACTTCCCTGAGAACCCACAGCAGGAGGGCACAGATGTGCGACTCCGCCGGACCTACACACAGGAAATCATCTAGGTAGTGCAGGAGGGAAGCGACCCCTGCTTTCTTCCGCACCACCCATTCCAGAAAAGTGCTAAAGCAGAATAAAAACAGGACAGCGAGCAACCCATAGGAAGGCACATGTCCACAAAAAAAGTCCCTCAAAGGCACACCCCAAGAGATGATGGCACTCTGGATGCACCTGGAGCAACCGGAAGGCAGATTCAACATCCGCCTTAGCCAGCGGTGCCCCCGGGCCCGCCGCCCTCACCATGCGAACTGCCGCATCAAAGGATGCGTAGGAAACCCTGCAAAGCTCAGCTGAAATGTCATCATTCACCGAACCCCCTCGAGGGTACGACAAATGGTGAATCAAACGATACTTCCTGGGATTCTTCTTAGGAACCACACCCAAAGGAGAAACTCGCAAATTAGCCATCAGTGGAGCGGAGAATGGGCTGGCCATCAGACCCAAGGAGACCTCCTTATCCAATTTTTCCCGTACCACCTGAGGAAAAGTCCGCACGGACTAGAGGTTCCGTACGGAGAGCAGCGGAGGGCGCTCAGAGAAGGGGATCCAAAACCCCTGCTCAAACCCATCCACCAGGATCCGCGCTGCAGCCGGATTCCTATAAAGGTCGAGCCATGGGCGCATCGCGTTTACGAGGACCGGCGTCATCGCCATTAGCCCCCATGTCCCCTTTCTCACCCGTTTTTCCCCGCTTGAAACAGCGGGATGCAGGATGGGCCCCACCGCAGCCGGAGCACCGGTGCTTAAACTGGCACGAGGACCCCCACTTACAGTGACTGTCGTTAAATTTCCAACAACAGCCAGACGTCTGACTGGAGGCCGATGAGGAGGAGGACGTGTCCCCACCGGCCCCCCCAAGAAAGGACAAAAACGCGCCCTGTTGAGGGGCTGGACGAGTCATGATGGAAAGCCAGAGGCCAATATCCATCTGATCCCACGACAGCGAGGGACACACTGCCAGCCGCTGTCGAAACTGCTCGTCGTACCTCCACCAACCCAGCCCCCCATAGGTGCGGCAAGCTGTCCTGATAACAAAACAGCGCGGAGCACTTCTGGGGAGACTTCTCCCCCACCACGCTGGCCAAAATAGAGAACGCCCGAATCCAGTTCCCAAAGGTCTTGAGAGGAACCCCCCTAGCCCGGTACCCGCAGCGCCAGAAGTGGAGGGAACAATGTACTCACCGGTCGCAGACTGGCGATCCAAGCCCGGCAGAAACCCCCGAAGAAACAGCAGTTCCAGCATCCACAGAAGACATCAGCTGTGTTCAAGGCACCACCTGCTGGACGGGTCCTGGAACTGCAGCAGTGTCCTGAGAAGAAAACAGCAGAGAAGATGAGAGCCCTCGCCCCAGAGGAGATGGCCGAGGTAGGTGACCTGTAGGGGGGAGGGGGTCCAGGAAAGGCAGAGGGGGAGAACAGAGGGGATGCAGACAGGGAGGGATAGAGACCGGGGGGGGGGAATTAAAACAGGAGGGGGACAAAAAAGGGGGAGAGGGGAGTGAGGCCCACCAGAGAGAGGGAGGTGAGTAGAGGAAACCTGGCAAGAGGAGGAGGACCAGGGGGCCCAGCCAAGGGTAAGCTGGGCCCCCTGGCAGAACGGACAGCACCAACAGGGGAAAGAGGGGGGACAGGGGGGACAGAGCCCTGGGAGCCTTCCTCACTGGCAGAGGAGGCTCCCCCTCGGATCTCCAACGGCAGTACCAAGGTACCCCGCGAGGGCCTACTTACCGCCCCACCTCCCCGCGGCCGCGGGGGGACTGGAGGATAGCGGTATCCTCCCCGCTGGCCGCCCGGATAGCAATATCCGCCGCCCACCGCCCTCGGCCCGCAATCCAGCTGGGAGTACCAGGCTGTGCGGCAATGGCGGGGCAGGCAGTGGCAGGCCTCGTGGCAGAAGGCCATGCCACTCGGCCGCAAATCTCGGCCTCGAGTAGTAGGCGGTGCCTCGGGCCTGGTTGGGGAGCAGGGAAGTATTATCAGGAGAGAGCCTGGTAGGCGGGAACGCCTGCCAGTGCTGGTGCGACCCCCAGAGGCAGGGACCACATGGGAGGCACCCGGGGAGACCGCAGGGGGTGATCCAGGGGGAGGCAGACCGAGGGGGGGCCCACACCGTTAGCCATACCTCCAGTAATGTGTGTAAATTGCTCCCTTAGTTGCCGGCCACCATCCAGCGCTGCAGCAGCCCTGAGGGACGCCAGGATCGCCTCAATATCCATCCCTCAAGCTCTGAAGACTACAGGCCCAGGCAAACAGGAGCAGGAGTACAGGAAGCTGTTTGCTGGCCCGAATCCCAAGTGGCACTGTAACTGAGTAAACTTGCAGAAGCCAGACACAGAGAGATGGATGTAGGTTTTCAGGAAGTAAGAGGTCTTTATTAACATACCGATCGGGCCACAGATGAACTAACGTTCCAAAACAGGTCTGAGGGCCGAACACATGGAGTACATGCTTTTTATAGAACTATAACTCCTCCCATTAATAGCATCACCCGCACATACCCTTAACCAATCAGTGGATAGGATTTGGATTTCCTTATATGGGCAGACCACATGGCTCATCCGAAACAAAGGAGAAAGGAGTGTGATTTCAGTTCCTGCATTCCTGCACATGCTCAGTACATTGATGACAGTATCTTAGCTACGTGTAACTAACTGATACTGATGCTGTGAGTGTCAGGGGTGCGTGTGTGAGTGAGGGTGCTGTGAGTTTTAGGGGTGCAGTTTGTGAGTGAGGGTTCTGTGAGTGTCACGGGTGCAGTGTGTGTTTGTGTGTGTGAGTGAGTGGGTGAGGGTGTTGTAAGTGCCAAGGGTGCACTGTGTGTGTGAGTGAGGGTGCTATGAGTGTCAGGGGTGCAGTGTGTGTGTGTGTGAGAGTGAGGATGCTGTGAGGGTCAGGGGTGCAGTGTGTGTGTGTGAGTGAGTGTGCTGTGAGTGTCAGGGGTGCACTGTGTGTGTGAGTGAGGGTGCTGTGAGTGTCAGGGGCGCCGTGTGTGTGTGAAGGTGCTGGTGTGTGAATATGTTTGGAGCATTGATTGTATTGTATCCCCCCCCTCCTTTCTTACCTTTAGCCTGGGAGGGGAGAATCGTACTTCTGCCATCCCTGGTGGTGCTAGTGGTGAGTGAACTCTAGCCTGTGGGGCTAGAGTTCACTCTCATGAGACCAGGAGCATTGCCATGGCAACACTCTGGATCTCGTGAGAGGAACCAGGCAGAGCTGCAATATAGAGCTCCTCTGGGTTACCCTTCTGGCTGTCTCCTCATCAGCCGGGGGCCGCGTTTCACTGCATGTGGGCCAGTGAGGGAGATCTTTGATCTCCCCATCGGTCCGTCATGGAAAACAGTGTCCTCGGCCCATGGACATCCCGGCCCACCGGTCCAATGCGGTCCACCAATGGCGGTTCACCAATGGCCAGTCCGGGCATGATGTATGCATATAATATACTTTATATATATATATATACCGTATATACTCGTGTATAAGTCGATCTCATGTATAAGTCGAGTGCAGTTTTGTGACCAACAATTGTGAAATATGCTATGCCTCGTGGATAAGTCGAGGGTAAAACTTGGGGCTATGAAAGTCTGTGATTTTTATAATTATATACACACACACATACAAACAAACACTCTGCATTATATATACACACACTCATACAAACAATCTGCATTATATACACACACACACTCATACAAATACACACTCTGCATTATATACACACACACTCATACAAACACACACTCTGCATTATATACACACACTCTGTGTATATAATGCAGAGTATGTATATAATGCAGAGTGTGTGTATTTATAATGCAGAGTGTGTGTTTGTGTAGTGTGTGTGAACTAGGTGGGGGGAGGGCATTTTTATTATTTAATTTTTTATTTTATTTTAATATTATTATTTTTTTATTATTTTTTTTTTGTCCCCCCTCCCTGCTTGTTAACTGGTCAGGGAGGGGGGCTATATTATTCGCTGGTGGTCCAGTGGCATGGGCTGTGAAGTGGGGGGGCCGGCAGGAAGCATTTACTTACCTTTCCTGCAGCTCCTGTCAGCTCCCTTCTCCTCCGTTCCGGTCAGCTCCACTGTAAGTCTCGCGGTCTGGTTGCCGCGCGGATCGTTGCCATGGCTCTGACGGCCGCGGCTCTCTAAGTTGCCATAATACAGACAGTGACTCGAGTATAAGTCGAGTGGGGGTTTTTAAGCACAAAAAATGTGCTGAAAAACTAGACTTATACTCGAGTATATACTGTATATATATATATATATATATATATATATATATATGTGTTGCTTGCAACTTTCTTTGTATTGCCCATATCATACCAACCTCACATTGCAGACAGACACACACTGATACATGCACATGCATACACCCAAACACAATGCACAGAGACACAAATATTGACTAATACAGACATACAGTCACAATGTGTTTATCTGGCTGTGTATATTTCTGAATGTGCTGGCATTGTCTACCTGTGTATGTGCCTAAGAGTGCATCTGACAGTGAGTATCATTTTATGTGAATGTATGTTTCTGTGAGCATGTGTATGTTTGTGTCTGGGACCGTATGTGTGTGTGGTAGCTGCTTGCTGTGTTTTGTGTATATGGGGGGCTGCCTGTGGCATTTGTGCACTTTTTTATGGTGAAGCTATGTTTTATGACTTTATGTGTGTATGATGATTGTCTTCAGGGGTGACTGTGACAGGGTGAAAAGGGGAAACTGTGGCAGGGTGAGGGGATGAATGAGAGGGTTGGTGAGTGAGTGTGAGAATGCGGGAGGGCAACTGTGACATGGTTGGAGGAGGGAGTGTTACAGGGTTCGGGGAGGTAAGAGTGGCAGGATTAATTTGTTTATGTGACAGGGTCAATGTGGCATGGTTGGGGAGGTGAGTATCACAGGGTTAGGGTGTATATGGCATAATTGGACTGAGTGTAGCAAGGAAAGGGGAGGTGAATGTGACAGGATTAAGGGGTTTAATTGACAGGGTGAATGTGGCAGAGTAATGGGGGGTGACAGTGTTAGAGGTGTTAATGTGGCAGGGTGAGTGTGGCAGGGTTGGAGGAGGGAGTGTGACATGAAGAGAAGTGAGAAGCGTGACAGTGAGAGAAAAAAGGAGTGTGACAGGATTGGCGGGAGTGTGGCAGGGCGAGGGGAGGCGAGTGCATTTTGGTTGGGGGGTTGAGTGTGACAGGATCAGGAGTGGTTAAAGTGAGTGTGGAAGGGTTAAGGAGGTGATAGTGTGTGTGGGGGTATGGTGACAGTGTGTGTGGAGAATGGTGACAGGGTGTGTGGAGGGAGGTGACTGTGTGTGAAGGGGGGGTGACCTTGTGTGTGTGCGTAGAGGGGATGACAGAGTGTGAAAGGGGGTGGCAGATGGCAGAGTGAGGGAGGGATGGGCTGAAAGTTAGGGTGTGTCAAGTGGCCGAGTGAGGGAAGAAGGGGGTGACAGGTGGCAGAGTGAGGGAAGAATGAGTTAACAGGTGGCAGAGTGAGGGAAGAAGAGGTTAACAGGTGGAAGTGTGAGGGGAGACAGGTGGCAGAGTAAGGGGTACCTGTGGGTGACAGGTGGCAGAGTGAGGGAGGGGTGACAGAGAGTGAGGGAAGGAGGGGCTGACAGGGGGCTAAGTGAGGGGGTGACAACTGCAGATATGCACACTGACATACATACAGATGCACAGACACACAGATACAATGATACACAAACATACAGATACAAACATTGACACACATACAGATACAGACAGAATAAAACACTGACACACATGCATATACACAGACACAAAGATACACACATACAGGTACATAAATATACATGCCCTAACACATATGCAGATACACTGAAACACAGATACATACACTGACACACATGCAGATACACAGATACAGACACTGATGCACACAGATGCATACACTGACACATACAGACAAAGATACCCACATTGACATGCTGATATGAACACTGACACACAGATACAATGACACACATGCAGATATAGGCACTGACACAGATACAGGCACTGACACAAATGCAGATACAGACACTGACACTGATATAGGCACTGACACACATGAAGATACATACCCTGACACAAAGATACATATGCAGATACTGAGAAACACAGATACATACACTGACAAACATGCAGATACACAGATACAGACACTGACACACATATGCATACACTGACACACATACAGACACTGACATGCTGATACAAACACTGACACACAATTACAGTGACAAACATGCAGATACAGACACTGACACAGATACAGAAACTGGCACAGATATAGGCACTGACATGCATGTAGACACAGACTCTGACACAGATATATGCATAATATATAATAACCTCCCAATGGGAATGCATTGCTTGGCTGAGATCATCAAGATTGATGATCTCAGCCATGGAGGCGGATTCAGGCACGGCAAGGGAAAACAGGTAAGTAATATCACTTTTCCCATTTAATCAAAGGGGGCCCGGTCACCTAAAGAGACACTCACTAAGAGGCAGACACACACACACACACACAGACTCACAGACAGACATACACAAGCTTGCAATAAAAACAGAAAATCCAGCACACTCCATTATCCCCTAAACAGCAACTTCAGTGCTGACAGAGTTAATTATTTTTTTTTTTTTAAACACCTAATCCAGGCTGGTAGTGTAGGACCTGCCAAAGATGGGATACATTGACGTTGGGGCAGGCTTATGCAACGTATGATCATATAATATAACTAAACCCCCATTATTTTTTGCCTGGATTAGGTGTTTTTAAAGAAACTTAAAAAATCTAATTAAATCTTTCAGCACTGAAGTTGTTGTTTAGGGGATAATGGAGTGCGCTGTATTTTCTGTTTTTATTGTATAAATTGGCTCCCAGCAGCAACCTATTTATGCATATTCAGGTGAGTGCAGCCAGCCCCCTGTTTTCTCATACACAAGCTTGCAGACAGACACAAACACAAAAACTCGCAGACAGACACACACACAAAATCTCAGACACACATACAAACATTCACTCACAGACAGACACACACACACACTCACAGACATACACACACACTCACACACAGATATACACTCACAAATTCAAAAGTTTAATTTTTAAAATTATTTTGATTAAAACATAGAAACATAGAAACATAGAATGTGACGGCAGATAAGAACCATTCAGCCCATCTAGTCTGCCCAATTTTCTAAATACTTTCATTAGTCCCTAGTCTTATCTTATAGTTAGGATAGCCTTATGCCTATCCCACGCATGCTTAAACTCCTTTATAGAAACATAGAATGTGACGGCAGATAAAAACCCACCCAGCTTCCCTACTTTTTGGAGAGCTGGAGTGGATAGGGTTTTCCTGGGGTCCAGTGGGGCTGTTGTCATATCCCTGCTCTGCTCCCTGTCGCACACTGTTTAGTTTAGTATGCCGGGGGCCGGAATTACATCATATTCTGGCTCCCAGCATCCCTGCAGGGCGTGGAAAGGAACAGAGCAGGCAGATGACAGCTCCCTCACCCCCAGGTCTATTTTACACACCGGCCGCCGGTCCGTCTCTGCCCTCACTCAAGACCGGCCTCCACTCTCCCACGACTGGCTGGCTGGCCACTTCTGCTCCTCCACGACTAGCCACCTGCATTCTCCCTTGCCGCTCCGGGCTGACATTTATCAGGCGCGAGGACAAAATTCTTAGTCGCCATGGCGACCTGGCACCTGGGATTTGTCAAGCCCTGAGATACACATATACACACAGATACATACACTGACATACAGATACACACATAGACACACTGACACACATACACTGACGCACAGACACATACACTGACGCAGACACACAGACTGACGTACAGACATACGCACAGACACATGCACTGACGCAGACACATACACTGACGCACATACAGATACAATGTGACACATACAGTAACATATACAGTGACATACAGATACAACCATGCAGATACACTGACACATACAGACTCACAGACATACAGATACACACACAAACACTACACACACATACACTACAAACACATATATCCTACCTTTTGGTGGGCTAGGTCTGGTGGGAGTTGGGGCCCTGCTGCTCTCCTGGTCCACTCCTCCTGCCCCACCTCCTCATCTCCCGCGCGGCATGCTCTGTGTGTGAGCTGGGAGGAAGTAGTTACAAGCTGTTACTTCCTCTCAGCTCTGGCTGCAGGAACACAGGGGTCCGGTCGCGCTATTCAAGCGCCACAGTGCGCGCCCAGACCCCTAAAGGCACATGTGTATCGGGTGACTCAGCCAGCGATTCCCAGCCCGTGCGGCGGCCAGCACAGCCGCCACTTCCCAAATTTTTTCGCGTACCCCCAGGGCCACTGAATTGTATCCCTTGTGGTACGTGTACCACAGGTTGGGAACCGCTGATTTAAAGGAATCCAGGAGACTTGAAATTCCAGGAACGGAATAAAGGATGAACCCAGAAAACCCAGCATAAAGAAAACCAGACATGGAGCAGATAACCAGAAAAAAAAACAAGAAAAACTAAACAAGAATTGTAAAAAGAGTACTAGATATCAGAAGCCATGGCCAGAAATAATTCGCAGACTTAACAGAACCTGACACAGATCTGCAGACCGCGTGATAGGAGTCTTGCGATCTCCAGAAGTCAGAGCATTGCCATGGTAACCTGCGGCAACTCTCTGATTGGCTGGGGATCATGAGACACTTCAGTCAGCAGCTCACACCCGGCAAAGCTAGATTGGAGGTGCTGGCTCTCAGGGCAGACTGGAGGGACCCCCACACCTGGCGGCATAATGGGCAAGCCGCCGGGCCCCATCCTGATGTCAGGTCCTCGGTCATGCCCTAAGGCGAAATCGCCTAATTAGAGAGCCGCCTCTACTCACAATCTCATATATATCAAAACATGTGCACTATACATTTATTATCAGGGTGCTCATGGTCTCATATACATCAGAATTAGTCAACTTTACATCTAATAGCAGAATGCTCACAACCTCATATACATCAAAATATGTACACTATACATTTATAACCAGAGTGCTCATCGTCTCATATACATCAGAATAAGTACACTGTATCTTTATGTTCAATCCTCATTGTATAAGATATATGAGGATGATGAATATAATGCACAATGCTCTCTGTCAAAAATACATCAGAATACACACACTGTACATTAATATACTGTGTATCTATATACCCAGCATTTACTGATTTAGATACAACAGAATATATATTGATATCGCTTATCTATATCCACAATACCCGCACTCTTAGATATATCAAAACGTATTTACTGTATTGATACAGCTATAAACAAAGTGTGCAGTGTGTGTCAATGTAAAAATATATTAGAAAACATAAGAGTAAGTATACTTTAATGCAATGCATATTCACTCCTAGTTTTTCAACAAACCAGGATTTCACTAAGCAATAGATTATAAAAAAAATAAAATTGTAAATGTAAAACAGATTAATTACTTTATCAAGTCCCTAAATATAATAATAAAAATCAATAGACACACAGGTTCTCACTCTCACAATAATAAATACACAAAAGTCACGCTTTCTATGTGTGAGTTAGTTACTCGCGTGTCATGTAATCAATATGCATAATTGTGTTTGCGAGATATGTGTAAATGATCTCATAACGGGGGATCTACCCCATTACCTATTTGACTGAGGGGCAGGTTTAATAGCTGCAGTGAGTTATTCACATTGCTACACTAAGTCACCGTGACCAAGAATACAGAAACTGAGGATCTTCTCAAACTATAACTTATGCAAGAACTTCATGGAGTCTCTCTTTAGGGTTTTGTTGTGAACCTACCAAACTTTAGAGGGTTATTCCAGACATATAGACCATCTCAGTGATTTGAAGGAGTCATGGTGCCTAGAGTCTGCATATGCATCGTTTCACTATGCAATACTGCAAATACAGAGATTAAACCATCTGTTCCCGAAGGTGTAGTGTCATTGGGTGATATTACCCAGCAAGGAACAAGAGTTTCAAACTGGATAATATCAGTTCTGTGAAAAATTGGCATCTGATGCCAGCACAGCATGCTGGTACATGAAAGCCAGTGGTGGGTTGAGTAAACCTTTGGGTGACTTTGAAACATGTTTCCTACTCAGTATGACACTTTTTGTGATTATCATTTACTTCCTTCACTGCACACACAAAGTAAGCTTCCAGCTAATTTAGCTTTGCTGTTGATATACCCCCAGACATGCATAAGACATAAAATAAAATAATCCCCATGCACACCAATAGTTATTACACAAAAAGGATTTGAATGCTTGATAACAAAGTGCAAAATGTGCAAAACAAAGATACATCTTGACTCCTAAGAGTTTTGGCTACTATAATGATCCGTCCGATTGGGCTGAAAATGGAATGACATCATGAGCATGCGGCACCCTAAGACGCCACGCACGCTTGATGACGTCAGAGGTTAAAGAGGGAAGTAGATGCCGGAAATAGGGGTTAATTAGATGGGCAATCTTCGCCATCTTAAATTTTTCACTCACACAAATAGTTTCATTTGGTATATAACTTGGAGCTGGGAACATTTGCTTTGAGAAGACCAAGTGCCGAAACGTCAGGGCTTTGTCGTCTCCTGCTCTAGGTCAGTATACCTTACAGATATTGAATGGGTGTATAGTGTTAGCACTTTATGGCTAGACTCTAGAGTACTTTATTGTTATGCATGCAATACTTTACCTGTGATTGTACTTTCCTGTATTTTTGGTTTGAACATTTTGCACTTTGTTATCAAGCAAATCATAAAGCTTTAAAATCCTTTTTGTGCAATAGCTATTGGTGTGTTTGGGAATTGTTTTATTTCATGCTAATGACAATGCCAGAAGTGGACTTACTTACTGAAACACTATACATACAGACTGCAAGTACCATGTTATCTTCAAACTGGGAAGTGCCTCCTACCCACTCAAAAACATTTTATTTATGTATGTCCTATGTTTTTAGGTTCTATTTCAATAAAGAGGCTGAGGAACACTTATATATGGCTTAGACTTTTGCACAGTACTGCATATATGTATAAACAGTGCTGTGCAAAAGTCTAAGCCATATATAAGTGTCCCTCAGCCTCTTTATTGAAATAGAACCTAAAAACATAGGACATTTATACGATTTTTATATGCGTGACCACTCTCCTAAGGAACTCAACAAACTGGATATTCAAAATGTGGCATTAAAGCGGTTATTAAGAAATTTGAAGAATCAGGAGAGGTCACAGACAAAAAAGGGACTGGAAGGCCAAGAAAACTTTCAAAATCTTCTGAGTTTCTTCTTTGAGAGACCGGAAGAAGACCAGCAATGACCTGACTCAGCATCTGACAGCTTCATCGGGAAGCCAAGTTGACCATTCTACCATGCAAAGAAGCTTGATCAGGAATGGTCTTTGGCTACTAGGCTCCCTCCCAGTGATGTGCACTTGGTCACGGTCACTTGTCAGTATGCCTGTGCTTAGCTTTTTTTCATTTAAAAACTGGAAAAGCGTGAGATCATTTATGCTTATGTCAACCCAACAGGAAACGAAAACAGACTTTAAACCATTATCACAGAACCATAAAACAATGTAATTTTCACACCAGAAACATTGCTCAATTTAACATCAAACACATCCTTTCTTGTTAAAGCATGTGAAAAGGTGTATTTTCCTTTAAAGCGTTGAGTACATGGGGTGAGGTTATTTTATAAAGGCATATAATAGATTATATCTATATTTAAAGGTTAGATTACACCTGGCCTGCATACATTTGGTTTGGATTTCAAAAGATTTATTCTATTAAATGCTATTTTCTCTTTTAGTATCAATCATGTTAATTAAAGTGGACTTGTCACCTTCCCAAATGCTCAATTTACTGGAGGCATCCATCTTAATCTGATTTACATAATTATTCCTCCCCATTCATTTATTCCACTGCTTTGAAGGAAGCTGATTAATTCTGCCTTTTTCAAATGAGAGTGATAAGAACGGCAGTGACCACGTATCATTTGCAACTAACAGAATAAAAAGCACAAGATGGAGTTTAGTAGATGCAATTTATCTCCGAATTAATAAAGTGAACATCTTGGAATCTATTATACTGCTTATACATCACATATGTTTACTATAATCGAAGACTGGAGCCAAGTAGTCTTGCTTAAATTAAACATTAAAGGGACAGTGAGGGCACCATAGCTGTTTCATCTCATTGTGCCAGGAGCACACATATTCTAAGCTCCCTACTGGGATTGTCTCTAAAACAAGTTGCTGAGGAGCCAACTCGTAAAGAGGCCATACTAGATTTAGTGTTAACAAATGGAGATTTGGTATCAGATATTACTGTAGGTGAAAGTTTAGGATCCAGTGATCATCAGTCAGTGTGGTTTAATATAAGAACAGTGACTGAGTCACACCACACAAAAACAAAAGTTTTAGACTTTAGAAAACAGACTTTTCTAAAATTAGAATATGGGTAGAGGAGTCATTATCAGACTGGAGCAATTTAAATGGAGTCCAAGAGAAATAGGATTATTTAAAAGTTGCACTATTGAAGGCAACAGAAAATTGCATTAGGCTTGTCAGTAAAAGCAAAAAATTCAAGAAACCACTGTGGTACTCCGCAGATGTGGCCAAAATAGTTAAAAACAAAAAAGTTAGCATTTAGGAATTATAAAAAAACCCAGAGTGAGGAAGACAAAATGATCTATAAGATTAGGCAGAAAGAGGCTAAGCAAGTTATAAGAGCTTCCAAATCACACACAGAAGAGAAAATAGCACAGTCAGTAAAAAAGGGGATAAAACATTTTTTAGATACATAAATGAGAAAAGAAAAGTAAAACAAGGATTAGTTAGATTAAAAACAAAAGAAGGAAGGTATGTAGAAGAGGATAAAGGTCTAGCTGACTGCCTCAATGAATATTTTTGTTCTGTATTTACATATGAAAATGAAGGAAAGGGACCTCAGTTGAGAAAAAGGATAAATTAGTCATTTATTACACGTGAGTTTACAGAGGAAGAGGTTCTATTTAAACTGTCAAAAGTAAAGACAAATAAGTCAATGGGACCTGATGGAATACACTCAAAGCTATTAAAAGAGCTTAGTGGTGTACTAGCAAAACCATTAACAGATTTATTTAACCAATCATTGTTAACAGGAGTAGTCCCAGAAGATTGGAAGTTAGCGAATGTTGTGCCCATTTACAAGAAAGGTAATAGGAGGAGTCGGGCAACTATAGGCCAGTAAGCCTTACTTCAGTAGTGGGGAAAGTGATGGAAACCATGTTAAAAGGATAGGATTGATGAACATCTAAAAACACATGGATTT
The DNA here is from genome assembly GCA_933207985.1 of Pelobates cultripes. Classification (NCBI taxonomy): domain Eukaryota; kingdom Metazoa; phylum Chordata; class Amphibia; order Anura; family Pelobatidae; genus Pelobates; species Pelobates cultripes. The sequence goes on along the minus strand of OW240919.1, from coordinate 98,829,156 downwards.
CAAGATCAGAGACAACATGGGTTTACTTCAGGGAGATCATGCCAAACTAATCTTATTGATTTTTGATTGGGTAACTAAAATTATAGATCAGGGTGGTGCAGTAGACATTGCTTACCTAGATTTCAGTAAGGCTTTTGACACTGTTGCACATAGAAGGCTTATCAATAAACTGCAATCTTTAAGTTTGGATTCAAATATTGTTGAATGGGTAAGGCAGTGGCTGAGTGACAGGCAACAGAGGGTTGTAGTTAATGGAATATATTCGAAGCTTGGACTTGTCACCAGTGGGGTACCTCAGGGATCTGTACTTGGACCCATTCTCTTTAATATTTTTATTAGTGATATTGCAGAAGGTCTTGATGGTAAGGTATGTCTTTTTGCTGATGATACTAAGATATGTAACAGGGTTGATGTTCCAGGAGGGATAAGCCAAATGACAAATGATTTAGGTAAACTAGAAAAATGGTCAGAATTGTGGCAACTGACATTTAATGTGGATAAGTGCAAGATAATGCATCTTGGACGTAAAAACCCAAGGGCAGAATATTTGATAGAGTCCTAACCTCAACATATGAGGAAAGGGATTTAGAGGTGATTATTTCTAATGACTTAAAGGTAGGCAGACAATGTAATAGAGCAGCAGGAAATGCTAGCAGAATGATTGGTTGTATAGGGAGAGGTATTAGCAGTAGAAAGAGGGAAGTGCTCATGCCATTGTACAGAACACTGGTGAGACCTCACTTGGAGTATTGTACACAGTACTGGAGACCGTATCTTCAGAAGGATATTGATACCTTAGAGAGGGTTCAGAGAAGGGCTACTAAACTGGTTCATGGATTGCAGGATAAAACTTACCAGGAAAGGTTAAAGGATCTTAACATGTATAGCTTGGAGGAAAGACGAGACAGGGGGGATATGATAGAAACATTTAAATATATAAAGGGAATCAACACAGTAAAGGAGGAGACTATATTTAAAAGAAGAAAAACTACCACAACAAGAGGACATAGTCTTAAATTAGAGGGACAAAAGTTTACAAATAATATCAGGAAGTATTACTTTACTGAGAGGGTAGTGGATGCATGGAATAGCCTTCCAGCTGAAGTGGTAGAGGTTAACACAGTAAAGGAGTTTAAGCATGTGTGGGATAGGCATAAGGCTGTCCTAACTATAAGATAAGACTAGGGAGTAATGAAAGTATTTAGAAAATTGGGCAGACTAGATGGGCCGAATGGTTCTTATCTGCCGTCACATTCTATGTTTCTATGCATTTATGTCAAGCTCAAGGTGCTGCCTGCATAATATGCCCTTAGTTGGACAGCCTGCACGATTGGCAGGCAGCCTGACATGCATTCATGCCAGGATTGCCTTCCAATTCTTTGGACAAACATGCCCCCTTTTTGGGCATGTTCACCCGTTTTGGCAGGTCTGGTCACGTGATTCGCACCAGTGGTACACCCTTTTATCCTGACCATTGACTTCCTGCTTCACTGGACACTGCTGTTCGGGGTAATGGATTTACTTGAAAGATGAAAGCATGCATTAGAGAGAGATTAGCATAGAGTATGTGTTTTCTTATAGCTGCATCCTTTGAGTTTCCCTCTTACACATAGTGATCCTTTAAATAACATGTATCTCCATTAGATACATGAGACGCTTAGGAGGTATGACTGTTTTAGTGTTTTTGGTCGATAAGATTCTGTAATTAGGCCCCTCATAATTGTCAGCACCAGGCCCACTGGGTCTTAATCTGGCCCTGCCCACACATGCCTCTTATCCGGTTAGCTTTCAGCCTGCCTCCTCAAGGTCTAATCAGAACTTGGTCACATTTTTGCATTAATTATTCTGGATCTTAACCTGCCATTCTAATCATCTCTGCAGATTCTTTAGCAAATTATCCACTCCTGTCTTTTTTTTTTTGTCTTTCCTTTACAAAACAAATACATGTAGCTAGATAAACATTATTATTATTATTATTATTATTAACACAATTATGAGAAATTGTAAAGGTTAATTGCTTGTCTTCTTATAATCAAATATGACCGTCCACTGGTATTTTTTACCAATTAAAAATCTTCCAAATTGGGCCTCAATTTAATAATTTTGGATAAGCTTTTCAAATGATTTCATATTTTTGGATAAAATATTAAACTGATTTAATATTTTGAAAATAATGTAATATTTTGATAAATTCATATATGATTTATGTATAGTTTTTTATATTTTTATTTTTGAAAACAATGTTAAAAGTTTATCCAAAATATTAAACCAAGGTCTTAACAGATCTTAACAGATATAGCGGAATTTGTATTGAAGGTTTAATATATTGTAATTTAAAAAGTAATACATAATACACAATCCAAGACAAAGAATGCTTCCTAATTGTCTCCTTTTAACCCCTTAAGGACACATGACATGTGTGACATGTCATGATTCCCTTTTATTCCAAAAGTTTGGTCCTTAAGCGGTTAAAGCTGAAACACCATCATTTTAATGTATAGCGATATCCCGTGCTCTCTTGTTATTTCAATTTTACTAGAAGGGTTTCAGAATTATTTTAGAGCAAAAGGAAAAATATATGAGGACTTGGTACAATGGATTCAAATTGCATCCACATTTGTTATTACAAATTTCGTCTACCCATGCTTGAATAAAAAACTGATATGTTGATTGAAATAGTGATAAGTTGTGACTGTCTTATATGTAGTTGGTGAAGTAAAAAGACTTCATATTAAATTAGATTTAATAACCGCTTGCTAATAGTGATCTGCTGACTACATTCTGAATATGATCTCTTAAATCCCAACAGACACAAGCACTAAATGAAACCATTAAGGTGATTTAGGAATATTATTTACTCATGACAAATGAATCCCATAATACCTTGTACCACACAATCCATTAGAGCTTGTTTATACACAATAGCTATTTGCTAAATATTTAAATCCAGTGTGACTTTGTCTAATGCTTAAAGCAGATCTGTCACAATCAGGGGTCTTTGCATTATTTGCAAAGACCCCTGACAATGACAGAGCCAATGGTTGTCTGGTGGCCAGGGGGGGCAGGGTAGGTTATACTTACCTGTTCCTTGCTGACTAATGATAATGGCTGCTCATTTGGTTTTTCACTTGATCGCTCCATCCATTGTGATATTTTACAGCATTTCCCCTAATTTAGGAAACGTCTAAAGTGAAAACTATAAACTATGATAGACATTGATATTATTTTATTTTATACATCTCCATCAGTAGATTCTCTCTAAAATGGTAGTTCAGGTACGATTGTTCTATAAGCAATTAAACTGGCACCATTGAACAGAAGAAAAAGCAATACAGAAAAATAACTGTAACTGTTTGGGGACTAATGGCAAGTTTTTGGCACAAGGATCCAAGTTTTGATGTAAAACTTGCCGGCTACTCCTCTAACAGACACTTGCTGTTTCTCTATGAGAGGCCTATGTTTATGTATGTGTCAAGCTGAGCCGGAAGGTTCCGGCATAGCAGTGGCTGTGAAGAGATAGGGTACCTGTACTAGCCAAGAGTTATCGGTCACTACCATCATACAATTAAGCATATAACCATTGGTGGTTATTGGGAATTTGCTTACAGCTAACTCATCCACTACGTATGGTAAAGCCAGCAAAAATACTGGCAGCTAATCGGGACATCATGCATACTAAGATGAAGCAGGTCGGCAAATGAAAATTGAGATGTGATGTAAACAGGCAGGAAGCATATTAAGAAACAGGCCAGTTCATGAATGTACCACTCTGAAACTGGCATGGAACTGTTGGAAAGCATAATCAAGAATATGCTAGGTCAGTAACTCTTTCAAAGACTGGGACCAGGCTGGGATAGACAGGAGCAGGCCAGGTCAGCATTGGTATCAATGTGTGAGAGATTTGGATTACACTGGATGTGTAGTCAGAAACAGGCTGGGCCAGTAGCATTATCACTCTGACAAACAGGGATCAGGATAGACGCATACTCCGGAACAGGCTGAGTTAGTAACAGTATCACACAAGAGCAAGCAGTAATAAATCATGCAATGGGGCGAGAATAATATAGTGAAAGCAAACTACACAACGGACAAGTGACAAAATTTGCAAAGGCAATTGCCATATTTCAGTTTCAAGTTAAAGTGCCCCCTTTTTGTTCAGAGCACCTTTCCTTAAGTTTACACTGTGATTCAGCATGAGGCAGAGCAAACGTATGGTGGTTTCCTTAGAATTCCAGCAACTGACCACCATGCACAGAAGAGCGCAGCGGAACCACAATGGGAACATCTGTGAGACACTGCTGGGTGTAAAATGGCAGGTGTCTGCATATGTACATATCTGTTTTACAAGAGGCAGTTTTGTTAAAAATATCTGTCTCTGTTATAGAACCACAAGATAATATAAATGTTTAGTGTCATCTTTGTCCATTGGGACTACGTGTTTCATAGTTAGAGGGTGTGGCAGAACCAACCTCCCCACGAAACACTGGAGAAGCCTGATTGCCAGCCTCGTGCCTTGGGACTATGGCCCCTGGGAGATGGGGCACTTTAAAAGCATTATTTGGGCTATTGGACTTTCATTGGACTGGTGTTGGCCCTTTAAGCACATTTTTGGAACATGGGGAAAAGTGGGACAATGCCCCTTTAAGACTGTGTCCCCAGACTTGTTTGGGACACTGCCCATTTAAGCTTGTGTCCCCAATGTCCCCTGACTTTGTTAAAGTACTTTATGCATGGCTTCTTTACACTTGGTTCAGTAAATGGGGCTTACTGAACCAATTACCACACAGGTGGACCACCCAGAAGTGGAAGTGTGCAGGCAATAGGGAGCCTGCTGTAGGTAAATTGCTGACCGCTGGGTGGCTGCAGTTCGTGCAAATGAACACCATCTTTGTTCATTCGAACGCGGTCAGCGGTATGTGTAGCCAAATCCATGGAACTGAAATCGGCTACACATTTAGACGAACACCGCTGACCCTTACCTTCTCCTGCACTTTGGCACTGCGGCTGGAGACTAAGTCCCGTTCGAAGATTCGAACGCTTGGGTTTTTTTCAGTGTAAAATAGACCGACCGCACAGCCCAAATCCATGGAACTGTTTTGGGCATGAAATGTGCGGTCGGTCATAAAGGACTTCTAGCTAACTTTTTTCTATTGGACGGATTTTTATGATTTATGAGTATGTTAATGTTTAAAGTATGCTGATTCTGAAAATGTATGTTTTATGTGAACGGCATGTATATTTTGTAAGTTATTAATATTTTGTAAAAACTGTATATTTTCTGCCTGTGATAATTAAGTTTGTCTATTGTGTTGAGATAATTGTATCACAGGCAGAGGGGAGGATTTTGTGTGTAATTGCTGGGAGTGTCTGAGTATATTGTACGTATTGATTGGTTGTTTTGCAAAACCCTGTGGGCAGTACTATGTGTGCAAAATGTGCATAAAAGCAGAGTGTTTGATTAAAAGCTTCAGTTCTACTTCACCCTCAGTTTGGAGTGCCGTCTCTTATTGGGGGAATCTGCTACAAGGGATTGCTATGCTCTGCATATTCCCTTGCTATAATCACTCCTAAGCTCTTTTAAGAGCTTGTTCCTGCGTCGCTCTGAAGGAAGAGAAGTTCGGTCTGCGGTGGTTGTGGTGTCTGCTAGAATGCTTGGAGCCCTCAGGAAGCGCTAGGAGCATCCTTCAATGGAGGTACCCAGTCGGGGTGCCAGGTGTTCCGTTACAGAGGGCTTTTCAAACTTTGTCATAATGTTAAAGTTAAAGGTACACTATAGTCACCCAGACCACTTCAGCTCAATGAAGTGGTCTGGGTGCCAGGTTCCTCAGGTTTTAACCCTTCAGATGCAAACATAGCAGTTTCAGAGAAACTGCTATGTTTACATTTGTGGTTAATCCAGCCTCTAGTGGCTGTCTTTCGGACAGCCACTAGAGGCGCATCTGCGACGCTGGATGCGAATTTCACATCCAACGCGCAGAGCATCCATAGGAAAGCATTGAGAAATGCTTTCCTACGGACTCCTTGAATGTGCGCGCACTTGCCGCGCATGCGCATTCCGCTCCACTAGGGAGCTGACGTCGGACGTGGAGGAGAGGTCACCAGCGCAGAGGGAGCCCAGCGCTGGATAAAGGTAAGCTGCTGAAGGAGTTTTAACTCCCTCCAGCGCCACGGGAGGGGGACCCTGAGGGTGGGGGCACCCTCACGGCACTATAGTGTCAGGAAAATCGCTTTGTTTTCCTGACACTATAGTGATCCTTTAAATAACAAGTATGAAGATTTTTAATTAGATTAGGGAAATGGAGTAAAATAAAATGCTTTTAAAAAAACATTTTGGAGCTACTTTCAGAGAAATGTGTGCCTTCTGATATTTCCCCCTCTATCTAAACAAAAATATTTAGACTGTGACCAAAAAGGAATGTATACAGTGATAACTAATACCTACGTATGTTGTATTCAAATAATGCTATGGTATTAAAGGGCAATGATTTTACCGCAATGATTTTAACCAGGCCAGCATATGTTGTTGACCACTAGGGTGGCCCATCGGGTTGTTCATCCGCTCAAGGCCACCCAATGTGTACTGCTGAACAAGGGCCCCGTCAGGCACCGCTGCCTTTTAAGACCGTGACTGGGCCACTGTAATCTCGGCCGGCTGATCACTTCCTCCCAGCTACATAGAGAGCAAGCTGGAGAGAAGATGCAACAGCGGCACACACAGGCAGAGGGAGAGAAGGCAGCATGGGGGGAAAGAAGGCAGCGAGGAGGCAGAGGAGCAAGAAAAGAGCAGCTCCCGACCCCACATCCCCATTAACCTTAGCCAGCAACAGGACCTGAAGTAAGCCACCCTCCTGCACACAAAAAGTATCTTAACAGGAGGGTGGCTGCAAATATTAATATGACGTATGTATGTATGTATGTATGTATATATGTGTATGTGTCTATGTATGTCAGATTGTGTGTGGATGCATCAGTGTGTGTATCTGCGTGTCGAGGTGTGTATATATATCAGTGTGTGTGTCAGGCTATATATATATATATATATATATATATATATGTGTGTGTATCTGTGAGTCAGGGTGTGTATATATGATTATTATTTATATAGCACCAGCAAATTTTGTGGCTCTGTACAATAGGTGGATTAACAGACACGTAATTGTAACCAGACAAGTGGACGCGCAGGAACAGTGGGGTTGAGGGCCCTGCTCAATTAGCTTACATGCTAGAGGGAGTGGGGTATAGTGACACAAAGGAAATAAGTAGGAGTAAAATAATAGGTTGCAAGAAAAGTATTCACTGAGGACCTAGTAGGTTCTTTTTGACAGTTGCAGTAGAGGAGTCATGGGGAGGATGAAAAACCTGCTAACAGTTTTATTGATATGCTTTCCTGAAGAAGTGTCTTGAAAGATTTTTTTGAAGGAGTGGAGATTGGGTGAAAGTCTAACAGAGAAGGGAGTTACACAGCAAAGGTGCAGCCCTGGAGAAGTCTTGAATGTGAGCATCAGATGTGGGAGTATGGACAGAGGATAAACGTAGGTCTTCGGCAGAGCGCAGGGGCCTCAATAGGACATACTTGTGTATTAGCGAGGATAAGTAGGTTGGAGAAGCATTATTTAGGGACTTGTAAGCAAGCATCAGAATCTTAAATTGAGCCTTATATCTAACAGGATGCCAATGTAGAAACTGACAGAATGGGGAGGTGTGGGAGGTGCGGGTGGACAGGAAAATGAGCCTCACCGCATTCATTATAGATTGCAGCAGTGCAAGCTGGGAACACGTAAGACCACTGACAAGGGGATTGCAGTAGTTAAGGCAATAGAGAACAACGGCATGGACCAGCACCTTAGCTGTGTCCGGTGTTAAATAGGGCGAATGCGAGCTATGTTTTTGAGATGGGAGCGGCAGGATTTGGCAATCGATTGGACATGAGGGGTGAAGGAAAGGTAGGAGTCCAAGAGAACACCTAGGCAGCAAGCCTGCAAGGTAGAGGTGATGGTGGTGCCGTTGACTTGGAGGGAAACAGACACAGGAAGAGCAACACTTGAGGGAGGAGAGACCAGAAGTTCTGTTTTGGACAGGTTGAGTTTTAGGAAGTGAGCAGCCATCCAGTTGGAAATCACGGTGAGGCAGTCAGAGACACGAGTCAAGATGGGCGGAGAGAGATCAAGAGAGAACATATATATTTGCATGTCTTCTGCATATAAATGATCATGTAAGCAAAGGGAGCTGATGAGTTTACCAAGGGAAGCAGTATAGATAGAAAACAGTAGGTGACCAAGGACAGAACCTTGGAGAACACCAACAGAGAGGGGTTGGGGGGAAGAGGCAGAGCCAGAGCCAGAGAAAGAAACACTGAAAAGGTGCTGGGAGAGGTAGGAGGAGCACCAGGAGAGAGCAGAATCCTGTGCATCTAGATTACGGAGAATGAGAAGAAGTTGTTGATGATCAACAGTGTGAAAGGCAGCAGAAAGTTCAAGGAGAATTAGGATAGAGTAATGGCCGCGAGATTTACCAGCGATTACATCGTTTGATACTTTGGTCACAGCCGTTTCAACAGAGTAAAGAGCGCGGAATCCAGACTAAAGCGGGTCAAGCAGAGAGTTGCATTTCTAAGAAGTCTGTCAATCTCGCATACACAACTTTCTCAAGGATCTTGGAGGCAAATGGCAGTAGCGATATAGGGCAGTAATTGGATGGGGAGTTGGGGTCAAGGTTGGGCTTTTTCAGAATTGGGGTTATGGTTGCATGCTTGAAGGGTGAAGGAAATGTGCCAGAGGAAAGGGGGACATTGAAAATTTTAGTGAAAGGAAGAACAAGAGAGGGAGACAGAGTGCAGATGAGATAGGAGAGAATAGGATCGAGGGCACAGGAGCAGAAACCTTTTCCATTGTAGCAGGTGCAAATGAGCATAGAACAGCAGAGGGAGTGGGGTTGTGTGATGTATTGGTTGAAGAGGGAGAGATATTAGAGATCTCTTCCCTGATTGTAGAAATCTTCTCAGTGATGTGAGTTGCAATGTTTGAGGTGGACAAGGTAGTAGGAGGAGGGGGAGCAACAGGGCGAAGAAGAGCATTAAAAGTGTGAAAAAGGCATTTGGGTTGGCAGGATAGTGTGCTTATGCGGGTGTTGAAGTAATTTACTTTTGCAGAGGAAAAAGCCAGACTGTAAGAGCGCAGCATAAATTTATAGTGGAGGAAGTCAGTTGCAGAGTAAGACTTTCTCCAGCAGCGTTCAGCAGTTCTGTAGCATTTTGGAGGTATCGGGTCAGCTTGGTATGCCAGGGTTGTAATTGGGAGCGCTAGCTGCGTTTAAATGTAGGAGGTGCCATGATGTCCAGTTGAGAGGAGAGAGTGGAGTTAGGTGTCAGAGTTAGGGCAAATTACATTTGGATGGGTAAAAGGAGAGTTTGGAATTTGGTGAGATATGCTGGAGATCAAGGCATTGGAGGTTTCTGCGAGATTGGATAGTTGAGAATGGTGAAAAACTGAGACCTCTTCTGGTTTCCAGCAGTGAAATTTTTTAACTCAGACTGTGGAACACAGAGATGATAGGGTCAAAAGGCCTGCAATAAAGCCATAGAATGGAGATGCACAGAGGAGGTGAGGATTGGTTAAGCAAGACATTTGGTTGGGTATCAAGTGAACCGCAAAGGGAAATAAAGGATAGGGCAGTGGCAGGGAGGATAAGTTGAATGGTACATTGAGGGGAGAGAAGGATGCCTACACCGCAGCTTTTACAGTTGAGTCTGGGAGTGTGGGAGAATTTTAGTCCAACGAAACATAAAGAAGCCGGAGTAGCGGTTTCAGAGGGGGGACAGCCAGGTCTCAATGAGTGCTAGTAGTGTGAAGGTATGTATCTGTGTGTGTGTGTGTGTGTTTCTGTGTGTCAGGGTGTGTGTATATATCAGTGTGTGTGTGTTTCTGTTTGTCATGGTGTATATATATCAGTGTATGTGTGCATCTGTGTGTCAGCGTATGTATCTGTGTCAATTTTGTACGTGTCAGTATGTGTCTGTTTCAAGGTGTGTGTCTTTGTGTTTGTGTGCTTCTGTGTGTCAGGGTGTGTATTTGTCATTGTGCACATGTGTCAAGGTATATGCATATGTCAGTGTGTTTATGTGTTGGTATGTGTATCTATGTGTATATGGATTTGTGTGTATGCGTCAGTGTGTTTATACGTGTGTATCTGTGTTATAGAGTATGTATGTCTGTGTACGCATCAGTATATGATTGTATGTGCATCAAACACAAGCACAACATGCAAACACACTCCAGCAAACTAACACAAATATGTAATACAAACACTCCCCTGCATTCAAACTCCCAAATTATATGCAAAACACACCCCCTTACTCAAACACCAATAAAACACACAAATGTACATCCACACTTCAAAGCCAACATTACATGCAAACACACCCCTGCAATCAAACACAAACATTGCATTACATACAAACACATCCCTTTTAAAACAATAAAATTATATACAAACACACCTTTGTTCAAACACCAACACTACACACAAAAGCACACCTACTTTAATAGCCAACAATACATAGAAACACACCCCTGCATTCAAACGCAAGCATTACACACAAGTACACCATTACATGCACACATATACTCTATACAAAAACATGTTTACATTAAGATGAAAAAAACACTACTCACAAATACAACCCTGCAAGGATGGGAAAATGGTAGATCCCCAGCTGGCATAGCATCATTGGAATTGTACGACTGCTGGAGATCTATCTTTTGGCCACACTTGCGCTAGACTGGGCATAAAAAATTTCTTGCACCACGGCCCTCTCTACATGACTGCAGACCACTTATATTCCCATTGCCACTGCCACAGCTTTATTATTGTTCCAACATGTCAACTCAGCCAGCTTTATATCACCACCTGTCGGCTGTTGGGGTGACTACCCAACAGACAGTTACACCGGATAACTCCAAGAGTCCGTACGGTCTGCCTTCTGCCATCAGCCCTGGCAGCTGCGACTCCCCAAAGCCTTGTCTTGCATTACTTGTGCTGGCCAGGACCTCCGCCACCGCGCTGCCGACCCTGATCTCCATTTGTCGTCATCGCGCCCCCCGCAGACAGCGCCGTTTCAATCCCTCCTTGGATACCCACGTTAAATATATCCTGCCCAACAGGATTCAGGTGAACGCCATCTGCCCTCATTAAACTCCGATTGTCCCCTTCCAACTCCGTGTGTCGAACCACCAAGGCAACGAACAAACCTCGAAATCGCGACATTAAACTTCCGCCTAGCCCTCTCCAACCCTTTTGCATGCGGCAAGGCTTACCAGCATGGACAGGGGACAATCTCTGACCACACCAAACTACACTCTGCAAATAATGCCATGCACCGAGCCAAGTCCCGCCGTACAGAGTGCATTAAATCCACCGTCCTTACCCTCCCTAGGTGATTACCCCCCCGCATGGATGACAATGATAACTGGCCCAGACACAAACCTGCTGAGAGCAACGCACTCCGGGTAGATTTGGCACCATGACAGACCCCGGATACCCCTCCAGCGAACCCTTGCTAACTCGGCTGGGATCCCCAAATTTCGACCATAGCAACGAGACTCTGCCCGTCGAGCTGCCCAATAGATGAAAGAGTGTCCTACAATCCAAACATACTGGGAAGAACACTGTAAAACAAAGGACAAGTTACAGTAAATGAGTTACAGTAAATGAGGTCCAGCTGATACCTACAAGATGACCATCTACCTAAGCGCTGCACCGGTGACCCCGAATATCCCAAAACACTAGCCTGAGTGGCTGCTCCGATTCTAAATGAATGAGGAGAGAAACCGGTTGGATCACGACCACAATACTGCAACCCAGAATTTATGTGAACTGAAAACGCGTCAACGGAGACCCGTCCGCATGAACCAGCAAAGCAACAGACGACGGCCGAATCGACAGATACTGACCAAACAGCCGAACCGGGCACAACCCCCCACCAGTACGCCCCAACCGCAGCCACATACCCCTTCGCTGCCTGATCCATTTTAGACCTACGAATATGCAAGTCCACAAACATATCAGACAGCAGTAATGGAGGAATCGCCCGCCGGGAAGGGGCCACCAGTTCCCCCACCCGGAGCGCACCAAAGAAGCAAAAGGAGAATGCCACCTGAAACGGCAGACTCTCTCCCAGGGATACACAGACGTCCGGAAGAGCCACCAGTAATTGACCCAGCAAGTCGAAGGAGATCGGCTGACGTCTGTCGGGACCTCTCCGACTCCTCCAACCGCGCATAACCCAAAAAGCAAAACTCCCTGGTGATGTTCCTCCATCCCAAAAACTGAAACAGGAAAGACAGAGCACACAACGCCTTGTCTGCCGCCAAACAAGACCTACCACTAGAGAGAAACGCATCCAGATACCTTAAAGTGATCTCCACACGGGCCGCCTCAGGTGACAGCCGTACTGACCTATCCACCAAAGCGAGGAGCCCGATACCAAGGACATCAAGCCTCCGAAATTAGGTCCCATAAGTAGAAAGGGCAGCGCAGACACTCGCGATCCGCTTCTGGAGCCGACTCCCGAAACCGGTCCCACTGAAACCAAGAAAGAGAGTCAACAACCACGTTCAGCTCCCCCGGGACATGCCGGGCCTGCATCCACACATTAAATTGCAAACTAAACAACACCAGATGTCGCAAGAGAGCCAAAACAGGAGGAGACGCAGAAGACGAACGGTTAATCACATGGACAACACTCATATTGTCCTTGTGAAATACCACCACCCGATTCCGCAGGTCCTCATCCCACAATGCCAGAGCCACCACTATGGGGAAAAGTTCCAGGAAGGTAAGGTTACGCATAACGTCTAACTCATGCCATTCTGGAGGTCAAGTCACTGCACACCACTTACCCCTAAAGAAGGCCCCAAACCCGACTGAACCAGACGCATCCGTGAAGAGATCCAACTCCGAATTAGACAACACTTCTTGCAACCAGCACGACCGCCCATTATACTTGAATAGGAAGGAACTCCATACCTGTAAGTCCGCCCGTAGCTTGGCTGTGACTCTGATGTAATGGTGCGGCTCCCTGATTCCAACCATCGCCAACGACAGGCGTCGACAGAAACCCATGGGTAGTACGCAACAGGCGAACGCGAGATGACCAAGCAACACCTGTAACGTTCTGAGCTGGACCTTCCTAGCCCCTTTCACCAGATCTACCATCCTCAACAGAACCACTAATTTCTCGTCGGGCAGACGAAAAATCATGCGAACCGTGTTGATTTCTATACCAAGAAATGACAATCTGGTGAGCGGCCCTTCTGTCTTCTGCTCCGCCACAGGCACTCCAAACATGTGCGCCACTGCACAGAATGCCGACAATAACTGTGCACACTCAACCCCGTCCCGAGGACCCACAAACAGAAAATCATCAACATAATGTGTAACTGACGCCATACCTGAGAACTGAACAACTACCCATTCCAAAAACGAAGCAAACATTTTGAAGTAGGAACAGGAAATGGCACAACCCATGGGAAGGCACATATCATAAAAATATGACCCTTGAAACTGACAACCCAGAAGGTGAAAACAGTCCGGGTGAACCGGCAATAACCGGAAGGCCGATTCAATATCAGATTTGACCATGAGTGCCCCTACAGCTTTTCTAACCAGCGACAGAGCCCGATCAAAAGAGGCATACCGGACCCTGCTGAACTCTTTGTCAATGTCATCATTCACTGAACTCACAGCCGGGTAGAACAAGTGATGAATCATCCGAAAAGAGCCAGCCTCCTTTTTCGGGACTAGTCCCAAAGGGGAGACCCACAAGTTAGGAAAGGGGTGAAAATCGAATGGCCCAGCCATGCGACCCAGTGCTGTCTCCTTAGACAACTTGTCACCCAACAGGGGCTCCTTGCCCTTGACTGACCGTAGATTATCAGCCAAACGCGGCTCCAGAGAAAAAACAAAGGGGATCCAAAAACCTTTGGAAAACCCTTCCCCTAGAACCACAGAGTCGTGGCGTCTAGGGTAAAGCTCGAGCCATGGCAACATCCTTGCCACGCTCACTGGAGTCTTCCCCTTTTGACCCGTCCGTCCGTCCCCCCGCCTTAGGCACAGGCTGCCTCGCCTTCTTAAAGCAACGCAATTCGAGCACTCATGCCGAAACCGGCAGGAGGAGTACCACCTGCAGTGGCTCTCATTAAAGAGCCAGCAGACTCCTTTTTTCTGACCAGCCGGTGCACCAGAGGGCGCCCCGGCTGCTCCTGAAAAGGGCGATGGACGACTGGGGGTCATAATCAGCAGCCATAGGCTACTATCCTGGGCACTGAAATCTAACCCGGGACACGCCGCCATCTTTTGGCAGAACTGCTGGTCATACCGGTACCAGCTCTGTCCGCCATAAACCTTATATGCACCCCAAATAAGGTCTAGATAGCCGAACAAGGAAGGCTCCCGCTCTGGAAAACGCCTGGTTAGGATACTGGTGAACACGGCAAAACCTTGCAACCAATTCCCAAACGTCCGTGGGAGTTGCTTGCTCTTCTCTCTGTCCTGGGGATCGCCACGATGTGGCCTATCCACGGAATCCTTCTCAGGAGGGACCAGCGAGAGGAAATCTATAAACTCTCCCTTTAAAATCTTATCCCATGTCTCGACTGGGACGTGCATGCCCAAGGGAGACAATTCACAGCCGGGTAGCGGAGGGCGGAAAGCCCCTCCCCATGACTGTGCATGCCCAAGGGAGACAATTCACAGCCGGGTAGCGGAGGGCGGGAAGCCCCTCCCCATGACTGTGCATGCCCAAGGGAGACAATTCACAGCCGGGTAGCGGAGGGTGGAAAGCCCCTCCCCATGACTGTGTTACTGAGGCCTGCACCCCCAGGCCCCTATGGGTCTCGTTGTGCGCAGTGGGTGGCAACCTATCTACAACCTCCCTATGGGTCTCGCTGTGCGCAGTGTGCAGCAACCTATCTACAACCTCCCTAAGCAGGCACAGCAAGTCCCCTTTATCCTGATTTAAACCCCCTGAAGCGCCCTGCCCCCCGGCTAGGCTACCCCAAGCACTAGCGCAGGCCAACTCACCGCTGACAGGAGCTGCCATGGTAGCCCGCTCTCCAGGGCAGTCACCACGATCTCCCTGGTGGTCCTGCTCAGAGTCATGGACTCCTGACTCCGACTCCTCTGGATCTGCTGGCAGCCGTCCGGTCCGCCAACTGCTGGGTCCACTACCTGCTGGGCTGCTGGTAGTGACCATTCTCCCTCTTCCTCCAGGTCTTTCCTCAGCCAGGGGCCGGCCCCCCGCCACCATGCCTCTCCGGTGACTTCTGTCATGTGCTGCCGCTGCTACCCGGCTCTCCAAGGCTCCCGGCGATGAATTTCAGCCACTTCTGGGTTCCGTGATGTATGCGCACGTGACATCATCATGTGCACGCCGCCCATCACTGCCGGCGCTAGCACGCTCCATCCAACCGTCCTGCATACACACGTCATTTCCGGTGGGGCCGGAAAAGAAGGGGGACTCCTCGAGCGCTCTTCCCGCACTCCGCCATCTTGGGCCCGACTCACCGACCTCCTTGCAGCCCGCGGCCGCCTCCTGGCAGCCCGGGATGCACCACTCACCACGCCATCAACGATTCTGGTGAGTCTCCCGACCGGACCAGCTGCCTCACCGGGCTCTCTGCCTCCTGCAGGTCCTCTCCTCTCACATCCTGGGGCAGACTGGCCATCACCTCAGCCAGAGAGCCAGCTCCATGAAAATACAGGTAAGCCTGCAGCATCCCAGTCAGGGCATACTTAGAAACTGCATCCATCTTAAAGTAATCACAGCAGCAGGTAAGACACTACAGGTAATGCAAAGCTTCTTATTTCTTCTTCTTCCTCCTTTTTTTTTTTTTTACAGACTATGGAAAGAATGGAAAACCTGTTCCTGCCTTTCTTTCTGGGAATGTTGAGTACCCTCCTCTTGCACACATACTTATACTGTCCCCCATGTTGCAACAAATGTATCCCATAAATCCACACCTCTTACTGAGTGGCAGCAGTCATGCCTCCCCTTCCTTACAGTCCAGGGGATCTCTTTATTTCCACCACTGTAAATGTGCCTAGGTAATCTCTATCTTTGATATTTTATCTCCATATTTTCTTATTATGGAAGAATTCTGAAGCCAATCTACAAGTATATATCAAAGGAGAATCTAGCAAAAGGGAACCAGACTTTGACCTTAAAGAGTTACTCCAAACACAATGACCACTTCAGTGTTTCGAAGAGGTTGTGGTGCCAGGATTTTTTCATTATGAAGCTCCCTAAGCCCTCCCTCAGCTCTGCCTCTGTGACATCCCTCCCCCTGTTAATTGCAATCAACCTCACCTTCAATAGTGCCTCTCCAGGTCGACTTCTTGCTGGCGTAATTATAACCATGTGACTACATGGTCCTGAGCAAAGACATTTCTCATTCTTTTATTCATTTCTTGAATAAAAGCCCTATGACATGCCAATCTGTTTAAGGGTGGTAAAGTGGCCATTGCAACCTCGAAAGGCATACACGACCTTCAATATATCTTACCTACAACATTGTGCTGGCTGTATTATACATGTCTACAAGTACATAATCAGGCTACACTATATATACTATTTCTCACCAATCTCTTACTGTGAATTATGCAGTTTATAATCCGCTGTTTTATAAGGCTGTCTGCAAGAGGAACAAAAGGGATTTGTTTTTTCCTTTAGCCTATTGTAATGTGTTACAGAGGGAAGGGATATGCATCCTTGTAGAACCCTACGCACACACTCTGATAGGAAGTAGTATGGAGTATTTTCTTTGTTAGTGTAGACTCAGCACTCTAAATAAAAGGAACACGCCACTACCCAAATAAAAAGATTAATAATTAAAATAATTTTTGGGTAGTTATGCGCCCAATGAGAACATGCAGGCATTTAATTATGAATAGTATATCTAAAAACAGCAAGTGGTGCAGATCCCTTGTCTGCAGCCTCTGCAAGCCCTCCCCCTCTAACCCAGCCCAGACTTTCTGGCTGTCCAATCACAGACTTCCTAATGCAGCTCAATGAAAAGTATTTGCAAGGCAAGTGCTCATTTATATTGACATCCTTAGCATGCAAGCTCACAATAATTTAATAAAAAATTGTGGATTGTGTATTGGGGAGAAAAATGCTAACTTTGGGTTCAGAATACATTATTTTCAGAATCTCTCACCGGCATTATTAATGCACTAAAACTAACTGCTGTGATATAGCTCTCTTTCTCTCGTTATATATTAGTAATTATTTCCATTGTTAAAAGGAATGTGGCGGATATATACATTCAAAACAGCATATAGGCATATATATGTTCCCTTCTTCCTGGCTGGAAAACTAATGAGTTTTATAATTGTCTATGACAAAGGAGTTAAGAAATAGTAACCATAACCTATTTCTACAGATTAAAACCAGACTCAGAAACGGAAGCTGAACATCTTAGAACCACAAGGATTTTAATGAGCAATCATTCTGCAGACGGAACACAAGTTTTAGAAGAAATTTGATTTTAAAATAAAGCAGTCTATGTGATTGTTTCCCTTAGTACAGCTAGTAATATTTCTTTTTCAATATTATTTTTATTCCTCCTACTGCACTTAAGGGAGTTTTATAAATGGCATCTTCAGTGCATTACTTTGTATTTTTCTTTTTTGCATTATCGCCAATTGTTCTCCCCACACTGAAAGAATTTAAATGAATAATCTGCATGAAAATGTTCAGATAAATTTATCTTAACTCCCTGTTGTACTGACTGAAAATTGCAACTTTACATCGTAAAGAAATAATACATTGAACAAAATAATATTAATAAAAAATGAAATATATAAAAAATGTTTGTGTGAGTTTGTGCGCATGTATATATTTGTGTATATGTAAATATATACAGTGCGTGTATATGTGTGTATATATATATATATATATATTATTATTATTATTCTTTAATAAGGTGCTTCTTCACTAAAAAGTGAAAAGTTATACATTGAAAACTACATTTGGAAAAGAATGACAAAATAGCAGAACTGGAAAAATTAAATTCAGCCATGATCAAAATTTGATTATTCTAAAAATCCCACAATTTGTGCATATGATTTTACATTTCCAGTAGGATAATGTATCATGATTGGTCAATTACTTCCACGTCTATTTTGCTTTAAAAAAAAAACAAATAATGTATAATTAATAAAAAGTCATTATGAAAAAAATATACAGCATAGAGAACCATTTCTCAACTGATAAACCAATATTCAGATAGTTAAGTATCCCTCATAGACAGTTTTAGCCAATATAAAACATTAATTCAGTATGTACCTCTAGTATTAATATTTGCCATCAAGTCATTCAATTCGTAAATTCAATCGGTACTAAACTACCGTTTGTATTCTTCAGCAGACCGTCGAGGGGTAAATGCATCGTCTAGTCGTGCTTTTGGAAATAATGAATGACTGTTACGTCAGTGATATATAATATCTGAACCCTTGCATACAAAGGAGATGTACAACATGCCATTGAGTCTTGGCTGTGTATTTCATACCTGCAACTACAACAAGCTACTGTATGTGTGTCCAAGTTTATTCATGAGGAATTCTGGCACATGGCAATGAGCACGAATGGGCAGAATGATTTGTGTCGAACCTACTGCCTTTTCATTCCAGAAAGGAATGGCAATCTTGGCCAGTGGTTCCCACTACACAAGGATGCTACAATCACTTAGTTATATCTGGAGGATGAGATAACTGTTGATAAAATAAATAGTATATTATATTGTATACTCCAGCATGATGATGACAAAACAAACCCATGTTACAGACTGGTTTCCTTGGCATCCATTAGAGGTTTGGTGTTCGTACTGAATACATTCCAAAAAATTAAGAGAAAATAGATGAGATCCAGAAAAGAATCATTTGCCACTCCAGGCAAGTATACATAGATCTCAGATTAGTTTTGAGCATCTCTCTCCCTTGGGTCATACTTTGTTTTCTAGACAAAAACCTGGAGCCAACAATAATCCTTTTCTTTTTTTCTTCCTCAACTCATTTGTTCTTCCTCAACTAATTTTGAAAATAAGCTTATTTCGCACTCCAGGTTCTTCAGTGGACCAAGATACGTCTCACTCCAAAACATTTCTGTGTTTTCTAGTTCACCCAGTGAAGAAATAAAATATAGAATAATAATCTCCCTTTTCTTCTTACTTGCACATGTTTCACTTAGGATGATATCAATTTAGTTAATTCCTTCTGGTTCTCCACAAATGTATTATTCTAAGAGATCAACAAGGCCTGGATTTCCATTTGTCTGGATCCTGTTGGCTTTTGACCTATTCTTTTGGCACATTTAAAATTCCTTGGATAACAGCCCGAAATCTTTTGGCTGTTCTAACACACTCCAGTACAGTCCATAACATGTTGCTTAAGCCACTACAGGGTGTGAACCCCAGTGATCACTTTAGGGTTGTCAAGTGAATGTACTGTGGATTCTCCCTGCCCCACCCCTTCTTTTTGATGAAGATTGCCTCTTTCCTTGTCCTCCTTCCTCCTATGGCCTCAGAAGCCCATGTCCAGAAGCTGAGCCCATGCCAGACGTATTAATAGAGTTTCTTGATGAGATACTTGTCAATAAATATGATCCTTTCCTGCTGTCCCAGGGTATCTGACACCAATAGTCCAGTATAAGGAGGAGGGAAAGGATGACCCATCCTAAAATAGAACAGATGGAGAAAGTATTTAAGAGGGATTTCCTCCTCTGGGGCACCTCACCGTTGCCTTTCGACCGTCTCCTTCTGTCAGCCCTTCCCACGGATCTTGATCCATCCCTCAGTGAGTACAAGGGGAGGGAGTCGTGGGAAATTTGAAGGGTGCATATAGAAATGGATAGAATGCATGCAGATACATTTAAGCAGATGTGTGATGACTGGGGAAAAGGTGCGACAAATAGAAATTACATGTGATGAGCTTATTCAAAAGTTGGGAAATGGGTGAGAGTGAAAAAATATATATTTTTTAAATATTAGAAAATCAATAGAAGAGCAAAGAATAACAGACATTATGGGAGAACAGTGGGCAAGTACATTTGCATTGGGCGTTTAAACTTTATGCTATAAATTAAATATGAAGTAATTATAAAGTATTTTCAGTATGTGGTGAATTAGTCAACATACATAAACCCTGACTCGTGTGTAAGAACATGCAAACAATGTATTTTCATGTCAAGAAAAAATAAATAGACAAATAGCAACAGGTATATAGATGTTACTCGCTGTAAATTTAGTAATTGAGCACAAAAACAATTTAAATATGCCTGAAGGCATTAACACATATCAAAGGAAACATTGCTGAGATGTGTATCGAATACTTTGGACCTGAGTGGTTTAAACCAGAGATAAAATTAGAAGTGAGGAGTCCGATAAGCTGTTAGTATTCTGGATAAAGATAGTAGAATACAGAACAAGTTCAAGAAATGTATAATCTGTATGAATCATCTGTCATTTTGTGGGATAATGAGGAGAAAGAAAATATAGGTTAAGGTTAAATTTATAGATATAGCCGGGTAGAGTTAGTTCAATTCATATAACCTTAAAATATCTACTTTAAAGAAACATTAGACTCAAAATCTCAAAATAAGAGATCATGTATAATGCCTTTTTACTATATATTATCAAACAATTCATTTTTAAGAAATATGATATCATATAATGCTTTATAAGATTCTAACAGACATCAGCTACACTTAATAGTGTCTTCCCAGGAGAAGCATACATTCCCAAAGTTACTTTATTTAAATTAGAATTAATCACACCCTACTTTTTAATTTTATATGCATAACTTGCTGTACACTGAGTGTTTGTGGGTTTATTATCATCCCAAAATAATGTCTGTTTTTATGCATGCAATGTGTCGAATCCATTGATTGTAAAACAGTTTCTTGAAAAAAAGGAGAAAAAATATTTATTCTATGAGCAGAGCTGTCAGCAAAATTAGTGTAGGCTTATAACGAGATGTCTTGCTTTGAAAACTTCCATCTGTCTCCCCATAATGGGGGGATACTGTCATTATCTGCAGTTGTAATTAGTAGTAGATAATAAACTTTGTTTGCTAAATTAAGTAAAAACTGATATGGATGTGCGCTGTAAATAGTCGTAACTGAATATATGTTCATGAATACGAATATATGGTTATGTACAATGTGTGAAAATAATATACTTAAAGAGCTGGGATGCTTTATCGTTATCTGTAAAGGTTATAGTAAAGTCAATGTGGAAGGATACAGGTAAAACCAGTTCATAG
The DNA here is from genome assembly GCA_933207985.1 of Pelobates cultripes. Classification (NCBI taxonomy): domain Eukaryota; kingdom Metazoa; phylum Chordata; class Amphibia; order Anura; family Pelobatidae; genus Pelobates; species Pelobates cultripes. The sequence goes on along the minus strand of OW240919.1, from coordinate 98,807,841 downwards.
TTCCTGCCCGTTAAATAGGTCAGTTGGTGAATGTGCTAGTTGCAGTCTATTCAAACCTGCAGAGTCTTTCTTGCTTTTGTCGATAAAATCAGTACATGTCAGCTGGGTAATAAAATCTATACCCCAGGACATAAGTAAAACTAGTCAAATCTTAAAGTAGCCTTCCTAGGCAAGTACCTGTTAACTATTATTGTGCTCTGCACAGATAGTAGAATTTAGGTCATGCCGTGAAATAGGGCAACCATTTAAATTCTTATAGAAATTAAATAACAACATCATGTTAAAGAACTTCAATGTTAAATGTATTTACCCATTAGCAAGTTTTGCCACACGTGAGATACTGTCCTATTAATTTTACCGTATTAGTGAGAAACAAGGAAAATCAGAGAATTATGTAGTTATTTAACTACAAAGTATGTATCCGTCAGTTTTATATGATGTAAAAACATGACCAGGGCGTAGTGAGTAAAAGGGAAAGAATTCTGTAAAGAAAAGATTGATGAGTTCTGGAATGGGTGGTCGAAGGATCAGAGATGGTTAAAGACAAACAGTTCAAGAAAGGAAATGCTTGGGTTGACTGGTTTCAGTAAGTGGAAAAATAGAGAACATCGTAGCGGTCAGTTTTGGAGTTTGTGAAATTCAAGATGGACTGGTTAAAACCGAATGGAAGGACATGGAGAGAATGTTTTTCCAGTTTAATATTGGCAGCTGTCTTCCGATGAGAGGTCTAAAGGGTTGTTCACGTGTATATTGCGACTAGTAAGATTGGCAATGTATGTGAGAAATTGTAAAAGCAGAAGAGCAGGAGATGGCTTTAGGAACAGGTGGATCACTGTTGCCCTCTTCCAAACCCCCCACCTGACCCTGCAATGGAGGTTTTTTTTTAATTCTAAAAGGTTTAGTCTAAGACACACATCCTTTTTTTTCATTATTACCATTCTGTTTTCCTAGTTTATATGCAGCATATTCTATTTTCAAGGTAGAGTAAAGAGGTTGGCATAGCCTGATAAGTTAAGTAGAAATAGGATTTTAAAACTGATATAAAGTTTCTAGTTAAACACAAATGAGATTTCCAAAATGTGGGCCAAAATGGACGATATCTGCCCATGGGCCAAGACTTATGTAAGTAAATGCGTAAATGATTACAGGATAATATAGATGATGAATGAAGACAACTTTTAATAGATCCACAAGGGATATTTTCTGAGATGGACAGATGCTTATGTGCTACTACTTACTGTCACACAGATGTCTATCTATCAAAAAGATTTATGAAGTTACCACCATGGACAGATGAACAATGAATGATAGCATCAGACCCTGTAAACATTTTTGCTAACAGTAACTTGTACTTGCTATAAAAAGGAGACAAGGAAAGGAAAATAAGAAAAAAGGGGTTCAGAAGATTATTTCTGGTTCTATATCAAAGAATCCAGCCGTGCAATTTCACAGTCAAAAATGAATTCTTTATTAACACACTCCTACATTAGAAAAAATACATAATGATACGAAATTAAAATAAAGGCAAAATTAAGGGAATAAAAATGATTTTATTAAAACAGAGATGAATAGTACCCAGTGATCCGTAATATGCCGTTGAGCATATCCATATAGCAATGTAATACTAAACTGCTGGAGATTTTGAAATGAATTGCTGAAATGCTGCTATCTCCCCATTTATACTGCTCACATCCCAGATGGCAAATGCCTGTAGCCGTGAGAAGTGCACAAGGGTGCTGTGCCAAGGCTATACACAGTCGGAGGCAGGATACAGTTTCATGGAAGGCGGGAGGGTGGGGTGCAAAGCACCCAGAGATCCTGCACCGTCAGCAATAATCTGAAGAAGAAATCCTTTCTTGGCAGAAGACTGCTGTACAATAAGACCCTTAGCATTTGTCTCTGTTCTGCATCTCTCACTGCCACAGCAAAATTAGTATGTGCTCATCCATGAAGGAACTGATTCTTTATACGTGCATCTCGGCTGTTTTATAAATGCATCAACAAATTCAGGTTCTGCTAACCTATTTATCACCATGTGTGGCAGCTTAAAGGGACTCTCCTCTCTGTAGTTCATTCCTCCCCTGTCTTTTTCCTTAATTAGAATTTTGAGACAAGGCCTTTAGAATGTAAAAATATAAATTAATAACAATAAAACGTAAGCTGAACTCCAAGAGCCCCTCGTTTGCTACAAGTCCGCACGAGCTGCAGCTTCTGCAGTGACATCTGCAGAGGCCAAAAAGTGGCTGAGATATCTAGGTCAATCCTGACCCTCCTAATATTGTCATGGCGCTGTGTTGTGTATATCTCATAACTCCTGCACATCTGGAGTTTATATAAAATAGAAATCAGATTTCAAATTTCTATTTGTTCATGAATGAAACAACCTGACCACACACATGCGCGCAATTATCATGAAAGCTTTCTTATACAAAGTCAGACCATACATATTTTTGTACAGGTCTTGGGAAAGCAATATACCTTCAATGATGCATCAATAACATATTTGCAGAACTACAGAACAGATGGAATGGAGAAAGAATTCAGATCTTTGCACCATGGACCTAGAGAATGTGCAATTGTTGAGCATTTACCCAAGCACATATGTAGCTGTGGTAGTACCCCTTTAAGAGTCTCGATGCTACCTGTATCTAACAGGGCCTATTACAGGGATTGCAATAGGCTGCATGAAAGTTTGTATATAAGTATTTTGGACTCTCTGACAAAAACGTGGAAGGGATCCCAATATATTTTATTAGTTGACAATAGAGTTCAATAGTGATGTTGCAGTACAGGTTAATAACTGTTAGATGCCACCTGTATCACTGGAACACCAAGGGAAGGATCCACATATCTTATTACAATAGTCCAAAGTAAAGATCCATAGAAGTGAGGTGCAATCAATGGTGACGTTTATTGGATCAGCATTGATTGCATCTCACTGTGATGCCCTATGGACCTTTACTTTGCATTATTTTATCTTTGGTAATGAATAATCAATTTCCACAGACTTTAATAATGGTATTTATGTTCAATACACCAGACTTAAAACATAAACAAGCTCTTAAAATAATCCTTACATTTTACAAACAAATTTCTTTCCCACATACAATTGCCACAGTTTACTTTACAGTACACACCACATAGCTTTAGCACAGCTGATATATGTTACAGTACACACCATTTTAATTTGTCATTATTTAACGAGCATCTGTCTTTAAGGCTTATATTAACTTGTGATATTGGTAGTTAGTTATAACGAGTAATTCTGAAGCAAGGCTCCAAGTTTGCAATTATTCCCAGGAAAACTGATCTTTAATAACCCACATATTTCAGGATAATTCATTAGCTTGGAAAAAAACTGCCACTACAATGACTCAAACACATATTTGATTCACCTGTTCACTTGTCAGTGGCACTGCCTGTAGTGAAGATTACTTTAATTTGCAGCAATATTAAAGGACATTGCATTACAATACATATAGCAGTAATTCCAAAACAGGAATACAAGTACATGTTTTTTGTCTCAGGTATTTAGTGGGGCTACAGCATCATATGGTACCTTAAAGGATTTGATTCATGTTTTATAGTTGGTAATAGATCGCAATAATTTCTGTAATCCCCTTTTACAACCCAAAAGTGATAAGGTAGTGTTATATATAACAGAAAAAAATTAATTGCAACAACATACAAAACCAGACAGTTTGTTCACTATATGAAAAAACTGAAAATGTGTCCAAAAACTGAAAACTATTTAGCCTTTTGACAAATGTAGAGAATCTTAACTTTAAAATATAGGGATTAATGATTGCAAGTAAGTTTGATGACATCACTAAATATATTGAGAGTTTAAAAGAAAATTATCTGAATATATATACGCTCCGCTGTAATTGCCAGTATAGTAAATACTTTAAATTACATCCTTTTGTTGACATTGCGTAAAGAGCAGAATTATCCATAAGGCAATCACAGGTGGTTGCCTAGGGCACAGAGGTTAGACAGGGGACCAGGAGCCCTGAATTTGTTTGGCCCCATTAACTATTCCTAGGTGAAGAAGGAAGAGAGGGGACAACTGGTGACCAACATTGGTCCCTGTGGGTTCTTAATACTTATCTTATTCCATGGGTGTGAGACTTGAGACTTCCAAGTGCCTGTCAGGTTCTGCCAAAGTAGTTTACTCTGTGTTTGTGCATGTCTGTGTACACCTCTCAGATATCGTCTGTACCCACGCATTTCACACTCTCTCACCTGTTAGCTATCACTTTCTCTATTTGTCTCTCAGTCTCTTCCTTAAGAAGAGTTTAGCATGTTTACAATTGATAACTAGAGTGCATAATTTCAATTATTTTGTTCACTAGTGAGCATAAAAAAAATATGTTGTGTAATTACTATATTACAAAGATAAATAGGGGCTGCGCCACAGAGAGTAATGGAATATAGTCAAGTGCAGAGGTATAAAAGAAAACCTTTAGGTTCACACCAGATGGTGTCTATATGGTATATTCAATGGGAGATGTGAATTCTTAAAGCTTGGGAATGGTATCCTTAATCAGTCTCTCTGATATTCGGTCATATGAAATGGAGAGAAGAAAAGAGAAAGGACCTAATATTGCAATGTGTATCATATAAAGTGGTTATGGTGGAATAATAATAATAATGCACTTACATTTGGCAGAGCTATAGCCAGCTCGAGCATCTAGCGCTTGTAGTGGTACAATCCCCATTTCGGGATGTAGGTATCCTCAGTCTTTGGGTTAGCTGGAGCTCAAACGACAACAAAAGTAGGGAGGCAACAGTAGTGCTCTCGATAAGATAAAAACCAAGTGGAAAAAGGTATATAAAATATACTCACACAACATAGAGCAGGCTGACTGTTCTGTGTTGGCTCTGGTGGTATGATCCCCACCTGTGATTTCTTTAGAGTGGTGGTTAAAAAGGCAGGCAACAAAAAATTAAAAAAAGGAAATTGGCACAAACCTAGGTATATTTGTCCAAAAGAATTCCTTTATTTAAATACAAAATAAAACATCCATGAATGCGTTTCGCCGTTGTGGCTTTTTTAAATGGGGTAAAAAAAAATTAAAAATTGTTTTATTTTGAATGTTTATTGATCAGGCTTTGCTTCAAGTACCACCTCTGATTGGTTAGGGTGTGCACTGGAGCCATCAGAGTGTATATATTCTGAATGTAACCCTCCAAGTATAACATATATATACAAGGATATATGCTAGTTAACCGGTTGTCATGCTGCAATTCTTTAATAATTAGTTTGGGAATTATAATTCCTTCACATAAACTTATATTCTGTCTTGAGGTAGAGGCTATGTCAGTTTCATCAGAGTGGGGGTTTTTTTGCATGTAAAATCCTTCATGTCCCATAATTTAACACAAGCATCTCAAACTCTGTTTCCCCAAAATCATGGACATAAGCAGACCAGGAAGTGTCCATCAAAGATGGTTATAAAGTGCACAGCTGTATCATCTGTTCATACTGAATTTTATAGAACTTAGCATTATACCACAGGTGTCTAAAATCTTAAGGATGGTGGAATAAAATCAACAAAGTAAATAAAAAGATGTACAGCCTTATACATATACGGTGCAAAGCCTTCAATGCTGCAGCAATTGTAACAGTCATATCATTGGTGCATAATATGCAGTCCAGGATTTCACATGACTTATGCTAGTTACTGATAGTCAATAGAACTTCTACTGCAAAATTAACTGCAAGAGACCAAATCAATAAATGCAGAGCCCTCCAAAGTGCTTTTATATAACAAGTGAAGGGAGCAATTATGCTGATGGCACAGAAATAATATCACTCACAATGTTAAATCATAGACGTTGCAGTATTTATTGTCTGCTGCGGCAGAGAAGAGGTTAAAGGGAATGGCATCGGGGTACGTTAATAACCAAAGTATTCCCCTGCTACATCACAACTCTAAGACATTGTGCCCCAAATACAAAAGGATAACGTGACATTGGCAAATGCTCAGGTGACTGGCACGGTGCCCCTTGGCTTTCTGCCAGTAGTTTCATCCTAAACTGTCCACCCCCCTCCCACTGTCACGGGAGGTTGCGTGCATGCAAGTATCCGCAGTCAGGTCGTCCGGCCCTTAGAAGTGATGAGTCCAGCAGAACATTCCCTGCCTCTCACTCTGTCCCATTCTCCTGCAGATCAGAAGCCACAATGTCCATGACTGATGTGCTCGCAGCTGCCGACATCTCAAAGGCAGTGGGGGCCTTTGAAGGTAAGAAATAAAAAAATGCATGGGTGTGGGAGATTTGCTGCTATATATTTAATTTTAATTAAAATACAAAAAAAAAAATATACAAAAAGCATGACATGACAACTTCCTCAATAGTTTATTGTATTGTATCAAGTTCACAGATGCTATGTTTAAGAGAGGAAGGTAACCCAACTCCAGTGGCTCACTGGGCACTATACCTAGTTAGTAAATGTTTGCTGCAGTATTATCAATGTGACCCTTATGGAGTTACCTAGCCAGATGGCTTTGTTATAGCAGATGATGCTGTTGCCACCCAAGCACTGAGTCTGGTTTGATAACTCTACTCATAAGACAAGCATTAAAATCTATTTATAACATTTTTATAAACCTAAACTGCAATCAATACATCACTACAAAGCCAAATTGGACTTACATGCAGCTATATTTGGAAGGCTTATTCGGATGTCTTTCTTGTCTCTTTCTCAATTTACTTTGTCATTTTCCTGCTCCCCTACTCTGTTCTGCACCCCCTTCTCCTATTACCTTCCTCCGCTACGCTGTATTGTCCTTTCAGATGACTTCTGCATCTGTCTCCTTTTCCTTTTGTTGGGATCTCTCTGCCTGTTTCTTTGTAGCAGCCAGTGTCTGTCTGTGTAAAGCGGCTGATAATGAATCACTAAACTCTGTTGGCTGTAAAGGAAAGACTGATTAACATAGCTATTTCATAAAGAATAATGCTAGCCTCAAGGACAACATTTTATTTCTTGGAAGCAATTACTTTCAGAACGAGCATGGCATTCTGATAGCTGTGCGGTTACAATGCCTTCTAGTGCATGACTGCTTCAAGACTGCAGAATTCTCTGCACCATTCTCTAATCTCGGGCTGGAAAACTAAATGCATTGCATGTACATAATTACTTTAATGAATTCAAGTTTGTGCAGCACTTAATAATATGCATAAGGAGGAGATATGCTTTTGGTGTGTTCTTTAGTCCTTGTATTAAATTTGAAAACCTTAGCTTTCTCCAGTGAGATGGGATATATTTTTTTTGTTTTGTGTTATCTTTATTTTTGTTAAAAAAAAAATCTCTTCTGCCACCAGCACAACTATACCTTAATTTTGTTTAAACTTCAACGTTCTAATAGATGTTGTGTTTTCTCAACCCCTCCCCTACCCCCCCACCCCGTTTGTCTATATGTCTCTGACTTCAGCTACTGACTCTTTCAACCACAAAAAATTCTTCGAGTTATGCGGCTTGAAGAGCAAAAGCACAGATGACGTGAAAAAGGTTTTCCATATTCTGGACCAGGATCGGAGTGGATATATAGAGGAGGATGAACTTAAGTAGGTTTATCGCACTACTCTAAAAGCATGTTTACGCGCAAATGCTCAATCCTAAATGCATCAAAATGTAACACCCACATGCAAAGGTATAATACTAATTTATTTATGAAAACACAATTACATTTCCAGGATATTCACGCTCATTTATTGTAGACTTAATTTATGGAAATGCTATAAATCAACCGCTTTTAGCATTGCTGCAAAATGACCATCAAAATGTAATGTGAGGACTAGTTAGACAAACAGGGCGGGGATGTGAAAGCAACATGTGTAACCCCCATGTGATGTAACGAAAAGTACCTGCAATAACCCCTTTTTACTTTCTGTACCCTGGCGTGCAGGCGCTGAACGCTTAACCTTGTGAAACACAAATAAAATTTAACGTTTCAAATTGAAAAAAAATAATGTAATGTGAATAGCATGCATAGTTCTGATGTTTTCTCTCCTGGGCCATGAATTACAGCTTTACACTGGCAAAAAAATGTGAACCCATCCGATGTTCCTGCCTAGGATAGCTTAGAAGCCCACAAAGTTTCATTCATCACCCTTGCTGTGTTTGGTATGCTATAATTGTGCAGGACTTGTTTTAGCATTATCACACATTAATACGTTAGGGTTTATTGGACTTAAAATAGGGAAGGTATGGAGATAGGGAGTGAGTGCATAGCGGCTGTGGAGGTAAAAGGTCTTTTGTAAGACTACAACTGCAACAAGTGAAAATAAACTGTTTTTCTTTTTTCGTTGTAAAGTATCTCAGAAGGGCTTATAGATAAGAATATTCTCCCCCAAAAAACATTTTTTTTAAATAGATTTTTATCTAACAGAAAGGAAAAAAAAAATCGATTTCACTTATATCATGTTTAACTAAATATTATGCCATATATTTATAAAAAGGTAACCCTTAATAAATCCCACAGGATGGTATTGAAAGGCTTCACCCCAAATGGCCGAGCTCTGTCCGACAAGGAAACCAAAATCCTACTAGCAGCCGGCGACAAAGATGGAGACGGCAAAATTGGAGTAGATGGTAGGTGCTCAATTACCAGTGACTGTATTCCAAACGCTATAGTTTTTTTTAAGATTAGGTCATTATTATATTTCTGCATAAAGATTGCAGGGAGCATGGGTAAAACCTACCCTTCTTTTCAAGAATTGGTGGACCATCTAACAGTCCAATCTTTGCCTAGTAGTTAAGTGAGGAGCCATTCTGGTCCACTATGGTGCAGATAGATGGCTATTTTCTGTAATATAATATCATTCTTATACTTATAATATACTTTTAAATTATACATTGATTATAAAATTAAAAACAAGGCAATAGTATCAACTAACCCATATGGTCTGGAAAATTTACCACAGGTTTACCTCGCTTCTTCACTCAGATAGAAGCATAATGTTTAATTTTGATGATCGCTTAGTCTCATTGTATTTTACTTGTAACCAGGTAAATAAACTATATTACTAACTTATATCCCAAGGGTTTGTAGACCACTATCTAATACCAATACAAGTAAGTTTATAAGGTTCTATCTGCAATTAATAAACTATGATAACGGGAAGTAGCAATGTGGCTACTTTCTCACTGTTGCTCTAGTGTCTTCCTGAGTTTAGGGTTGCTAAGTAACAAGAAAGGAGGCAAAGAATGTGGTTACAAGTGAAATATACAGGAATTGAAATAAATTGATGATCCAACAAATGCATAAAATATAACACAATATTAAGTTGGGGTTTTTCTAAAGGGTACCATTGTTTTGTAAGAATAGAGTTTGTGCAAAATAAACGTGGAAGTACAAATTGCACTTTGACTTGATTAAACTGTATTTCATTATTTTAATTTAGTTTTAAAGCCATTATATCCACTGCACTTTAAAAAAAAACTAGTACTTACCACAGATATCCCAAAAAGTTTTGCCAGACATCAGAGTAGCAAAGCATTAAGGGAGGTGTAGTCTACAACATGACGAGATCTATGTTTTGATCACATCACACTTTCAGCAATGATTACATTTCAGCAAGCTCGAGGAAGATGTCAGGGCCACTGACACACCAAAACCTTGGAAAAACAAGATGTTATTGAGATTAGAGAGGAGTAGTGAATTCATGCAGAGAGTAATAAGTTTAGAGGTATTAAAGAAATTGGAACTAATTCAACAGGCGATTATTTCCCAATACCAATAGGGAACTGTATGACTACAGGTAAAAGGTATGAATTAACCAAACCAGGAAGGGTGAAAGAGAGTTAGAAACTTTGGTGATTGGGGTGGTAATCTGTAACTCCACCTGTTGTTCTTAAAAGGCATTGATTGATCATCACAAAAACTGAATTTGCTAACCCTGCATTGGCCAGAGTAAGAAATGTAGGATGGACTCTATGATCATATGGCTTTTACTTTTAGTTTTCTGATACATGTTATTTCACAGGACACTTGTGATTGCAATGTCCTAAGCCCACACTAATACAACAAGCAGTAAAACAGAAAGGTACTTTAGGGAGAGGTGAGAGAAGTACTCTTGCTCCGGGTTGGATGCTCCATGAGATATTAAAAAAAAAAAAAAAAAAAATATAGTGTAATATGTTGAGTTGATAATTACAGGATGAATAAATAAGTAGATGTTCACTCACATGATGTGGAGCCCCAAAATGGCTCTTTTCAACAGCGTGGAGTGATACAAATCCCACTCTGGGATATTTGGGTAAGTAACGTCCTCACTGTTGATATATAGACTATATAAAAAGAACACAAACAAATAGTGCACACTGTGACAAAAACAGGTTCTAGTACCATAGGTTCCAGTAAAACAGAAAGATGAGATCTTGTTTTAATTTTTTTTTCCATTTATGTAAATTGCCTCTCTAATCTGATCTCTCGTCTTTACAGAGTTCGCAGCCCTGGTGGCTGAATGCTAATCCTATCAAGCTTTACGTCCCACCTGTGCATAGCGCCTCCCTCCTCGGACAAAAATCTATTTATTGCTCCCATTTTATACTACGCCTCTGGTCCCTGCCTCCTGGATCTCCGTGCTGGAAATAAACATAACACAATGCAATAAAGGGCAAAAAGAACTGGGAACCAAACAACCGTTGTACTTTTGTGTCTTCATGTGTCCATTTTTTCGTGGAGATTGTATGAGCAGTGATTACACTAACAGAGATATTTACTTTTGTGTGTTCTTTTAAGATCCAATATTGAATCGCAAAGTTTTTTTTATAAATTTATGTCATACATATTGTGAAAGAAAAAAGTGAACTTAGTGGATCGTACTACCACCAAAAGATCACTCAGTGGAGCGCTAAATATCAAATTCTTACCGCTATTGGAATAACGTATATATCACTTTAAGGGGCAGACAGCATAATAAAATCTACAACAAGAAAATACACATCATGGTGCAGTATGCTTGTAAGGTGTGAATGGAGTGGAAGAAGATGTATGTCCAACTCACATGGTAAAGAGCCTGGAGATTGGCTCAAATCACAACAGCTGAGGTATGTTTGGTAATACCAGACTTCTCCAGATATACAGCTCACAACATATGTGGATAAAAAAGGACAAAAATCCTAGTGCAAGTATGTTTAAAATAAACAAGTGGTCACATATAACAGTGCATGAATGTGCTCACCTGGAATAGAGCCAATTGTACTAGGCTCTATGTATAAGCGTGTGGTGCCTTTAAGGGAGGCACTACCCTTCTTTAGAAAATGCAGGAAGCAGTTGAAGATCCACTACCAGATGTATAAGGTAAAAGTAACAATTTATTAAAAAAAAAAAAAAAACAATTAAGCAAAGTAAAACTGTATATACAGATACCAAAAGGTAAAAGTCTCTGGGGTGGTCTTCCTTGGAGTTCCGAATCTGGGGTGGTCTTCCTTGGAGTTCCGACTCTGGGGTGGTCTCCTAATTGCACAGAGCACCTTTTTCTTATGTCATACATACTCTACAAAGCTATAGTCTTCTATAACTATTTTTGAAGAGACCTCAGATAGTCACCTCTTCACATGGTGTGGTTTAAGTAAACCAGATTGATATCCTTTTCAAGAGATGATTTATATATGTTAGGCTTGGCAATGTTATAAATTACTATAAATGGCACATACAGGCGCAAAACCTTTATCTACATATAGAGTTGACCTTTAAACACTGGAGTTTGTATTACACTGTAATAGTTTCAGAGTGCAGATTATTGGGGTTTTATAAATAGATAAAGAAATTCTCTGTAATATTGGTCCTACAGAAATAGCTATTTTTATTCAGTGTTTCAAGGTCAGTTACAGTCTGTTCAAGACATACCGAGAAAGGTAATGTTACATAAATGCAAAAACTGCACAAATAGACTGATCTAAGTTAATGCAGACACTGTAGGTGCAAGGTTTTATTGACTTTAACAAAATAATGGAAAAGTGTATACCATAATTTCAGAAAGTTGTATCTTGCAAAAGACCACTTGTTTCTGCACTGTATTTAGGACACTAAATGAATACATGCACAATTAAACTGATTGATTCCAAAACACGTTTTGTTAGATAACCATTTAAACACGCTTTCACATGATTGGTTAAGAATGTATTGGTAATACAGCTGACAGAAGTTCCAATAATGAGAGAATTTTAAAAAAACATAAAAACATCTGTACCTTATGTAGGACAATGTCTCTCCAGTGCCCTGCATCTCTGGGACAGCAAAAATATAAAGAGTCTGTAAATCAACCAATTAGTGCTTACAGTAATGAACAGGTAATGCTGAAGCTGTATCTAGAAAGTATCATTTCCTGAGAATTCTAAACAAGTAATAAAAGAATCATCTATGAACAAAAGACAAAACTAAAAAACACAATTAACGGCGTGTTCTTCGGTATGGTCACCACTAATACATATCTAAAACTACCTTAAGATCTCTAGATCTCTAGACTTGTGGCAGGAGTTAAGTGTTTGCCTGGATATTGGTACATAAGGGGAAATAAAAGCAGCAGGAAGAAAACCGGTTTAAGCATTTCTGCCAAAATGTTTTCTGTGATACAGATTCTGAAAATGTTCCACACTGATACTTCTAATAGGTAAAAAGACTGACCTCATTATTTTTCAGCATCGCTAAGAGGTCAACCGTATGTCCCAGCATAACCTATACCAGTATCAGTCCATCCCATAGCTAACACTAGTGCTTTGTAAATTAAACATCAACTCTTAAATAACAAACTTGGCACCACGTCCATGCCACATCCATTCCGCATTCCTGATTTGATCGGACTTTCTCTGCTGAGATTGTTGCCAGCAAAATGACTCATTTTAATAGCCTTGTGCCAGATAACATTCCACTAAATGCAAACTAGGGGTATCTATGTCTAATACACATTTACTTATCATTAATCATTAGGCCACGCAAATGTTACCTTCTCCAAATTTACTCATGAAATAGATGAACACTGCATTAGTGACAGTTGTTCGTCATTGATTACACAGTAAAACATATTGGTAGCACCCACAACCTTTCTTCGGCACAGTTATGGACAGCTTTTCTTTGGGAGCTGTCCAAGCAGATGTCATGTAAGTCTTAAGTTTACAGGAGGAATTTTACCACTCCCTGTTTAATCCAGTATTGAATGGCCAGAAGGAACATACATGCCAGTTTAGCAGGTGGTTTGTGAAAATGGGGCATGTTTGGAGATTTGGTGATGTCTTGTTTTCTGTGAGGGAAATCTCTTAATTTCATAAAAAATAGCTACAAGAGATGCGCATTCATTTATCTCAGAAAAGCCTGAACGCAAAGTACATTTTTGTCCATCTGATGAGGTTAACAAAAAACAAAATGGCAGCTTAAATGGCTTTTCAATTGCATGGTTGAAGGTTACAGACAGCTAAATGCATTAACAATTATAACATGTGACAATTGCACACGTCTTCAAGTCAGGGCAGATATTCATTTAGTTATGGTCCCTGACACCAACTTACTATCAGGTCCTTGTCCCCTCACTCACCTACTTCGTGCTCCCACCACATCTCTCACTCATTCCACGAGGAAGCCGCGTCGGAGCGCGATCCCCCAGGCAGCGTGGTCAGTTCAATCACCCATGCTGACATCTCTTGTTTATGCGAACAGCATTTCTGTTCCCACGAACGCCACTTACCAGATACAGAAGGAAGAACTCCATGCGTACGAACGCCACCTCTGTTCATGCGAACGCTACTCACCTATAGAGTGCAGACAGAACTCCGTTCGTATGGATGCTGGCTCCCGAACAGAGCAAGAACAGAAGTCTGCTTGTGAGAACGCTGCTGTTTCCATGTGCGACCACACAGAGGGAAGAACTTCAGAAGAATCAAAGCACGTGCACCGACACAGAGCCTTTTAAAGGTACAGGTAGTGGAGACCAGGGTGGAACCTCAATTTAAGTCGCACACACCCTTCACTTTTGTAATGTGCTCCTGATTGTGTAAAGACCTTCAGAGACTATCCTGTTGTATCCTAATCCTGTTCCTGATTTTGACCCTTGTCTGTATCATCGCTTCTGAACCTGTGCCGCCAGTCCTGACCTTTGGCTTCCCTGACTATTCTCTTCATCTGATCCTTTAGTACTGCGAATTTGGTTTATTGCCTTAAGCATCTATCTGCATCTTGGGCTCCGTCCACTAAACTGTGTTCCTGGCACTTACCTTTAGTCTTCTCTCCAGTGCCCTTTAACTCTGTCCCTGTCCTTCTGCTTCTCTAAGATTCTTCAAACAGAAAGCCTTGGACTGCCTCAGCCTCTGATTGGCTAATCGTGTCAGCTGATGCTTTAAGCCATGGGAAGGTAACCTTTGGCACTCATGTTGTAGACTACATTTCCCATTATGCTCTTTAAGCCCTAATGCTGGCAAAGCATCAAGGGATATGTGGTCCACAACAACTGGAGTGCTGAAGATTGCTTACCCCTGCTCTAAGCCAAATCAGTAGGACCCCATTCTCAAAAGAGATTGAGAAACATACACATTTTTGTCAAGTCAATTATATGAGTGGGGAGTTACTGATTAGTTGAGAGTAGTGGTTCCCACACTTTTTAGGTTCGAGACGCCCTTAATATATTATTATTATTATTTATACAGGGAGTGCAGAATTATTAGGCAAGTTGTATTTTTGAGGATTAATTTTATTATTGAACAACAACCATGTTCTCACTGAACCCAAAAAACTCATTAATATCAAAGCTGAATATTTTTGGAAGTAGTTTTTAGTTTGTTTTTAGTTATAGCTATGTTAGGGGGATATCTGTGTGTGCAGGTGACTATTACTGTGCATAATTATTAGGTAACTTAACAAAAAACAAATATATACCTATTTCAATTATTTATTATTACCAGTGAAACCAATATAACATCTCAACATTCACAAATATACATTTCTGACATTCAAAAACAAAACAAAAACAAATCAGTGACCAATATAGCCACCTTTCTTTGCAAGGACACTCAAAAGCCTGCCATCCATGGATTCAGTCAGTGTTTTGATCTGTTCACCATCAACATTGCGTGCAGCAGCAACCACAGCCTCCCAGACACTGTTCAGAGAGGTGTACTGTTTTCCTCCTTGTAAATCTCACATTTGATGATGGACCACAGGTTCTCAATGGGGTTCAGATCAGGTGAACAAGGAGGCCATGTCATTAGATTTTCTTCTTTTATACCCTTTCTTGCCAGCCACGCTGTGGAGTACTTGGACGCGTGTGATGGAGCATTGTCCTGCATGAAAATCATGTTTTCTTGAAGGATGCAGACTTCTTCCTGTACCACTGCTTGAAGAAGGTGTCTTCCAGGAACTGGCAGTAGGACTGGGAGTTGAGCTTGACTCCATCCTCAACCCGAAAAGGCCCCACAAGCTCATCTTGATGATACCAGCCCAAACCAGTACTCCACCTCCACCTTGCTGGCGTCTGAGTCGGACTGGAGCTCTCTGCCCTTTACCAATCCAGCCACGGGCCCATCCATCTGCCCATCAAGACTCACTCTCATTTCATCAGTCCATAAAACCTTAGAAAAATCAGTCTTGAGATATTTCTTGGCCCAGTCTTGACGTTTCAGCTTGTGTGTCTTGTTCAGTGGTGGTCGTCTTTCAGCCTTTCTTACCTTGGCCATGTCTCTGAGTATTGCACACCTGTGCTTTTGGGCACTCCAGTGATGTTGCAGCTCTGAAATATGGCCAAACTGGTGGCAAGTGGCATCGTGGCAGCTGCACGCTTGACTTTTCTCAGTTCATGGGCAGTTATTTTGCGCCTTGCTTTTTCCACACGCTTCTTGCGACCCTGTTGACTATTTTGAATGAAACGCTTGATTGTTCGATGATCACGCTTCAGAAGCTTTGCAATTTTAAGAGTGCTGCATCCCTCTGCAAGATATCTCACTATTTTTGACTTTTCTGAGCCTGTCAAGTCCTTCTTTTGACCAATTTTGCCAAAGGAAAGGAAGTTGCCTAATAATTATGCACACCTGATATAGGGTGTTGATGTCATTAGACCACACCCTTCTCATTACAGAGATGCACATCACCTAATATGCTTAATTGGTAGTAGGCTTTCAAGCCTATACAGCTTGGAGTAAGACAACATGCATAAAGAGGATGATGTGGTCAAAATACTCATTTGCCTAATAATTCTGCACTCCCTGTATAGCGCCATCCGATTCCGTAACGCTGTACAAAGGGTATATCAATATATTTTCAATTGCACCCCAAGTTAAAACAAATGTATAGGTTGTATATCTGGACAGTGCTGCGGCGTATACAAGCACTATAGTGAAATGTATATTGTTGGTGTTTGAAGGGGTGCTTGTGTATAATTTTAGTGTTTTAATACAGTGGTGTGTTGTGTTTTTATGTAATGTTTGCGTTTGGTTGCAGAAATGTGTTACAATTTGTGATGAGTCCGCGAACCGTTGGTGGCGAACCTTTCGGCACATCACTAATTGTAACACATTGTACCTCACAGTCAGCAGACACATTCCAGCCAATCATCAGCAGACCCTCCCTCCCAGACCCTACCACCTCCTGGACAGCATCCATTGTGAAGCTGCATTCTTAGTGAGCTGTCCAGGAGGTGGGAGGGTCTGGGATGGAGGGTCTGCTGCTGATTGGCTGCAATGTGTCTGCTGACTGTGAGGTACAGGGTCAAAGTTTACTCAATGATGAGTCCGCGGCGAACCGTTCGCGGCAAACCGTTCGTTAACCGTTCGGCGAACAGTTCGGGACATCACTAGTTACAATGTAGTGTTCACTTTTAAATGCGGATGTACATTTGTGTGAAGTATTTGTGTTTGAGTGAAGGGGTGTGTTTGCATGTAATATGTGTGTTTGTATGTTGTGCTGGTGTTTGACTTCTTGGATGTATGCACATACACTACATACATACATACATACTTACACAGATATACATGCACATTAACACACAGATACATACAAATACACCGACACACACAAATTCATATAGACACCAACACATACACACACCTTATCACACGCATACAGTGACACATGTACACACCATAACACACTGATGCACACCCTGACAAACAGATGCACATACAACAGATGCACACACAGTGACAGAGATACACACAGAAGCACACTGACATATATATACACACACACACACAGATGCACACTGACATATACACACACAGATGCACATTGACATATTTACACACACACAGAGATATGCACACTGACATATACATATACACACACACAGATGCACACCTTGACACACACACACAGATGCACACCCTGTTTATACTGGTAATAACAGTTTGCAAAGTATCAATATGGTTGGATTGTAATTGCATCAATCATTGTAATTTCCCTATTCATTTGGAAAAAATAACAACAAAAACATGCTGAGCTTGAACCAGTACTATCCAGAGATATAGGATAAAGGATAGCAGTATCCAGACATAAAGGATAAAACGATTAGGGAAACAAGCCATTATCAAAGCATAATGCCTCAGCAGCAAAGAAAGGATATAAGATATTCATAGAAAAAAATGAAACAAGTACCCTAAAGGGTTAACCATAGCATCATAGCATAGCCAATGAGAGCAGTCCACATAGCCATATCATCCCATGTGACCCTTAGCCACTCCTCTTTCTGAAGTATCACCATTAATTTGCTCTGTCATATTTTTGCTGTATTTGTTTATTCTTGTGCTTGGTTGCCTTGTTTTTTTTCTCATAACTTGTGCCTTTCGTGTAGTTTATTACCCGTTAGTGTTCCGGTCAGGGCAACCCGGTCTCAGGGCACGTCACGGTGACGGCCTTTCTGGTGCGGCCTATAATGCGAACGGGGTCGCTACCGCATGCACAGTTCGTGGCTGCGCATCGCGGCAGACATATTGAGTGTGGCAAAGAGTTTGCTGTGCTTTTTTTCCCGGGTCGCATTGCTCGTTTAGGGGCGGGTGCGAGCTGATTGGATTCTTAACGTGCTGGACATCCTGCCAGTGCTTCCCTGGGGCTATTCCTGAGGGAACTCACAGTAAGCTGCCAGCGTTTTTGTATTGTGCTTTGTCCTGTTAGCTTATTGTGCCTTGGTTTAACTGCTTCTCGCCCAACACCCCTTCTGTGACAAATGGTTAATTTTCACTGCAGTTTCCTTGTTAGTGTGGTATCCCTTATTGCTTATTATGCAGACCCCTAAGGAGTTTGAGGGTACTGTCCCTACCATTGCTGAGAGTGTCACTAGGCACCAGCTGCTCCTAGACCTCCTACCCATTAGGGGGAGGAGGTAGCTTCACTGGAGCAAGTGAACTCAGAGTAGCTCCACTCGCTCCTGGATGCTGCGATGACCAAATCAATAACCCAGGCCATTTATTCTGCGATGGGAGCGAAGTCGGACAACTTGTCCCACTCTATTACCAACGCCATTATGGCGTCTAGTCACGCCCCTAGTCTGACATGTCCCAGGCCCTTTGAGGATAAGCCATGGTTCCTAGCAGCCGTAAGGCTACGAAGAAGACCCACAATGTGGGTGAGAATACCTCCAAAACTAAACTGACGGACAGGTACCACTGAGGACATGGGGCCCCCACGTAAAAGAGCCACCCGCCTGGCAAAAGCAGTGCAGACATGGATGAGGGCAAAAGCCCTAACAGATTCTTCCGACTCTGGTTCGGATTCTGAGGAGGTTTTGAAGGAGTCCAATGAGATCGGCTCTATTGACTCGGAGACTTCATTTCCGGACCGCAGTTGGCTATAAAAAAGGCCATTTGTGCTAAAGAGATCACGGACGCTTCCTCCATTCTCAGCCCACAGGGTGAACCCCTGTTTGACCCCAATGCCTTGCAGATCTGTCCTGCCGTTCCTCCCGGGGTTCCTACCAGGGCTACTGAGGCTCCACCATGTCTAGGTTCCAGCATACAGAAACCAAGTCCCTTTCGCCTTTCTTCCCAGTCAGAGGCAGTCCTGAGGGACCAGGGGTAGCACGTATGGCTGACGGCCTTATAGTAAGCGCTCTACCGTCCGTCCCCCCCTTTGTATGTCATATGTGGGAGGCAGACTGTTCCATTTTGTCGAGGCCTGGCACAGACTAAGATCAGATGTTTGGGTCCTCAATACCATTCTAGGTTATCATATAGCGTTTGTGCAACCCCCAGTCCAACCTTGCCGCACCAACAGGACAGAGACCTGGTAGTGGAAGAAATCCAAGGGAAAGAAAACCATCAAGAAAACAAGGGAAATACGTGATCTACCAAGTTCCACCTTGCTCTCCCGGGTTTCTGAGCAACCTCTTTTTGGTGCCCAAAATGGGCAGTGGGGTGAGGCCGGTTATCAACCTGCGCCCCCTCAATGCATTTATTCAATACCACCACTTCAAAATGGAGGGAATCCACTGCCTTCGAGACCTCCTCAGGTTGGGGGATTGGATGGTCAAACTCGACCTACAGGACGCCTATCTCACTATCCCGATTGCCGAGGAGTGTCAACACCTCCTTCAATTCCAATGGGACGAGATAACATGGATATTCTGGTATCTCCCTTTGGGCTGACGTCGGCTCCATGGTGCTTCACCAATCTGCTGAAACCCGTGGTCACCCTCCTGCACAGCAGAGGTGCCTGTATGATCATATACTTAGACGATATGCTGATCACGGCACACAATGTTCACGAGCTCCATCAATATCTCTTTTGGGTGTTGTTCCTCCTACAAAACTTAAGATTCCTGATCAACTGGGAAAAGTCAGTACTAACCCCTTCCCAGTCAATGGAATTCTTGGGATTCAACATAGACTCGGTACACGGGATCCTCAGCCTACCGCCCACAAAGGTCAAACTGATCAAGAAGGATATCCGCAGGGCCTTGGCTCGCCCGGTGTTAACCTTACAACAACTGGCCAGGATAATCGGTCTCCTCTCAGCCTCCATCCAGGCGATTTTTCCCAGGGGCCTCTTCATTACAGGGCCCTTCAAAGACTAAAGGCCACGCACTTACGCTTGGGTCGCTCCTATTCCAACTCCGTTCCACTCGACTACACAGCCAAGGAGGAACTCACCTGGTGGCTGTAACATATGGAAGCGTGGAACCGCCCTGGATTTTATTATAGTATCCGATGCGAACACTCAAGGTTGTGGTCCTAACTCGACAGGAGGAAAATGGTCCCTATCGGAAAACGGGCTTTACATCAACTTATGGCGTGTGATCGTTCGCCCTAAAGAGCCTCCTCAGTCTCACGATAAATTGCTCCATTATTCTGCGAATGGTCAATATATCGGCAGTACGCTACATTAACCATCTGGGTGGCACGAGATCCAAGATACTGATGGACCTAGCCACGGAATTCTGGCAATATTGCCTGGATCACAATATATCAGTAGAAGCAGAATACATTCCAGGTCTGTCCAATACAATAGCGGATTGGAATTCCAGACATCTGCGAGACAGGCGTGATTGGCGACTGGACCACGATGCAAACGCTCTGGGGCCCGATGTATATCGACCTGTTCACCTCTCAATTGAATTCCCAACTCCCAGTGTTCTTCAGTTGGAGGCCGTACCCGGACGCTTTAGTGACAGATACCTTTCTCCAATCGTGGCCGGACAGACGATTTTATGCATTTCCTCCTTTCTCCCTAGTGGCTTGGACATTAATACACCTCAGCCGTTCACGGACGTCTTTGGTTCTCATAGCCCCATTCTGGACTGCACAGCTTTGGTACCCTTCTTTCATGGAGATATCCATAGATCTTCCCAGACTGTGTAACGGATCACCTGGCACCCCGACTGGGTACTTCCATTGAAAGATGCTCTTAGCGCTTCCTGAGGACTCCAAGCACTGCAGCAGACACCACAACCACCGAACCGGAGAAGCATACGAATGCTCTCAAGCATATGAATGCTGTGAGCAGCTGAACAGGAAAAGCATACAATCAGCTTACACTCCTGGCAATCAGCATACAATCCAATTCCCCCAATAACTAGACAACACTTTGTTTTGAGGTCAAGCAGAACTCACTGTACTGGCACATACAGCCTCTTTTATTCACAATCCACAAACATAGTACTGCCCACAGGGTTTTGAAATACAACCAATCAATCCGTACAATACACACAGACACTCCCACACAAAATCCTCCCCTCTGCCTGTGATATGATTACTGAACACATCAGTTAATATAATTATCACAGGCAGAGAAATACAGTATTATAAAATATATCACAGGGAGCCCAAAACATGCAATAACCCCATAAAAAGCCTGGGTCATGCCAGGTGTTCCACAACCATCTTTCGAATTACTGGCAGGAGCCTGGGCCCCTGGAACAAGATGATACTAAGGTATGCCTGGAACTCATGGAGTCGTTGGTGCATGGAACAACAAGTAGATCCCGTATATGCACCTGCGAATTGCCTATTGAGTTTTCTTATGGGCTTATATGACCAAGGTCTGGCCTATCGTACTTTTAATGTCTATAGATCAGCAATCTCCGCTGGCCATCATGGAATAGAGGGTTCCCCAGTGGGTAAACATCTTTTGGTGTGTCGACTCCTACGTGGCATTAGATTTGCACAACCACCTCATCCTCGATATAAGTCAGTATGGGATGTGAACCTGGTTCTGACCTTGCTTGGAACCTGGCCACAGAATGCAGACCTCACGCTTAAACAGCTGTCAGCAAAATTGGCCATGCTCCTCTGTCTGATATCATGCAAACAGGTTTTCCTAAATCTACGTTCAAGGAGTATTATTTTCACCCTATAGAACATGTGTCATTGATGGGTATTTCACAGCTTTAGACCAGATTTTTACTAATTACATGACGTAAAGTCATGATTTTATAAAGGACACGGAGGCGAATATTAGCCCGATACAGGTACGTTTTCAGTTACGTTCTACGTTTTTCTTCTCACACCCTCGGTAAGTCATAGGGATTGATTTGACGTCTGGCTTGTTTTTTTGTAGTATGTCAAGATTTTATTGTCTACTGTATGCTTATTTTAGTCGCATATATTTAAATCATTCAGCCTAGTCTGTACTGTGGTAATATGGATGATGGTCTCTGGGACATATTTTACCATTTCTTTTCTCTGTCCCTTCCAGCTTGACACTTTGCTGATTACTACCATCAAGATCGGTTTTCTTTACAATTTACAGTGGATGTGTTCCTAAAGATCCATTCACGCGGAGGATATCGGCGGCTAGGCAGTCTGATGTGTTGATCCAGTTACTTTAATTTCATTTTTTTCGTTGAAGGTTGGCTTCGGCATCACCAAGAAAGAGGAGTGGCTAAGAGTCACATGGGATGATATGGCTATGTGGACTGCTCTCATTGGCTAAGATGCTATGATGTTATGGTTAATCCTTTAGGGTACTTGTTTAAAAAAGATTTTTATGAATATCTTATATCCTTTCTTTGCTGCTGAGGAATAAAGTAAGAGAAAAAGTATAATATTTGCCTCCTGTAATTAGTAAACTCTGGTAATTATCCCTTGTGCTCTCCCCTGGATATGCTGGTATTCACTACCTGTGTTACGGTGACAACATATAAGCAGCCATTTCATCAGCTGCAGCTATCTTATCTCATACAAGATGGCAGACGCCATTTGTAACATTACGCCTCGAGACCTGAAACCTCTATCCTGACTCAATTAGATGGACTGTTCTCTGAGTTCTGTTCTAGACTCACTTGTCACCTTGGAGCTTCCTTGGAGGTTGCCACCGACGACTGTAGAAAACGCATCTCCTACCCAGAGTGGGGTTACCCACAAAAGGGCACCGATTCTGACTTTACCAAAGCAGCAGAATCTCCATTGGCAAGTCACCATGGGCGTCCGCAGCAATTTTTCCACGGGGGGGGAGGGGGAATTGTAATGACATCCATGCTTGGTCCCTTTTTGACAGTGTCAAGAAAGGGAAAGGGGCATAGTCATTATCACATAAAGCAAAGGTGAATAGCATTTTCACAACTATGGTGTCAGGAATACATGTTTGTATTCCTGACACTATAGTGTTCCTTTAAGCAAATTAAAAGAACATTCTTGTCACCATAACAACTTCATCTAAATGAAATTTTATGATGCCAGGAATCCCCGGGGTGCTCTCTTTCCTTTAAGAGGTTAAACCGCTCTCAAATGGTTTAACCCCAAAGGCTTCCTCCAGCTCCAGATCTCCAGGTCGCTCAGTGGTATTCAGCTTCTGAAACGGAGTGGCAGGAAGTGCAGATTGATGTCAGGCATGGGTACTGCAGATTGGCTAGAATGGTCAATTGACGCTCTAAGCCAATCGCTAGTTCCCGGTTCATAAAAAAGTTTTACTTTTTTATGAATGGTGAGCTACTGATTGGCTTAGAGTGCCAGCTGACCGCTCTAGCCAATCAGCGACACTCCTACCCACCGGCACTCTGCTTCCTGACACTCAGTATATAAAAGTCAACACATTAACACTGATATTTTTTTTTTTACCTGGGGAGATGAGAAGGTCCAAAGTTTCCCTGCCAGGCCCAGGTACCAAAGCCTTATGATGTGGTGTCCAGAATCAAGTGGAGGGTTCACTTCACTTGTCCTTCCTGCTCCAATCTCCTTTTCTTCTCCATTATTTGACACAGTCTTCTTTTTCTTCTGACACTGTCTTCTCTCCTCATTGGCTCCTTCTACTCCTTTACCTTTCTGCTACTTTCTGCTTATTTTGCACCCTTCTGTTCCTTTCTCTTACTGATCCCTTTCTGCTCCTTTTAGACCCTTTCTGCTCCTTCTCCTACTTTACATTTGTACTCCTTCTGATTCTTTCTGCTCCTTTACCTTTGTTCACCTTCTGTCCCTTTCTGCTCTTTGCAGACCCTTCCTTCTCCTTGCAGATCTTTCCTGCTCCTTGCAGATCCTTCCTGCTAATTTCTGCTCCTTCTCCTGCTTTACGTTTGTGCTCCTTCTGCCCCTTCCAGCTCATTGCTGCTCCTTGATGTCCCTTCCTGCTCATTTCTCTTCCTTCTCCTACTTTACCTTTGTGCTCCTTCTGTCCCTTCCTGCTCCTTGCTGCCCTTTCCAGCTCCTTGCTGACCCTTTCTTCTCCTTCTACTTTACCTTTGTGCTGCTTTACCTTCCAGTTCCTTGCTGCCCCTTCCTGCTTCTTGTGGACCCTTTGTGCTCCTTGCTGACCCTTCATGCTCCTTGATGCCCCTTCCTCCTTATTTATGTTCCTCTGTGCTCCTTCTCCTACTTTACCTTTTGTGTTCCTTGCTGTCCCTTCCAGCTCATTGCTGCCCCTTTCTGCTCCTTAATGTCCCTTCCTGCTCCTTTCTGCTTCTTCTCTTACTTTACCTTCCTGCTCCTTGCTGACCCTTCCTGTAGGCTGTCTCCCCCATCCCTCACTTACCTGATCTATAGGCTGCCTCCCCCCATCCCTCACTTATCTGATCTATAGGCTGTCTCTCCCCTCCTCCATTACCT
>OW240919.1:98764245-98775256 GCA_933207985.1 Pelobates cultripes | reverse complement strand
TGTTTGAATGTAGGGCTGTGTTTGTATTTAATGCTGGTTTTGTGTGTCTGTAGTGTTAGCGTTTGAATGCAGGGGTTTGAATGTAGGAATGTGTTTGTATATAGTAAAGGTTTTGTGTGTTTGTAGTGTTAGTGTTTGACTGCAGGGATCTAATTGTGTATAATATTGAGGTTTGAATCCTGGGATGTATGAATATATACACAGACACTGCCACACACACACATTGACACAGATACACATACACATTCCCACAAAGACAGATACACATGTATACTGACACAGATACACTTCTACACATGGAAGAGATGATATGATGGTTTTTTTTTTAGCAAAACTAAAGAGTTTTAAACAGTTGCGTACACACAAACCATGGGGCCACGGTGCGAAACTGATCGGTGCCCCCCCTCCCCTTCCCCCGACAGACACACATACATACAGACACACACACATATATACAGACAGATACATACAAACACACGCACATACAGACACACAAACCACACATACATACAAACAGACAGGCACACATACATACAGACCGACACACACATACAAAGACACATACATACATACATACATACATCCATACATACACACACTGTCAGAGATCCGCGGGCGGCTAGGAGGGGAGGCTGCACGCCACTTGCAGCACTCACCCTCAGTCCATCGCCGCCCGCGGTCTTCCCTCTGCTTAGCTGTCGGCGAGCGGCGTCTCCTCTGTGCCGCTCGCCGCCCGGGTCCTCCACGCCCCCCAGCGGCAGCATGTATAACGCTGCACGCTGGGAGGTCAATGAATTATGTAAACGCCGGGGTCACGTGAGTGACCCGGTGTTAAAGAAACAGTACCACAATCACAGTGGGAGGTATAGATATCCCCTGTGACAGACCCATCTGTCTGGATTACAAATGCTTGGTTCGCCTGTTTTGCCGGTTACATGAATTTCCCCATTCGTATGCTTTATTCAAGGGAAGGTCGGTTTTGTCGAACGGAACTACCGAACGGACGGCCACCCAGAAGAGAAGTGTGCTGCTGGTTAACCTATTGATCCCAATTAGAACGTTGCGGTTAACCACAGACACTTCTCAATTAAAACCGAATGCCGGGTGGTCGTCGTTCGTATGTCGACCACGAGGCGGCGGCCATTTTGTCCATGCGAACGACCAGCGGTGTTCGACGATTATTTCATGGATCTGAAAACGGACACTTTTTCAGCCGAACACCGCTGAAGCCGTCGACCTCCCCTTCTCAATCGACAAAAGTATACGAATGCCAGCCGTTCGGGAGATTCAACCACACGAATGGACTTAACCCAGATAGCCGTCCCATGGAGTCAATCGCATACCGAAGAACTGAAAGAGACTTTGACTCCATGGCGATTGAACTGTGCGAATGGGATCTGAGCGCTATTCTCCAATAATGTGCCCTCAGATCCAGGCTATCTGGGGATATGCAATACGAATGTAATATGTTCGGCAGTTATGAAGTTATGGATTTTCATGTGTTTTTGTGACTTGTGTTTAAAATGGCGATTGCCTCTGCTTGGGGAGATAATTGAGTTACTTCCCAATTATCCCCCGAGCAGAGGGGAGGGAACTGTGATGCATGCTGGGAATATTGTGGGGATGTATGTCCAAAGTGTCCCCATGTCCTTCTGTAATTTCAGTCTCCCATTTGGTCCCCTAGGGGAGTGTCCACCAAGTGGGAGACCTGCATAAATACCGGGCATGTAGCCCCCAGTAAATCAGTTCGTGTTTTACCCTCAAAGCGGAGCTTGGTCTCGTTATTGGGGGGATTTTATTACCGGCGCTTAGAGACTGCTTATTGGAATTCTTTGCCGCTTGGGAGATATTAGCGTTCGGCTAATATTGGCAGTTCGTGGATTTGGAGCTCGCGATGGGAAATAGCCGTACAGGTACCGTTCGGGAGTTTGGAGTGTTCCCTAGCTGGCGGTTCGCATGGTTTTACTATACCCGCTACCAGCCTACATTATTGTGAACGGGGAGCATTCACTAAACGGCGGTTTGTGCCTTTATTACTGGAGGTACCGTAACATCCCCCACGTGTGATTGTTAATTCTGATTGGAAGTTATCCAATCAGAATTAAACCAAGGGTATTTATACTTACCTTTCCTGTCCCTCAGTGCCCTGTTGTGGTTTTGTGATACCTGTAGCGTAGTGTTCTCGTCTTGCTCTCTGGTTACTGATTATTTGGCTCGTTATTCCGATTATTCTATTGTAACGGATCGCCTGGCACCCCGACTGGGTACCTCCGTTAAAGGATGCTCCTAGCGCTTCCTGAGGACTCCAAGCACTGCAGCAGACACCACAACCACCGAACCGGAGAAGCATCTGAATCCTCTCAAGCATATGAATGCTGTAGACAGTTGAATAGGAACCATACGAATAGGTTTACTCTCCTAGCAGTCAAACTGGAACAGCATACAATAAATCCTTCCCCCAATAATGAGACGACACTTCACTTTGAGGGTTAAGCAGGAACTCCCTGTACTGTCACATACAGTCTCTTTTATTCCCATTCCACAAACATAGTACAGCCCACAGGGCGTTACAAAACAACCAATCAATCCGTACAATACACCCAGACACTCCCACACAAAATCCTCCCCTCTGCAGGTGATATGATTACTGAACACAATGGGTAATCTCATTATCACCGGCAGAGGAATACAGTTTTTACACAATATTTATAACTTCTAAAATATACATGTCACAAACATAAAACATACATTTTCATAATCAATCCATTCAGGGCAACAACATATTAAAAAATGGCACGAATCAGACCAGGGGTTCAAAAGTTAAGGGAAAGTCCTTTGTGACTAAATGAAGCATGGCTTTCTGGCCCAAACCAGTTTCAGAGTCTTCTATCCTGGAGATAAGTAATTCAATTATCTCCCAGGACAGACACAAGACTCCATTAAGCACATGGTTGCAAAAAGACACAAAACACTTTAAAATACATAAAGTCACATTTACACATAACACACAGACATTTCACATATCCCCAGATAGCTGGGATCTGAGTGCACATTATTAGATGAATGGCACTCAGATCACACAAATAAGCCTTTCTGCAGGGGAAATAAACAGTTTAACCTGCAGGGCCATAGTCCAAAGGGAGCAGGCGAGCAACCAGGCTTCTCCAGTTCACAGTGGCGAGGTTGGTTTCGCCACACTTCTCCCCTTTACCAACTAGACTAACAGGGTATCTGACCTCCTGCCGGTCAGTGCCCTGGTTAGTCCAGCAACCCACCCACAAAACAGAAACAGCAGTACAGCCCACCTACAATAACTGGTTACTACACCTGGGTAGAGGAAAACTTTGTCCATGTCCAGGTGCCTCACCACGACTGTGTGGGCAACTGTTAGGCTGCCTTGGTGGGTTGCTGAGTGGGCAGAGACCAGCGGTACTCTGCCCTGATGCCAGTGCTACCACGGAAGTAGCCTGGTGGGAGCCTGGTTGTGGGAGGGAGAGACCGACTGTCTCCCCTCTGGATACACCGCTCTGTGGCTGGGGAACAGGACCGACTGTCCCTACCCCTTGTGCTGTAAGTGCAGAGACTACAGTCCCATCTGCACTGTTGGGGGGTGTAACATCTCCCCTTGCTGGGTTAGGCTGCCGCTGGAGAGAGGGTGTAACAAGCTCCTCTCTCTGAACTGTAAACTGCCGCTGGGGAGAGGGGGTATCAGGCTCCTCTCCCTGACACTCTCTCTGCTGGTGGAGAGGGGGACCAGCTGTCTCCCCTTTCATTATTTTGTCCTGTGGTTGGGGTGCGAGACTGACGGTCTCTGCTCCCTGCAGGACACTCTGCCGCTGGGGAGGAAGGACGGCACCTTCAGCTCCCTGGGGTACACACTGCCGCTGGGGAGGAAGGACTGCACCTTCAGCTCCCTGGGGTACACACTGCCGCTGGGGAGGAAGGACTGCACCTTCAGCTCCCTGGGGTACATACTGCCGCTGGAGATCTGGGCCGACCGCCCAGCATCCCTGTAGGGCCGGTTGAGAGACCGCCGTCCCATCTCCACCTGCCATCTGTGGGTCTGCCCAGGACCAGTCTGTGAGGTCCCTCAACATTTGCGAGTAAGGACCACCTGCTTCCGCACCTGGCAACTCCGGCTGCTGCTGGGGATCTGGGCCGGTCCCATCTCCACATGCCTGTTGTGGTTCCTCACAGGACCAGTCTATGAGGACCCCTACTTCGGGTTCCTGCGGCCGCCTCAGGGGAGACGGCTAGCCTCCTCGGATGCAGCCTCTACTCGGCTGCTGTAACACTCCTTCCGCTGAGCATACTCTCTCTCTTTCGCCAGCCGGAATTCTCGGGCCAGCCTTGTGTTTCGCTCGGCCGTGACCTGGTTCCAGATCACCCGGCGTACCTCCATGGGTAAATCATCCCCATACTGGGCCACTCGCTGCCTCACCTCGGCCATCCAATCATCGCCAGAGCCTTCCATACTTGTCTGCTCCAAGTCGCTGGATACCTCTGCTCCCAGGGTCGCTGCACGTGTGCTAGCGTTGCCCTCAATTTGTAAATCCAAACGAACTGTGTCTCTGAGCTGCTTTACCTCGCACTAGGACGCCATCCCACCGCTTGCCACCAATGTAACGGATCGCCTGGCACCCCGACTGGGTACCTCCGTTGAAAGATGCTCCTAGCGCTTCCTGAGGACTCCAAGCACTGCAGCAGACACCACAACCACCGAACCGGAGAAGCATATGAATCCTCTCAAGCATATGAATGCTGTAGACAGTTGAATAGGAACCATACGAATAGGTTTACTCTCCTAGCAGTCAAACTGGAACAGCATACAATAAATCCTTCCCCAATAATGAGACGACACTTCACTTTGAGGGTTAAAACAGGAACTCCCTGTACTGTCACATACAGTCTCTTTTATTCCCAATCCACAAACATAGTACAGCCCACAGGGCGTTACAAAACAACCAATCAATCCGTACAATACACCCAGACACTCCCACACAAAATCCTCCCCTCTGCAGGTGATATGATTACTGAACACAATGGGTAATCTCATTATCACCGGCAGAGGAATACAGTTTTTACACAATATTTATAACTTCTAAAATATACATGTCACAAACATAAAACATACATTTTCATAATCAATCCATTCAGGGCAACAACATATTAAAAAATGGCACGAATCAGACCAGGGGTTCAAAAGTTAAGGGAAAGTCCTTTGTGACTAAATGAAGCATGGCTTTCTGGCCCAAACCAGTTTCAGAGTCTTCTATCCTGAGAGTAATTCAATTATCTCCCAGGATAGACACAAGACTCCATTAAGCACATGGTTGCAAAAAGACACAAAACACTTTAAAATACATAAAGTCACATTTACACATAACACACAGACATTTCACATATCCCCAGATAGCTGGGATCTGAGTGCACATTATTAGATGAATGGCACTCAGATCACACAAATAAGCCTTTCTGCAGGGGAAATAAACAGTTTAACCTGTAGGGCCATAGTCCAAAGGGAGCAGGCGAGCAACCAGGCTTCTCCAGTTCACAGTGGCGAGGTTGGTTTCGACACACCTATCTTCTCCACTCCTTTGACCTCGGCTTGTTTCTCGTCCTCCCGTTTTCTGGCTCCCTTTACTTGGCTTGTCTCCTGACTATTCTTAGCGTGCTTAGCCCGGCCACTCTAAGGTCCGGTACGGCACCTTTTCTGTGAGTGTGTGCCAGCGTGTTGGGTTCCCCGGAATCGTGATGTTACAACAGGGCCACCATGGAACCTGCTGACATTCCACAGCTGTTAGTGAATCAGGAGGCTAGAATGGATGATTTAGACCACCGTATGGATCAGTTTGCCCAGGCTTTACAAACCATACTGGCTCGTACTGCCCACTTGCAACCTGCCGTCCAAGAAGCCGTTGCTGCTGTGCCAGAACCCATTCCTGATCCAGTACCCGCTCCTGCTCACGTGGTTCACATGACGCCACCTCAGCGCTATAGCGGTGATCCAGCATTGTGCCGTGGTTTCCTCAACCAAATTGATATTCATTTGGTGATGAATCCTCGTTCCTGCCCCACTGACAGAACCAAAATTGCTTTTTTGATTAACCATTTATCCGGAAAAGCTCTAGCATGGGCTAATCCCATGTGGGAGAATACGTCCCCAATGTCCTTTTCAGACTTCTTAACAGCTTTTAAACGTACGTTTGACCAACCCGGCCGGGTTGCTTCTGCTGGCAAAGCTCTGCTTAGGGTTCGACAGGGTAATAGATCTGTAGCGGATTATACCATTGAATTCCGCACTCTGGCAGCTGAAGTGGTCTGGAATAACGACGCTCTCGTAACAGCTTTTCAGGAGGGTTTGGCCGCTTACATATTAGATGAAATAGCATCCAGGGAAATGCCTGTTCTTCTGGATGATCTAATAGATTATGTCATTCTAATTGACAACCGTATTAGAGAGAGGCGTAGTCAAAGAAGGATGAATACACAGGGATTACCTGCTTTACCCAGTACTGCATTGCTAGCATTACCTCCCCCTAATCAACCACCTCCCGAACCCATGCAATTAGGTGCTGTAGGCTTATCTGAAGCTGAAAGAACATACCGCAGAAGGGAGGGTTTGTGCCTTTATTGTGGTAAGAGGGGGCATCTCCGAAGAAACTGTCCTAGTTTGCAGGGAAACTCCAGCACCTAAGGCCTAGAGAGGGGTCGGCCTCGGGTGTTATGGTTTTTTCCCCTCATATGTCCATCTCCAGTCCATTTATAACGGTTTCTCTTTTGGTCAATAAAACCACGATAACAACTAAAGCCTTGATCGATTCAGGTGCTGCAGACAGCTTTATGGATGAGAACTTTGCTAAAACCGCAGCCTTGAATCTGATCCAAAAGGCCACACCCTTGGCCATTGAGGCCATAGATGGTAGACCACTTGATAAACCTCTGGTGACCCATGAAACCCAAGAAATGGTTATGGTCGTGGGTGCCTTACACAAAGAAAGGATAGCCTTCCAAATAATTGACTCCCCTACAGCTTCCATCATTCTATGTTTTCCCTGGTTAGTTAAGCATAACCCGGTACTCGATTGGGATTCTCTAGATATACTCTCCTGGGGGGTATCTTGTCAACAAGACTGTATCGCCCGTTTACATCCCGTTTGTTTACTTAATGTGCCTACAGCTAAACCACTTTCTGTTTTTGTCCCTCCTGTGTATGCAGACCTCGCATTGGTCTTTGAAAAGAGGGAAGCTGATAAACTACCCCCACACCGTGATTATGATTGTGCCATAAATTTGTTACCTGGAACGATGCCTCCTAGGGGTAAGATCTACCCACTTTCTGAGAAAGAAAACCAGGTCATGGAGGAGTACATACAGGAATCCTTACGTAAAGGTTTTATCAGAAGGTCCTCCTCTCCGGCTGGTGCTGGTTTCTTTTTTGTTGCCAAGAAGGAGGGCGATTTGAGACCATGTATAGACTATAGGGGCCTGAATAATATAACAATTAAAAATGCTTATCCTATCCCTCTCATTACTGAGTTGTTTGACCGTGTTAAAGGTTCTAGATATTTTACTAAACTAGACCTCAGGGGGGCTTACAACTTGGTTCGGATAAAAGAAAATGATGAATGGAAGACAGCGTTCAATACACGCAGTGGGCATTACGAGTATCTAGTCATGCCTTTTGGACTGTGTAATGCTCCTGCTGTCTTTCAGGACTTCATAAATGATGTCCTTAGAGATCTACTGCATGTCTGTGCTGTGGTTTATCTCGATGATATACTCATATTCTCTCCTGATTTGGAGTCACATCATGCCCATGTGAGGAAGGTACTTAAGAGATTGCTACAGAACGGTCTTTATTGTAAATTGGAGAAATGTTTATTTGACCAGAAATCAGTACAATTCCTAGGGTACATCATTTCTGAACAGGGGTTCAGTATGGATCCTTCTAAATTAGAAGCCATATTGTCTTGGCCTCTCCCTCAAGGCCTTAAGGCAATACAGCGATTTATAGGCTTTGCCAATTATTATCGCAGGTTTATTAAAAACTTTTCATCGGTCATTTCTCCTATCACGAAACTAACTAAAAAGGGTTTGCACCCCAGGGTTGGACTCCTGAAGCCATCAAAGCCTTCAAAACCCTCAAAAAAGCATTTGCCACTGCCCCTGTGCTACACCATCCTGATCCTTCCCTTCCCTTTATAATGGAAGTAGACGCTTCAGAATCAGGTATAGGAGCTGTATTATCACAAAGATTATCCTATAACGAACCCCTCCATCCCTGTTGTTACTTTTCTAAAAAAACTGTCTGATTCGGAAAAGAATTACGACGTCGGGAATAGGGAACTATTAGCTATTGTGATGGCATTTAAAGAGTGGAGGTACTTATTAGAAGGAGCTAGACACAAAATCCTGGTTATAACTGATCATAAGAATCTCTCGTATATAGCTGATGCTAAAAGGTTGTCCTCTCGTCAAGCCAGATGGTCCTTATTTCTTTCACGCTTTCAGTTCATTATCACATATAGGCCTGGGTACCGTAATGTCAAGGCTGATGCTATCTCCCGACAATACGAAGCTTTGGAGTCTATCGCCCCCACTCCTGAACCCATTGTACCCACGTCTAAGATAATAGCTGCTACCCGTTTAGTTATTTCGTCTCTTTTCCTTGATGGTATCAAGGCATACCAAACCCAAGCACCCTCTGAGACACCTGTTGGTAGATTATACGTGAAAGAGAAAGATAGAAAGGAATTGTTAGCTTTATTTCACACCGCCAAAACGGCTGGCCACCCAGGGGTTACCAAAACATACAAGGGTCACCTTCAACAGTTTTGGTGGCCTTCACTTAAGCAAGACGTGGTGGATTATGTGCAGGCTTGTCGTGTTTGTGCACAGTGTAAGTCCCCTAATGTCAAACCCCCGGGACTCCTAATGCCTTTATCCATACCCAAGAAACCATGGACCCACTTATCCATGGACTTTATTGTGGATCTTCCTTCATCCGATGGAATGACATTAATTTTGACTGTGACTGATAGATTCTCTAAAATGGCACACTTTATTCCACTTAAGAAACTACCTTCTGCGGTTCAGTTGGCTCAGGTATTTGCTCCCTCTTATGTCCCGGGTGATAGGGTTTGGTTGTCCTCTAAGAATCTCCGCCTCAGGGTCCCCTCAATGAAATTCGCGCCCAGGTTCCTTGGCCCCTATAAGGTATTGCGTAGGGTCAATCCTGTGTCCTACTCCCTGGCCTTGCGTATACCTAACACTTTCCACACCTCCCTTTTGAAGCCCCTGCTCTGTAATCGATTCTCTGGTCCTCTCAGGCGTCCCGATTCCCTCCGCGCTGTCTCTAATGACGTGGATTCGCGCCCAGGTTCCTTGGCCCCTATAAGGTATTGCGTAGGGTCAATCCTGTGTCCTACTCCCTGGCCTTGCGTATACCTAACACTTTCCACACCTCCCTTTTGAAGCCCCTGCTCTGTAATCGATTCTCTGGTCCTCTCAGGCGTCCCGATTCCCTCCGCGCTGTCTCTAATGACGTGTACGAAGTGGCTGCTCTGCTTGATTCTCGTTTTTCTCGGGGTCGGTTGCAGTATCTGGTTGATTGGAAGGGTTACGGCCCTGAGGAGCGGTCCTGGGTTTCTGCCTCTGACTTGAATGCGCCCTCTTTGATCCGCTCCATTCATGCGCGGTTCCCTTCGAAGCCTTCGGCTTCCCGCCCATTGAGCGGGCCTCGAGGGGGGGGTTATGTCAGGGACCCGGTGTTAAAGAAACAGTACCACAATCACAGTTGGAGGTATAGATATCCCCCACGTGTGATTGTTAATTCTGATTGGAAGTTATCCAATCAGAATTAAACCAAGGGTATTTATACTTACCTTTCCTGTCCCTCAGTGCCCTGTTGTGGTCTTGTGATACCTGTAGCGTAGTGTTCTCGTCTTGCTCTGTGGTTACTGATTATTTGGCTCGTTATTCCGATTATCCTATCTTCTCCACACCTTTGACCTCGGCTTGTTTCTCGTTCTCCCGTTTTCTGGCTCCCTTTACTTGGCTTGTCTCCTGACTATTCTTAGCGTGCTTAGCCCGGCCACTCTAAGGTCCGGTACGGCACCTTTTCTGTGTGTGTGTGTGCCAGCGTGTTGGGTTCCCCGGAATCGTGACACACACACAGACAGACAGACACATACATACAGACGCACACATACAGACAGACACACACACACACAAGACACACATACATACAAACAGACATGCACACATACATACAGACACATACAGACAGACACATACATACAAACAGACAGGCACACATACATACAGACAGACACACACAGACAGGCACACACACATACAAAGACACATACATACATACAAACAGACACACAGACATACAAACAGACAGGCACACATACAGACAGACACACATACAGACAGACACACACATACAAACAAACACACACACACACACACACACTGTTTAAGTCACCCTCCTGTTTCCTACCTTTTAGGTGCAGGAGGGTGACTTTCCCTGGGGTCCAGTGTTGGCTCAGGATGATGGGAGTCAGAGTTCCCACTCTGACTCCCTGTTCTTCCTCCCACGTGGGCTTTTAGGTGCAGGAGGGTGACTTTCCCTGGGGTCCAGTGTTGGCTTAGGATGATGGGAGTCAGAGTTCCCACTCGGACTCCCTGTTCTTCCTCCCACGCGGGCTCTGTGTATGCTGGGAGCAGGGCCGGACTGGGAAAAAAATAAGGCCCAGGCATTTTTCAATTAGAGCGGCCCCCAAGAAGGGGGCATAGCCAGAGCGGGTGTGTTTTGTCATCACTAATGACAAGTACACCCCCTCGGAAAGTGAGCATGTTGGTACAATGCGCAGAGCCCCGCTGAAGAGCTCTAGCATTAGAAAAAGGCCCTGTATTTGTTCTGCGCAGCGCAAGCAAATGTAATAAAATGCTTGCGCTGTGTTTGCTTTTAAATTGTCTCTGGTGTCTCCACAAGTGGGAT
>OW240919.1:98742106-98764145 GCA_933207985.1 Pelobates cultripes | reverse complement strand
ACTAGAGGACAAAAGGGCCAGGAAAGTGTATGGTGCATGTGTTTGGCGCATGCTTGTGGGATGGCCTGTGTGTAGAGTGTGGTGTGGTATTGTAAATAGGTCAATTTTGTGGTGTAATATGTGTGGCTAGGGGCTGTAGAGAGTGCGTGTATAGGGGTATAGTGTTATTGGGGATGTAGCGAGTGTGTGCATACGGGCAGTAGTGTGTGTGTATAGGTGACGTAGTGTGTGTCACTTATACACACACACTACTGTGTGTAGAGAGGGTGTGTTTAGAGAATGTTGTATGTGTTTGCTTACAAGGAATGTAGTGTGTGTGTGTAGGTGGTGCAGTGTGTGTAAGAGATCTAGTGTGTAAAGGACCCAGAGTGTGTATAGAAGATTGTGTGTGTGTGTGTGTAGAGGATTAAGAGTGCATATAGGGTAAGGGATCTAGCGTGTATCTGGAGCGTAATGTGTGTAGTGGTGCAGTGTGAGGGGTGCTGTAGAGTGTATATATAATATATTATATTTGGACGTATTGTATGTGTGAGGTGCGCAGCGTGTTTGTGTAAGAGGAGTGCTGTGTGTGAGGGTGTTTTTATCTGCCGTCACATTCTGGGTTTCTATTTTATTTGTCTGTTAACTCACTGAGGGTTATTTTATATAATATATATGTGCTGTATATGTGTGGGAGTGAGGGTGCTGTCTGTCTGAGGGTGTTGTGTGCGTCTGGGGGTGCTATGTGTGTCTGGCGGTGCTGTGTGTGTGTGTCTGGGTGTGCTGTGTGTGTGTGTCTGGGTGTGCTGTTTGTGTTTGTCTGGGTGCTGTTTGTGTTTGTCTGGGTGTGCTGTGTGTGTTTGTCTGGGTGTGCTGTGTGTGTTTGTCTGGGTGCTGTGTGTGTGTGTCTGGGTGCTGGCTGTGTGTGTCTGGGTGCTGTGTGTGTCTGGGTGCTGTGTGTGTCTGGGTGCTGTGTGTGTCTGGGGGGTGCTGTGTGTGTTTGGTGTGCTGTGTGTGTCTGGGGGCTGTGCTGTGTGTGTCTGGGGGGGCTGTGTGTGTCTGGGGGCTGTGTGTGTCTGGGGCTGTGTGTGTGTGTCTGGGGGCTGTGTGTCTGGGGGCTGTGTGTGTCTGGGGGGGCTGTTAGGGAAATTACTTTAAATATATATATTTTTTTATTAATAATAAAAAAAATTAAAAAAAAGTTATGCCCCCCACCCCCTTCTTACCTTTAGCCTGGGAGGGGGGGAAACCGTGTTGCCATGAGGGGGGGGGGGCATGCTGTTATACTTCCCTGGTGGTCCAGTGGTGAGAGTGAACTCTAACCTGCGGGTTAGAGTTCACTCTCACGAGATCTGAGCGTTGCCGTGGTAACCGCGGCAACGCTCAGAATCCCGCGAGAGGACCCGGCGGAGCTGCTTGTTAGAGCTCTGCCGGGTCCTCTCTACTCCCTCCCTCCCCAGCTGGCGGCCGCATGTAACACTGCCTCTGGGCCGGTGAGGGAGATCTTTGATCTCCCCACTGGCCCACGGAGGCACACAGCAGGGCCGGCGCTCGGATAGCATTTGCATTTGCCCGGTATGCCCGATGGCCAGTCCGTGCCTGGCTGGGAGGAGTGACGTGCAGTCACTTCCTCCCAGTGTGTGATCTCATCACAGGGGGTCCGGTTAAAGCACCCCGCGCTGACCGGGCTCCCTGACAATCCATCTATCGTGTGGCCCTGACAGCATGGGCCACCGAATGGACCTCTTGGATGGCGGCCTCGGTCGCAGGGGTCCGCAGAGCGGCCAGGCCCCCTGGAGTGACAGACCCGGTCGCAGCTGTGACCCCTGCGACCGCGGTATGTACGCCACTGGGTTTAAAGGTGGAGAAAAATACAGCTGGAATATATGGCCAAAATCAAACGCACTTAAAGAATCCCAATGTAGTGGTTAAAATGCCTGGAGTACCCTAACCTGGTTCCCTGGTAATGGAGCAAACCATTAAGTAACATACCTGGGTTCCTGCCAGGCTCTGAGGCTCTCCCAGTTTTTGAGTTTTTGGACAGTGGCAAAAGCTGATCCAGTCGCCAGGGACGAATTTACATGTCAGGCGCCTGTAGGCACAAAATTCTAAAGCAACACCTTCTCCCCAACCCCAAAATAAGGCAGATAAAGTATAATGAATTTACTAACTGAACATTGCAGGCCTAAAACATATTGATATGCCACAACTGTATATGTATAAATACATGGGCATATTCTGCTCTGCTTGTAATGTATTGTGCTTGAATCTGTGAGTATAGTGGATGTATATAGCTGTTTAAATTCATGCAGGGTTAAAATAATGTTAGGAGTGATTTGGTAAAGGAGGGTTTAAGGTTAGCAGTGGCGGATCCAGAGCCTGATCTCGGGAGGGGCACTTGTAGATTATTTAAAGAAATAATCCAGACACAATAACTACTACAGCTCAGTGTAGTGGTTATGGTGTCAATAGTGCCGGGACCCCCTCCTAGAGTAAGTAGTCAAACCGTTTAAGAACAGTTTGACAACTTACCTGAGGTCTGCTGGGAAATGGGGCGGTAGTAGGGCATAGGAGCAGTGGTGTGTGTGAGTGGTGCAATGTGTAAGGGGTGCAGTGTGTGTGTGTGTGAGGGGGACAGTGTGTGAGCAGTGTGTGTGTGTGTGTGTGTGTGTGTGAAGGTTGTAGTGTGTGAGTAGGGGGGGTAGTGTATGTCAGGGATGCAGTGTATGTGTGGGACAGTATGTGTGTTTAACAGTTGCAGTGTGTGTGTGAATGTGGGCAATGTGTGTGTATGGGGCGGCAGTGTATGGGGGCAGTGTGTGTGTATGGGAGGCAGTGTGTGTGTATGAGGGCAGTATGTGTGCATGGGGGGCAGTATGTGTGCATGGGGGGGCAGTATGTGTGTGTATGGGGGCAGCATGGGGGGGGGCAGTATGTGTGTATGGGGGCAGCATGGGGGGCAGTATGTGTGTATGGGGGGCAGTATGTGTGTGTATGGGGGGCAGCATGGGGGGCAGTATGTGTGTGTGTATGGGGGGGCAGTATGTGTGTGTATGGGGGGACAGCATAGGGGCAGTATGTATGGGGAGCAGTATATGGGGCAAATGGGGCAGTATGTGTGTGTATGGGGGGGCAGTATGTGTGTATAGGGAGGCAGCATGGGGGTAGTATGTGTGTATGGGGGGCAGTATGTGTATGGGGGCAGCATGGGGGCAGTATGTGTGTATGGGGGCAGCAAGGGGGTATGTGTGTGTGTGTATGGAGGGTATGTGTGTATGGGGGGCAGCATAGGGGGCAGTATGTGTGTATGGGGGCAGCATGGGGGTAGTATGTGAATGGGGGCAGCATTGGGGGGGCAGTATGAGTGTATGGGGGGCAGTATGGGGGCTATGTGTGTGTGTGTTAAGGGTAGGGGGGGGGCTTTTTTTTATAATATATATCTTTATTTATTTAATTAAAAAAAACAAATATTCTATGTCCCCCCTCCCTTCTTACCTTTATTGAGGAGGAGGGGGGACATTTCCCTGGTGGTCCGGTGGGGGATTCATTGGTGGTCCCAGTGGTTACAGCGAACTCTAGCCCGCGCTCCCGGGCTAGAGTTCACTCTCGCGAGATTTGGAGCGTTGCCGCGGTAACCGCGGGACGCTCCAAATCTCGCGAGAGGAGGACCCGGAGGAGCTGTAGACTGAGCTCCCGGGTCCTCCCTCTCCCTCCCCTGCCGGCTGTCAGTACGGTGTCTGCGGACCGGGGAGGGAGATCTCTGATCTCCCCTCCGGTCCGCAGGCACATTGCAGGGCTACCGCCTGCATGTGCTGACAGGGGAGGGAGAGGGAGACCGGCGGATTTCTCGGGGGGGGGCAATTGCCCCGTTGCCCCGGATCCGCCAGTGAAGGTTAGAGAGGTTTATTGTAGAGTTAGATTACACAGGATGTTTAGTATTAACCCCTTAAGGACACAACTTCAGAAATAAAAGGGAATCATGACGGAATATTTCCGTCATGTGTCCTTAAAGGGTTAAAAAGATTAACAGCTTGTGAGGGGTTACAGTTGTAGTATAAAGGCTGTTTAGGGTTAGAATCAGGTAAATTTAGTATTGGGGTACATGAAGTGTTTAGTTTTAAAGAGGATTTAAACATAGACTTAATGTAAAGTGTTAATTTTTAGGTGTAGACTTTGTTGGAGTTTTAAGGATTATTTACAATGTACTCACCCTCCTATGTCATTAGTCGACTGATCTGAAATAGATATGGGTAAGTAAGAGGGAGAGGAGGAGCCTGAAGAAACTCCCTTCGGTGAAAAGTGTGCCCAGTA
Source organism: Pelobates cultripes (assembly GCA_933207985.1). Taxonomy (NCBI): domain Eukaryota; kingdom Metazoa; phylum Chordata; class Amphibia; order Anura; family Pelobatidae; genus Pelobates; species Pelobates cultripes. The sequence goes on along the minus strand of OW240919.1, from coordinate 98,759,855 downwards.
ATGCGATCTGACCAAGTTTATATTAAGTTTATGAATGGTTATTATATACTTTCAAAGTTTGTTTTCATTATTTTGGTTAGTATATTTGTTTAAATTTGTTTGCTTGCTGGTTTAACAAAATAATTGTCAAGTGATGCATGTCATTTTAAGGAATTCATCAGAAACCACATGTTAACCATATGACAATAAAAAGCTGAATAAGCTGTGTAACGGATCGCCTGGCACCCCGACTGGGTACCTCCGTTGAAAGATGCTCCTAGCGCTTCCTGAGGACTCCAAGCACTGCAGCAGACACCACAATCACCGAACCAGAGAAGCGTATACCTTCTCTCAAGCATATGAATGCTGTAGACAGTTGAATAGGAACCATACGAATAGGTTTACTCACCAAGCAGTCAAACTGGAACAGCATACAATAAATCCTTCCCCCAATAATGAGACGACACTTCACTTTGAGGGTTAAAACAGGAACTCCCTGTACTGTCACATACAGTCTCTTTTATTCCCAATCCACAAACATAGTACAGCCCACAGGGTGTTACAAAACAACCAATCAATCCGTACAATACACCCAGACACTCCCACACAAAATCCTCCCCTCTGCAGGTGATATGATTACTGAACACAATGGGTAATCTCATTATCACCGGCAGAGGAATACAGTTTTTACACAATATTTATAACTTCTAAAAATATACATGTCACAAACATAAAACATACATTTTCATAATCAATCCATTCAGGGGAACAACATATTAAAAAATGGCACAAATCAGACCAGGGGTTCAAAAGTTAAGGGAAAGTCCTTTGTGACTAAATGAAGCATGGCTTTCTGGCCCAAACCAGTTTCAGAGTCTTCTATCCTGGAGAGTAATTCAATTATCTCCCAGGATAGACACAAGACTCCATTAAGCACATGGTTGCAAAAAGACACAAAAACACTTTAAAATACATAAAGTCACATTTACACATAACACACAGACATTTCACATATCCCCAGATAGCTGGGATCTGAGTGCACATTATTAGATGAATGGCACTCAGATCACACAAATAAGCCTTTCTGCAGGGGAAATAAACGGTTTAACCTGCAGGGCCATAGTCCAAAGGGAGCAGGCGAGCAACCAGACTTCTCCAGTTCACAGTGGCGAGGTTGGTTTCGCCACAAGCTGCCACCACTATGCTACAAGATAAATTCAGAGTTAAAGGGACACTATAGGCACCCAAACCACTTCATCTCATTGAACATGCCTGGGTGCAGTCCCCCTGTTATTGCAGTTATTAATAAATTACAATGATTACATTGTAGGGTTAACTCCACCTCTGGTGGCTGTCTATCAGGCAGCCACTAGAGGCGCATCCAGGTCATTAGGCGACTTTTGGTTGCCTAACTGATGCTGGATGTCCTCACACTATGCATGAGGAAAGAATTGATTTAATGTTTTCCTATTGGGTTGTCCTAATGTGATCACAGCGTTCACCGCACATGCGCATTAGGTCCCCGACATCAGGAAGGAGGAGCGGAGGCGGAAGGACATTGGCACTGGATTCAGGTATGTGAATTAAGGGTTTTTAACCCTTTCTGCACTGCTGAAACTGCTTCATGTTGCTGGTGGTGGAAATATTTCGAACTCAATGCATACTTATATGTTTTGTGTATCTTCTGTGGGATATTTGATGCATTGGCATCCTTTGCCTATTTTGGGAGTCAGGATTTTAATCTGGGGAGACTTTACTGCATGTATTGATTTTAATCCTATAAAGTACTTATTGTGACTGTTTGCACTCATTGATTGGAAAAACTATATCAGATATATACCGTAAATGCTGTTTTCAGTGTTCTTTGCAATTACATTTTCTACAGTTTATTATTAATGTTGGTTGTTATATCTGCTTACTATTTTTAAGTAGTTTGGATATAAAAAGCCATATTATCATGCATATATTCATACATGATTCTAATGCATAAATACACGTTTGCATTTGAGAATTTGTACCTATACTATTACTGCCAAAGTCCTGTACTGCCAGGCTTAGCTCATATTGAGAGCTTTTGGCTCACCATAGAAAGTATTGGAGACAAGGAGTTGTGCCAGGTAGACCACAGGTAAGAAGGCTAACCTTTCTAAAATGGTGTAACTCCTTAAAAAGGGGACAAGCACCAGGGCTTTGGTGGTTGTAGTGCTGTAGTGGTTATGGTGCATGAACATTTCTTTTAGTGCTGTGTGTATTTAAAGTTCACATGTGTTGCTGCATATGTAGGCCTATGTGTATGATGTCAATTCATTTATGTAGGACTGCCAAATATGTCAGCCAACTTTATTGATCAATCGTATAAATAATATACAATTCATCACTGAGATTAAATCAGGAGGATAGGGGGAAAATTAGGAATAAATTGAAATCTATAAATCACTTTCTCTTGATTTGCCTAGCACAATTTAAATTTTAAATATTATTCCCTATAATGTGCTAATGACTAGTGTACTTTATCTTCCATATGTTGTAATTAATTTGTCAAAGAGTTCCAGGCATACGTAGAATCACAGAACATAAGCAAATGTCACAACAGATGACTTATTTAAGTAAAGTTCCCTCCACAAGCCTATCAATCTGCTGCGTTATCTCATTACAGCCCGCTACACTGTAATTTAGAATGTCATTCTGTGAAAATGTATGCGGCAATATGGTACTGAGATTACAACGCAGCACACATCATATGTCTTTACAATAACATTAACATGTTCTCTTTACGGATTATTTGCTGGCATGTGATTTGTGATGCATTGAAGGGATGCTGTAGGCACTATAATAATGTCATCCCATTTAATAAGATGAGAGGTACTGTCCCTCCATTCAATGTTAGACCATTTTCGAGCAGTTAAAGACTAAATACCGGTCCCTGGACACCCACAGCCCTCCTTCTATAAATACCAATTTATAACAGCAATGGGTGAAGTGGCACGCTTAAAGCAATCAGCTGACACTCTCAGCCAATCACAGTCGCACATTGCTGCTCAGGCTAATGCTTCTTTTTTAGTCCAAGCAGTTTAGAGGTGATGGCCTGATGAGGATATTAACATTAATACATTAAAAATGGTTGCCATGTTTAACTCCTTATTTGCCAATTACCAAATAAATTCTTAATACTCTAAAAAAAAAAAAAATGGTTTAGCAGTGAATGCTGCCATTTTTTTTAGAAAGGGGTCCTAGTGTCCCCTCCCAGCCCTCACCCATTGGAGGCGTTAAGAGCCTTAATTAGAATATTTAAGCCAGATATATCTGTTCCCAGTGGCGTCTCTAGGATTCATTTTATGGGGGGGCACATGGTGGGCCAGGGACAAAAGTAGGGGGGCACATTTAACCGTGCCCTCGCCGCAGTTTGACCCCGCCCCTGCCGCATGTTAAGCCCTGCCCCCGACACAATGTGTTGTTGTTTTTTAATAATCCCTGGAGAAGGATTCATTATTTTCCAGCAGGGATTATTAAAAAACAAACACATTTCCCTTGATACAGTGCCATAGTTGCCAACATTTGAAAAAAAAAATCCAAGGACATTTTGCAGCACAGCTATCAATTACTGTCTGTGTATAATATCCCTGGACAGTCAGTGTTCTCTGTATAATACAGGGTTGTGTGTATAATAAATTGGGACAGTCAGCGGTCCCAGTACAGTGCTGCTCTCTGTATAATAGATGGCTGTGTGTATAATATCCCAGGAGAGTCAGTTCTCCCTGTATAGTGCTGCTCTCTGTATAATACAGGTCTGTTTGTGTATAATATCCCAAGACGGAGAGCAGCACTATACAGGGAATAAGATGAAGTGCTGCTGACTGTCCCAGGATATTATACAGACACAGACCTGTATTATACAAAGAGCAGTACTATACAGGAAGCACTGACTATCCCGGGATATTATACACACACAGATCTGTATTATACAGAGAACAGCACTATAGTATTATACAGATGGCTGAGCATATACCCCAAGTCCCAATCTCTAGACTACTAGTACCTGTCAACAGCAGCTCCCAGATGTGTGTAACAGGGCTAAAGTGTGCCGCAGCTCACACAGATGATTCAGCGGTAAAGCGCACTCGCTGGCAGAGCCAAACTGGGAATCCAAAGCAGCCCTGGAAAAAAATGTATGCCATTCCTACAAGTCAATATACAGGGAGTGCAGAATTATTAGGCAAATGAGTATTTTGACCACATCATCCTCTTTATGCATGTTGTCTTACTCCAAGCTGTATAGGCTCCAAAGCCTACTACCAATTAAGCATATTAGGTGATGTGCATCTCTGTAATGAGAAGGGGTGTGGTCTAATGACATCAACACCCCTATATCAGGTGTGCATAATTATTAGGCAACTTCCTTTCCTTTGGCAAAATGGGTCAAAAGAAGGACTTGACAGGCTCAGAAAAGTCAAAAAATAGTGAGATATCTTGCAGAGGGATGCAGCACTCTTAAAATTGCAAAGCTTCTGAAGCGTGATCATCGAACAATCAAGCGTTTCATTCAAAATAGTCAACAGGGTCTCAAGAAGCGTGTGGAAAAACCAAGGCGCAAAATAACTGCCCATGAACTGAGAAAAGTCAAGCGTGCAGCTGCCACGATGCCACTTGCCACCAGTTTGGCCATATTTCAGAGCTGCAACATCACTGGAGTGCCCAAAAGCACAAGGTGTGCAATACTCAGAGACATGGCCAAGGTAAGAAAGGCTGAAAGACGACCAACACTGAACAAGACACACAAGCTGAAACGTCAAGACTGGGCCAAGAAATATCTCAAGACTGATTTTTCTAAGGTTTTATGGACTGATGAAATGAGAGTGAGTCTTGATGGGCCAGATGGATGGGCCCGTGGCTGGATTGGTAAAGGGCAGAGAGCTCCAGTCCGACTCAGATGCCAGCAAGGTGGAGGTGGAGTACTGGTTTGGGCTGGTATCATCAAAGATGAGCTTGTGGGGCCTTTCGGGTTGAGGATGGAGTCAAGCTCAACTCCCAGTCCTACTGCCAGTTCCTGGAAGACACCTTCTTCAAGCAGTGATACAGGAAGAAGTCTGCATCCTTCAAGAAAAACATGATTTTCATGCAGGACAATGCTCCATCACACACGTCCAAGTACTCCACAGCGTGGCTGGCAAGAAAGGGTATAAAAGAAGAAAATCTAATGACATGGCCTCCTTGTTCATCTGATCTGAACCCCATTGAGAACCTGTGGTCCATCATCAAATGTGAGATTTACAAGGAGGGAAAACAGTACACCTCTCTGAACAGTGTCTGGGAGGTTGTGGTTGCTGCTGCACGCAATGTTGATGGTGAACAGATCAAAACACTGACAGAATCCATGGATGGCAGGCTTTTGAGTGTCCTTGCAAAGAAAGGTGGCTATATTGGTCACCGATTTGTTTTTGTTTTGTTTTTGAATGTCAGAAATGTATATTTGTGAATGTTGAGATGTTATATTGGTTTCACTGGTAATAATAAATAATTGAAATGGGTATATATTTGTTTTTTGTTAAGTTGCCTAATAATTATGCACAGTAATAGTCACCTGCACACACAGATATCCCCCTTACATAGCTATAACTAAAAACAAACTAAAAACTACTTCCAAAAATATTCAGCTTTTATATTAATGAGTTTTTTGGGTTCATTGAGAACATGGTTGTTGTTCAATAATAAAATTAATCCTCAAAAATACAACTTGCCTAATAATTCTGCACTCCCTGTGTATATATATATATATATATATATATATATATATATATATATATATAGATTTATATATTGTACAGTGAGCACACAAGCTCACTGACATGCGCAAATAGGCTCACTGACAGACAAAAACCTCTGACTCACACACACGCTTACTACAGACAAACTCACATGTATAAATACAAGGCTCACTACAAAGAAGTTCATGGACACACACAAGCTCACTAAAGACAAGCTCAATGACACACATGCTCACTAAAGACAAGCTCACTGACACACACATGCTCACTAAATAAAAGCTCACTGACACACACAAGCAGTACCATCTTAACAGTGTTAAGGGCCCCCGGCAAAGCAGTGCACTGGGGCCCTTCCTACACAACAACTCACAGGAATACAAAATGTAATTATTGATAGACTGCTGAGTACATACACACCGTACACTGAATATGAACACTGAGAGACTGCTGAATACACACACACACACAGGTTTTGAATGCACACAGACTCCTGAAGGCACACAGGCGGATTTATACACTTACACACAGACTGCTGAGTCCATACACACACACTGCTGAGTCCATACACACACACAGACATACAGACTGCTGAGTCCATACACACACACACACACACACAGACTGCTGAGTCCATACACACACACACACACACACACAGACTGCTGAGTCCAAATACAGACACATACAAACACAGACTGCAGAGTCCATATACACACACAGAGACACACAAACCGCAGACTGCTGAGTCCATACACAAATACAGACTGCTGAGTCCATACACAGACACACACAGACTGAGTCCATACACACACACAGACACAGACTGCTGAGTCCATACACACACACACAGACACACAGACTGCTGAGTCCATACACACACACACAGACGCACAGACTGCTGAGTTCATACACCCACACCCACAGAATGCTGAGTCCAGACACACACACACCCACAGACTGCTGAGTCCAGACACACACAGAGGCTGCTGAGTCCATACACACACACACACACACAGACTGCTGAGTCCATACACACAGACTGCTGAGTCCATGCACACACACAGACTGCGTGCTGAGTCCATACACACACACACAAACACAGACTGCTGAGTCCACACACACACAGACTGCGGAGTCCATACACACACACACTGCTGAGTCCATACACACACACACACACACACAGACTGCTGAGTCCATACTGTCAGGATTACAGAATGATCCAGCACGTAGAACTGTGTAACACAGAGGACTGATAGGTAACGTATACCGGATCTTAGAATGGCCGGACTAACGTACCAAAGAATAGTCAGGAATAGCCGAGGTCAAGGGAAACAGAAAGAGACACAACGATAAGGAAAAGCCAGGAGTCAGGGATGCCAGAAAACAGGCAAGTCAAAAACAATGCCAAAGTCAAATAACCAGAATCAATAACACACTCTCGGACAACCACAAGGGAAACCACGACAGGGCACTGAGCAGGATGAGAACTGGGCCTAAATACCCCTCCTCTAGGTCTGATAGGCTGTAACCGGCCTTTGACCCCAAAGGCAGTTACCAGATCTAATTTGCATAATTGCTGCTCAGCATGAACCCTTCTGTGGATTTGGTTGTTGCTCGGCACAACTTTTCCTGTGTGGACAGTAAATGTAATTAACCACATTTGTGTAAGCGGATGAATACGTAACACATACACACACAGGCAGTGGCGTACATACCAGGGTCGCAGGGGTCGCGGCTGCGACCGGGCCCGGCCCACCAGAGGGCCCGGCCGCCCCTGCGACCCGGTATGTAGCCACAGGGCCAGCCTCTACCCCTGGGGGGCCCAGGAGCCGACCACCCCAGGGCCCCCCGAGGCTGGCCCTGCTGACACCCGGAAGGCGGGTGGCCGGTCGGGCAGGCGGGCGCGCGAGGGAGCACTCAGTGCTTCCTCTTCAGCTCCCTCGTCATGACGTCATCTTCCGGCGCCGGCATCCCTACGCGGCGCGCGAGGGAGCTGAAGAGGAAGCACTGAGTGCTCCCTCGCGCGCCCGCCTGCCTGCCCGCCCGACCGGCCACCCACCCAGGAGCCCAGCAGCAGCACCACTGGACCCCAGGGAATCCCCCCAGCACTCCAAAAGGTAAGGAGGCTGGGGGGATTAAATTTAAAAAAAAAAACATGTGTTAGTGTGTTTGAGTGTGTGTGAGTGTTAGTGTGTGTGTGTGTGTGTGTGAGTGTTAGAGTGAGTGTTAGTGTGAGGGTTAGAGTGTGTGTGAGTGTTAGTGTGTGTTAGTGTGTGTGTGTGTGTGTGTGTGAGTGTTAGAGTGAGTGTTAGTGTGAGGGTTAGAGTGTGTGTGAGTGTTAGTGTGTGTGTCTGCTAGTGAGTGTTAGTGTGAGTGTTAGAGTGAGAGTGTGTGTGTCTGCTAGTTAGTGTGAGTGTTAGTGTGAGTGTTAGTGTGTGTCTGCTAGTGAGTGTGAGTGTTAGTGAGTGAGTGTTAGTGTGTGTGTCTGCTAGTGAGTGTCAGTGAGTGTGTTACTGTGTGTGTCTTACTGAGTGTGTGTGTGTTAGTGAGTCTGTATGATGTCTGTTAGTGAGTGTGTGTTTGTCAATGAGAGTGTATGTTTTGTAAGTGAGTGTGTATGTATGTCTGTCGCTGACTGTGTCTCTGTCAGTAAATGTGTGTGTCTGTTAGCTAGTGTGTATGCGTCTGTAAGTGTGTGTGTCTTCAGCACTTACCTTTCTCCAGCGCCGGACTCCCTTGGCACTGAGGATCCCTCAGCCTCTCAGCTCCGAATGCGACCGCGCACGCATTCAAACCGCCCATAGGAAAGCATTACTCAATGCTTTCCTATGGACGTTCAGTGTGCTCCAATAGCGGCTGTCAGTGAGACAGCCACTAGAGGCTGGATTAACCCTCAATGAAACAGCAGTTTCTCTGAAACTGCTATGTTTTCAGCCGCAGGGTTAAAACTAGAGGGACGTGACACCCAGACAACTTCATTGAGCTGATGTGATCTGGGTGTCTGTAGTGGTCCTTTAAAGGACCACTATAGTGCCAGGAAAACATACTCGTTTTCCTGGCACTATAGTGCCCTGAGGGTACCCCACCCTCAGGGACCCCCTACCGCTCTGGAAAGGGGAAAAGGGGTAAAACTTACCTTTTTCCAGCTCTGGGCGGAGAGCCCTCCTACTCCGATACTCCTCTTCTCCTCCCCGTCGGCTGTATGCGCACGCGCGGCAAGAACTGCGCGCGCATTCAGCCGGTCACATAGGAAAGCATTCATAATGCTTTCCTATGGACGCTGGCGTGGTCTCACTGTGAAAATCACAGTGAGAGGACAGCCGCTAGAGGAAATAGGGGAAGGCTTAACCCATTCAGAAACATAGCAGTTTCTCTGAAACTGCTATGTTTATGAAAAAATGGGTTAACCCTAGCTGGACCTGGCACCCAGACCACTTCATTAAGCTGAAGTGGTCTGGGTGCCTAGAGTGGTCCTTTAAGTGTGTGTGCATCTGCATGCACTGGCGTACATACCGCGGTCGCAGCCCTGTAACCTCTGCGACCAGGTGCCCACCGTCATGTGTTGCGGCCTGGCCCGCGCGCGGGAGGGGGGGCCCACGGATCAATTTTCGCACCGGGGCCCCATGGGTCATGTGTACGCCACTGCACACAGGCACACACACACAGACTGCTGAGTCCATACACACACACAGACTGCTGAGTTCATACACACACACAGACTGCTGAGTCCATACACACACACAGACTGCTGAGTTCATACACACAGACACACACACACAGACTGCTGAGTCCACACACAGACTGCTGAGTCCATACACACACACACACACACACAGACTGCTGAGTCCACACACACACACACACACACACACAGAGACTGCTGAGTCCATACACACACACAAGCTTCCTCACTAGCAGAGACACACACAAGCACTACCTGTCACTGGAGGCTGTTGCTGGGGGTCAGACAGCCATCTTCTGGCCTTTCCAGCAGCAGCAAGGGCTGCTGCTTAACGGCGGGGCTTATGTTTGAGAGGCGGGGCTTCATTTGGGGGCGGGCCCTGTGCCAGGGAGCCTGTCAGTGCTCCGTTCCAGCCCTTCTGTCCTGCATTCCCTCAGGCTGTAACAGACTGTTACAGTCTGAGGGAATATAATTTAATAACATGGCCAGCAAGTTGCCGGCATTTGGGGGGGCACAGCATGATGTAGAGGGGGCCATGGCCCCCTCTGGCCCCCCCCCAGCGACGCCACTGTCTGTTCCCAAAATTGAATGTGAAAGCACCAATTTTTATCCAGACACTGAATGCATCCAGATGATCGCTTGTCTGTATTTGGCTTTAGTAAATATGAGAATTGCCATTGTTATTCAGCCATTTTCACTGTACTCTGTCCATCACACACACAGACTGCTGAGTCCATACACACACACACACAGACTGCTGAGTCCATACTTTCATACATTCTTTGGGCACATAATGTTGCTGAACCTAGACCTGACCAACTACAGTAACCCCAGATCACAGCACTGCCCCAACAGGCTTGTACAGTAGGCATTAGGCATGATGGGTGCATCACTTCAACAGTCTCTCTTCTTACCCTGATGCACTCATCACTCTGGAACAGGGTAAATTTGGACTCATCAGACTGTTTCTTCCATTGCTCCAGAGTCCAATCTGTATACTCCCTAGCAAATTGAAGCCTTTTTTTCCGATTAGCCACACTGATTAGTGGTTTTCTTATGGCTACACAGCTATTCATTCCCAATCCCTTGAGTTCCCTTCCCTTTGCATTGTGCATGTGGAAATGCTCTTACTTTCATTATTAAACATAATCCTGAGTTCTACTGTTGTTTTTCTACAATTTGATTTCACCAAATGTTTAAGTGATCGCCGATCATGAGCAATCATGATTAGAGTTGAGTGGACACCTTGATGTTCAGGTTCGCCAAGTTCGGCCGAACTTCGTGAAAAATTTCGAGTTCGGATCGAACTTGACCCCGAACTTGACCATGAACCCCATTGAAGTCAATGGGGACCCGAACCTTTGGGCACTAAAATGCCTCTGAAAAAATCCTGGAAAGGGCTAGAGGGCTGCAAAAGGAAGTAAAATGGGGGTAAGAGTAGTACAAGTGCCCTGCAAACAAATGTGGATAGGGAAATCACTTAAAATATCATAAAATAATCAGCCGCTTAGTAGATAACTCCCTAATTCCCACGGTATTAGGGAGCTATCTACCAAAAGGCTGAAAAACCTAAATTGGTCCTTCAGCCACATTTACTAATACTAAGTTAAGATTACTTAGTATTATTAAATTCAGTCCCTACTCGCTATACCTCAAGTAGGGGCATGTCTAGTAAACCTATAGTAAAACCTATTGGCCCCCACCCCTGAACGGCAGGTGGGGGCCCTAAAGTAAAATAAGGGGGGGTGACCTATTGTCCTCCCCCCGGCTCCCACCCCTGAGCAGCGGATGCGGGGCCTAAATAACAATGAGGGGGGGACCTACTGTCCTCCCCCCGGCCCCCACCCCTGTGCGGTGGGTGGGGGCCCTACATAACAATGAGGGGGGGGGACCTACCTACTGTCCTCCCCCCGGCCCCACCCCTGCATGGCGGGTGGGGGCCCTACATAATAATGAGGGGGGAGGGACCTACTGTCCTCCCCCCCAGGCCCCCACCGCTGAGTGGCGGGTGGGGGCCCGTAAATTAGAATAAGGGGGGGACCTATTGTCCTCCACCCTGGCCCCCACCCCTGAGCGGCGGGTGGGGGCCCTAAATAAAAAAATAACCCCTACCTACTCCCTTCACCCTAAAAATAATGAGGGGGGACCATTAACTAAGTACCTGTAAAAAAAAAAAACTTAACATTTGATGTCTTCTTTTTTCTAAAATCTTCTTTTTTCAGCCCCATAAAAGGCCAAATAAATAAAATGACCGTTGCAATTAAAAAAATGTAAAAAAAACCCGAGCGCAAAAAAAAAGAATCCATCTTCACTCATGGAGGGCTCCGCGCAGACTGAGCTCTGCAGGGCAGGGGAAGGCTTATAAAACCTTGCCCCGCCCTGCAATTAGGATAAGAACACTCTGATTGGTTGCTTTAAGCCAATCAGAGTGCTCTGTGTCATTTTACACAGCGTGGGAAAATTCTTTGGAATTTTCCCACGTTGTGTAAAATGACACAGAGCACTCTGATTGGTTAGCTTGAAATCCATCCAATCAGAGTGCTCTGTGTCATTTTGCACAGTGTGGGAAAGCTCTTTGGAATTTTCCCACGTTGTGTAAAATGACACAGAGCACTCTGATTGGTTAGCTTGAAATCCATCCAATCAGAGTGCTCTGTGTCATTTTACACAGCGTGGGAAAGTTCTTTGGAATTTTCCCACGCTGTGTAATTTGACTCATAACTCTCTGATTGGTTACTTTCAATCCACCAATTAGAGTGTTGTTATGAGTCAAATTACACAGCGTGGGAAAATTCCAAAGAACTTTTCCACGCTGTGTAAAATGACACAGAGCACTCTGATTGGTGGATTGCAAGCTAACCAATCAAAGTGTTGTGACAGGTAAATGTAGAGACTTACCTGTCCGTCTCTTCATATACCTGTCAGAGCACTCTGATTGGATGGCTTAAACCCACCAATCAGAGTGCTCTGAGCCTAATTGCAGGGCGGGCAAGGCTTTATAAGCCTTCCCCCGCCCTGCAGAGCTCAGTCTGTGCAGAGCCCTCCATGGGTGAAATTTTCCCTATTATCCCTGCACTGACTGAGTACTACCATTCCCATTATCCCTGCACTACCTGAGTACTGCTATTCCCATTATCCCTGCACTGAGTACTACCATTCCCATTATCCATGCACTGAATGAGTACTACAATTCCCATTATCCCTGTTCTGCACTAACAGTACTACCATTCCCATTATCCCTGCACTGAGTACTGCCATTCCCATTATCCCTGCTCTGCACGGAGTACTACCATTCCCATTATTCCTGCACTCACTGAGTACTACCATTCCCATTATCCCTGCACTAACTGAGTACTGCCATTCCCATTATCCCTGCTCTGCACTGAGTACTACCATTCCCATTATCCCTGCACTGACTGCGTACTACAATTCCCATTATCCCTGCACTGACTGAGTACTAGCATTCCCATTATCCCTGCTCTGCACTGAGTACTACCATTCCCATTATCCCTGCACTGAGTACTACCATTCCAATTATCCCTGCTCTGCACTGAGTACTACCATTCCCATTATCCCTGCACTGACTGAGTACTACCATTCCCATTATCCCTGCTCTGCACTAACTGAGTACTACCATTCCAATTTCCCTGGTCTGCACTAACTGAGTACTACCTTTCCCATTTTCCCTGCACTGACTGAGTACTACCATTCCCATTATCCCTGCACTGAGTACTACCATTCCCATTATCCCTGCTCTGCACTGAGTACTACCATTCCCATTATCCCTGCACTAACTGAGTACTGCCATTCCCATTATCCCTGCTCTGCACTAACTGAGTACTATCATTCCCATTATCCCTGCACTAACTTAGTACTACCATTCCCATTATCCCTGCACTGACTGAGTACTACCATTCCCATTATCCCTGCACTAACTGAGTACTGCCATTCCCATTATCCCTGCTCTGCACTGAGTACTACCATTCCCATTATCCTTGTTCTGCACTAACTGAATACTACCATTCCCATTATCCCTGCCCTGACTGAGTACTACCATTCTCATTATCCCTGCTCTGCACTGAGTACTGCCATTCTCATTATCCCTGTGTGGCATTTGATATCTCTGTATCTGTGTGTAATTCTCACCGCTCAGCAGTCAATGCGGTGTCTATGTATACTATGTCTATGGCTCACATGCTGCACTGGCCAATCACAGCCATGCCATTAGTAGGCATGGCTGTGATGGCTTGCTTCTAAGGGTACAGGAGTCAAACGCTTGTTGATTGGCTGCCCTGCAGCCTTTCAAAACGCGCCATTAAATCGCTGAACACTGAACTCCAACCCGAACATACAGTGAAATGTCCGTGTTCGGGTCCGGGGTCCAAAAAACGTAATGTTCGGTACAAACCCGAACTTTTCGGTCCAGGTTTGCTCAACTCTAATCATGATTTTTTACCGACATAACGGTTCCCCGCTATCCTTCCGGTTTTTAATAATGTGTTGGACAGTTCTTAACCCAATTTTAGTAGTTTCTGCAATCTCCTTAGATGTTTTCTCAGCTTGATGCATGCCAATGATTTGACCCTTCTCAAACAGACTAACAGCTTTTCCACGACCACAGGATGTGTCTTTCAACATGGTTGTTTAAGAAATTAAAAGCTTCTAATTGCATCAGTTAGGGTTAAATAACTTGTTGCCAGCTGAAAGATAATCGCCCATGCAGTAACTATCCAATAGGAGGCTCTTTGGATATTTGCTTAGTTAAATCCAGGTGGCGACTTTTGTTTGGGCCAGGCAGTGTATTTATTTCACATGCACCTACATAATTAGCAGTATCATATTGTCTATCAGAGACCTAATTAACTAAACATATACATATTTATGTCCCCATTCTTATATCTAAATAACCATCCACACATTACACACACTAAATTAGTCACTTACAAACATGCACACCTTAACAAAACACACATACAAATCAAGCTCTCACTTGCACTGATATTTAACTCAAACATACCAACATACATATATTAAAAGCACCAGTTGAAGGAGGCAGAGGTTTATCAGTTGAAGGGGTAGGGGGTAATCAGTTGATGGGCACAGGGTAGTTTTGACTAGATGGGGGTAAAGAGGTTATCGTTAAAGGGCCAGAGGGGCAGCCCAATTTTCCTACCAGATAAAATTGATTGCTCAGCACTCTTTATGAGTGGAGGTATAGGGTTGTGGGTGGTCTCTCCTATGAGGGTAGCAGACTGTTCCTGTCTTTTATAAAGTGACATTTCCTGAGGGTTCTTCTCCGCTGGCTTTTCAATTGGGGTTAGGACGAGTATAACGGAGGTTCATTACCTGGTTGCTCAGGATTCTGTGGTTACAAGGATGAGCTTTCTAGAAAGGTTTTGGCCAGATTTTTTCAGGATTGATATTTTCACCAACACAATGCATATTACTCAATCTAACCAGATTTAAAAAAAAATATATATATATTATAAAGTGATGGAGCAATGGTACATTCAACCTTTTAAACTAGCAAATGTTAAACCTGGTATGACTCATAAGGGAATGGTCTGTTTGACAAACTATCCAGTTGCTTTAACGTGACTCTACTTCCAGACCCCTGGTTGCCTATTTTAAATAGGGAATACAAGGTCCTCACTCTCCCTTAGTTAGATCAGTTGCAGGCCCAAGTTGATGCCAGGATATGGTATCGAAAAATTTACTGCAGCTAAAAATTAATCCACTGATCACTTCCTGAAAATCTGGACTCCATGGATGGAGTCTTTGCTCCTCAGGCCTTCTGCTTGAACCCCATGCTAATGTAGTCCTTTGGTGAAGGTGGGAGGATTGATTCTCTTCTTTTCTTTCTCTCCTGTTTCTCCTTCTTCTACTCTATCTCATTAATTAGCTACCACCTCGGCTATTATAATGTTGACAAACATTTGACTGTCATGCATACTGCCCTGATTATTTTGTCTTGTTTTTGTTGTCTCCACACTGGAATCTGTTACTCAGATGTAAGTAACTTCGTGATCTGGTTCCTATTCTCTTTTTGTACCAATATGGAAAATTAAAATCCCAAAGAAACCCACAAATACAAATCACAGCAACACACAATGGTTATTCACTAAACAGTGCATTCTGGTGCATAGAATATAAAAAACTAAACAGAAATAACCAAGGCCTCAATTTACTTACCTTTCCAGATAATTCAATGTGATTTATCTATATAAATTCCCATATACTTAGCGGTAACTTCTGAAGATAAATAATTTGGAAGGCTATTCTAACAGTATCAAATCATTTGAAAAGCTTATTAAATCGAGGCCCAAGATGGAAAAATAGTTGAATTAGATCATTTAGAATTCTGCTATAATTACTCAATTGTGTAACTAGATTTTTGTCTTAGTTCATTGCAATTCACTGATAAACACTAAACTGTCTAATTATTTCTCTTACTCTGAGTAGAGGGAATTACATTTAGAGTTCTCTAGACACTCTTGTCCCTGGAAAAACAATGATAGTGCAGCAGGTACAGTGCAGTATATACTATGAGCATTCTATAACCTTTCTAATATAGCATTGCATTCCTTGCCCAGACCTCCATTGTGCATCATGTGGGGATTCAGGGGAATCTGAGCTTACAGTCTATTTCATGGGTAGTCAACCTGGTCCCTACCGCCCACTAGTGGGTGTTTCAGGATTCCAGGTGGGCGGTAGGGATTTTGGCGGCTAAATCCTCTTTTTGAGAGGATTTCTCCTTTTGGGGGGGCGGGCGGGCGGGCATGAGTGGCTCTGCGGACGCAGGTTTTCTGTGACGCAAGTTTTCCCTCCTGCCAGGCCACCTTCTGGACCCCCCAGCGTGGCGTGTGGCAGTGGTAAGATCAGACGCGACGAGGGAGCTCTAACCTCTCTGCTCTGCTCCCTCGCTGATGCCGTGGGAGCCGGAATATGACGTCATATTCCAGCTCCCGGCATCCGTAGACAGCCTGCGAGGGAGCAGAGCAGAGAGATTAGAGCTCCTTCGCCGTGTCTGATTAGCACACACAGACGCCCGCCGAAGTGAAGCCCCACTGGACCCCAGGTACAGATCCACACCAGCTCTCCAGGTAGGGAGGCTGGGTGGACATTTAATATTAATAATTTGTGTGTGTGTCTGTAAGTGTATGTGTGTGTGTGTCTGTATGTGTATGTGTGAGTGTTTGTCTGGGAGTGTGTGTCTGTGAGCAGAGTACTTGTAGAATAGAAGAAAGAAGGAGCAGAGTATTTGTAAAAAGGAGAAAGAAGGAGTAGAGTACTTGTAAAAAAGGAGAAAGAAAGAAAAGGAAAATGAGAGAATTGTTGTTGGCTAATAATAGTAAGTGGGCTACCTAGCTCAGCCTTCCTACTGGGCATTGCTATAAGGAAGGTTAAAAAATAGAAAAAAGGAAGAAAAAAAAGGTGGGGATGGGAATTGAGGAGGGGAGCTGATGCACAGATGAGAAATCATATTATGAGCAAACAGAGAAATCATCTGAATATCACCGAAAGAGGAGACCTTCGTGTTCCTTACGAAAATCGAACCACATATCAAATATTTAGTCTCGCAGCATCAACCTCAAGGATCTCTAATCACTAGTAAAGGTAATTTCAATTTACTTTGTTTTCTCGCTAAACTTTATAAATTTAAAAACATTATAAACATGCATAAAGTAGAAATAAAAAGATAAATGTACGTACATTTATTTTTTTTAAAACACCCTCCTTTCTAAAAAATATTCTGTACTTGCGCGAAAACTGGTGGGCGGTAAGGAAATTTTTCCATCAAGAAAGATGCATTAGTGGAAAAGGTAGAAAAAGGTTGACTACCACTGCTCTATTTACTCATGTGGAAGTTATGTTCATTTTATTACTCTGATTGTGGACCCTATCATTTGGTGACAAGACAAGATCTAAATAAGCCTTAGGAGCTAGAGAGGAGGGAGGTAGTGAAACTATCGCTGGAAAATCGGAACCTTATCGTGTATTATTTATTAAATAGAGTGGTAACTATTTTTTCTACACATTAAGGATTACAGGATTTGCACATCTTTCCTCCGGCACATGAAATTATTTTGGTTATGAAACCACTATTAAAAAAAATAGAAAAAGGAGAGAAATCACATAAACACATTTTATTTTACATCTACAACTGCTTGATGTAACTCTAATGAAACTGACTACATTATTCATAATTGCTGCTTATTTTTCTGTAGCTAGACTTTAGAAAACAATTCTTGCCCCATGCTTGATTTAAATTAAAAACAATATACACCTTCAGCCTGACATGAAACTGGGTCATTATTATAAA
>OW240919.1:98726687-98742006 GCA_933207985.1 Pelobates cultripes | reverse complement strand
TTGCTTGCTTGCATGTATGTGTGTGTCTGCTAGTGAGTGAGCTTGTGTTTTTATGTCAATGAGCTTATGTATATCAGTGAAATTGTTTGTCTATGAGGCTGTGTATCAACGAACTTGTGTGTGTCAGTGAGGTTGTCTGTGTTTGCATGTGAGTATGCTTACTGTATAATTAAACGTTTTACTATGAAAGGAAAAAAGCAAGATATATATATATATATATATTACTCAATCATCTGGGGTAAGACATAGCCTTACATATTACATGCAACAATATATGGCGCATTGACTTATGGGGCTGGCATATATTTTTTTTTCCAGGGCTGCTTTGTATCCCCAGTCTGGCCCTGCGAGGGTGGAGACACTGAATGGCAGTGCTGCACACTAGGCAGTGCTGCCCCAGGAAGCAGCCATCTAAGGAGTGGCCAGTGGAGTTATTTTCTCTGAAAAGACAGTGTTTACTGCAAAAGGCCTAAATTGAATGATTCTACTTACCAGAACAAATACAATAAGCTGTAGTTGTTCTGGTGACTATAGTGTCCCTTTAAGTTTGGAAGCTTAAGAGGGATGTATGGGAACAAAACTTGTGTGGACTGGCTAACAATAAAATTAGTTTAGGTAATGTAGACGTTGGTCTCTCTAACACTGTGGCATGTCCCCATTCTTCTACACTCACTACTTAAACCTTTTATCTGTCTCAGACTATATACCAGGAACTTCTGCCTGCTAGTAAGAAGGTAAGGAGACAAGTGGACCAGCAAGTGTTAGGGGACAGTCCTTAGAAAGCATGGAGTAAGCGCATCATTAGACACATTTATGTCAAGCTCAGGGTGCTGCTTGCATAGTATGCCCTTAGTTGGACAGCCTGCATGATTGGCGGGCAGCCTGACATGCATTCATGGCAGGCTGTCCTTCAAATTCTTTGGACAGACATGCCCCCTTTTTGGGCATGTTCTTCCCCTTTGGCAGGTCTGGTCACGTGATTCGCACCAGTGGCCCACCCTTTTACCCCGCCCATTGACTTGCTGCTTCACTGGATACTGCTGGTAAAGGTTATGGATTTACTTGAAAGATGAAAGTATAAATTATAGAGAGATTAGCATAGAGTATGTGTTTTCTTATAGCTGCATCCTATGAGTTTCCATCCAGCACCATCTCCATCAGATACATGACGCTTGGCAGGTATGACTGTTTTAGTGTTTTTAGGTCGATAAGATTCCATAATTAGGCCCATCATAATTGTCAGCACAAGGCCCAGTGTGCTCTTAATCCGGCCCTGGGAAAGGTATTAAGAATATTTTAAAACATTTGCACATATTTATAGGTGCTTTTTTCACAAGTGCACTTGGTCAGTTTTTGTCATAAATTTTTGCACAAATTTTTCTCAAATCTTTACCATCATATGTTATTTATATAATTATTGTTTATTTATTGCGGTCTTAAAGGCACAGCGCACTTTATCGTTGGTTTGCAGTATATATGTTTTTTTTTTTAAATGGGCCTATTCCATGGGCCTGGGCCTGGGCATGGAGCTGCAGCTCCATCAGCCCCTATGTTAATCCGGCCCTGCCCTCCACCATCCCCCCATGTGTCTCAATTCCCCCCCCGAGTCCCTTCCATGTGTCAGTTTCCCCTCCACAGTCCCTCCATGTGTTTTAATGTTTCAATTTCATATGTCAATTCACCTGGCAACCATGTGCCCTACAGGGGCACTCCATTAAAGACCCCTCTAGACTGATTTTTTCTTTTCTTTTTTTTTTACAAAATCAATGTTTAGTAGATGTACCACCAATGAATACATGCATGGGTATATCTTTAAATAGCTTGCAAAAGCTGCAGTTCTTATAAACAGCAGCCCTTGCAAGTCATCCCCTTTTCCCCAAAAAGTGACTAACATGCTCTTCATGGGGAATAAAAATTTTGCGTGCAATGTCTGATCTAAGTTTTGTGGAGGCGCTGGATTGTCTGAAGACGCTGGTTTAAGGTCTCTGTGGGGTGGAGGAAGCAAACCTCCCTGGTTGTCTGACTTTTATAAACTGGGATTAAAATTGGATACTCCTCACCCATAAGGCACTTCAGCAACTTTTATCATATGATCGCTCGTATACATATATTCGTTCATTAAATAAACCTGTATGCTACTAAACTGCATACTGTTGCCCTGGAGTGACTTGCTTGTTAACATAGGATTTGCACTGGCCTGGAGATTCCACGATTGTTTTCAATATTTATATTCAATTAAAGACATTGAAATGTCACCGTACGCACTATGACCATTTCATCTCATTGGATTGTATATAGAGCTTACTGCACCATCACTCCATTCAGTGTTAAGCAATTTTCAAGCAGTCTAACACTAAATAGGGCCCAATGGCTACTCACAGCCCAGTTCCTATGGGAGGTATGCTTAAAGGACCACTCTAGGCACCCAGACCACTTCAGCTTAATGAAGTGGTCTGGGTGCCAGGTCTAGCTAGGGTTAACCCATTTTTTTATAAACATAGCAGTTTCAGAGAAACTGCTATGTTTATCAATGGGTTAAGCCTTCCCCCAAATCCTCTAGTGGCTGTCTCATTGACAGCCGCTAGAGGCGCTTGCGTGATTCTCACTATGAAAATCACAGTGAGAGCACGCAAGCGTCCATAGGAAAGCAATGATAGCCTGCCTACCCCAATCAGACTCTCCCCTAGTCTTTAATCATTTAAGAAGTGCCTTAAAACCCATCTCTTTAGGAAAGCGTATGGCCTCCCAGAGTAACCTCTACCTTGCATACCTGCCGCTTGCTCTCTACTAAAGGGCAGCACTCTACTCTCTCCTCCACCTCTGCTTCACTCCCACCTTATTTGATTGATATATCTGTCCTAATGTGTTTTATACCCCACATCCTATAGACTGTAAACTCGTTTGAGCAGGATCCTCTTCAACCTATTGTTCCTGTTTTCTTGTAATTTTCCTATTTATAGTTAAATACCCCTCTCATATTATTGCGCTACGGAATCTGTTGGCGCTATATAAATGGCGATAATAATAATATGCTAAAAGCGTTTCGCTGACACTCTTAGCCAATCACAGCTGTCCATTGCTGTGCATTGCTGCTCACGTTAATGCTTCATCATCACCCCAAGCAGCACTGAATGGATGGTCTATTTTTAGCATTAAAATTTTAAAAACTTGATGAAATAACAGCACCTGGGGATTTGAGACACTATAGCCACATTAATGAAATGAAGCGGGCACAGTGTCCACAGTGTCCCTTTAAAGTTTACAGAAAGTTATATCAGATTCCAAAAGTAATCTAATATAATACAGTTGTGCTCAAAGGTTTGCATACCCTTGGAGAATTGGTAATATTTGTACCATTTTTAAAGAAAATATAAGTAAGCAGGCAAAACACATTTCTTTAATTTCTTATGGGATTCATATTTAACTGTAGGTTATAACAGAATGGTGCAATCATAAAACAAAACATGGCAACAAAGAAAAAAATTAAATGACCGTTGTTTAAAAGTCTGCATACCCTTAGTTCTTAACATTGTGTATTGCCCCCTTTAGCATCAATGACAGCGTTTAGTCTTTTGTAATAGTTGTCTATGAGGCCTCTAATTCCTGCAGGTGGTATAGCTGCCCATTTGTCTTGGCAAAATGCCTCCAGGTCCTGCAAAGTCTTTGGTCATCTTGCATGAATTGCACGTTTGAGAACTTCCAAGAATGGCTCGATGATATTAAGGTCAGGAGACTTTGATGGCCACTCCAGAATCTTTAATTTTGTGCTTTGGGTCATGGTCATGCTGGAAAGTCCAAGAGCGTTCCATGCGCAGCCTTTGTGCAGAAGAATTGTCTGCCAGTATTTTCTGATGACATGCTGAATTTATCTTGCCATCATTTAGAGCTCACACATTCCCAAAACATAAGAGAGCCACCACCATGCTTCACAGTGGAGATGGTATTCTTTTCACTATAGGCCTTGTTGACCCCTCTGCAAACATAGCGCTTGTGGTTGTGACCATAAAGTTCCATTTTGGTCTTGTCACTCCAAATTAGAGTGTGCCAAATGGTGTGAGGCGTGTCAAGGTGTTGTCGGGCATATTGTAACCAGCCTTTCTTGTGGCATCCCTGCAGTAAAGGCTTCTTTCTCGCAACTCGACCACAAAGCATCGTTGTATTGTGCTTCTTAAAACACCCACACTGTCTTTTTCCAGAGCAGCCTGTATTTCTCCTGAAGTTACCTGTGGGTTTTTCTTTGTATCCCAAACAATTATTCTGGCAGTTGAGGCTGAAATCTTTCTTGGTCTACCTGACCTTGGCTTGGTATCAAGAGATCTCTGGATTTTTCACTTTGTAATAAGGGATTAAAAAGTACTGACTGGCATTTTCAAGGCTTTGGATATCTTTTTATATATCTTTTCCATTTTTATAAAGTTCCATTACCTTGTTATGCAGGTCTTTTGACAGTTCTTTTCTGCTCCCCATGGCTCAGTATCCAGTCTGCTCAGTGCATTCTCGTGAGAGCTAACAAACTCATTGACTATTTATACACAGACACTAATAAAAATTTTAAAAAGCCACAGGTGTGGGAAATTAACCTTAAATTGCCATTTTAACCTGTGTGTCTACTTGTGTGTCTGTAACAAGGCCAAACATTCAAGGGTATGTAAACGTTTAATCAGGGCCATTTGGGTGATTTCTGTTATCATTATGATTTAAAAAGGAGCCAAAGAACAATGTGATAATAAATGGCTTCATATGATCACTATCCTATAATAAAATACATTGTTTTGCATGATCAGTCATATTTTCAAAATCAATGCCAAAATTTCACAATTTCTGCCAGGGTATGCAAACTTTTGAACACAACTGTACATAAAATATGAGGATTGCATCATACCAAACATACGCAGGAAAAATTCCCATATTCCCATAATTGGAAATAGAAATAAAAAAAAAAGAATTTTGAAGTGACAAGAGAAGAAAGTGGAAGAAGTGAGTGGGGGGCAAGATGATAATTAAGTCTGTGATAATTAAACAGCAGAATTATTTTCATGTCTGCATAGCTGCTGTGAGAGGAATCAATAAAGAACTCTCAAAGCGTAAATTTTAAAAAAGAACAGACGCCTAAAGAGTGACAACAGAGTCTGTCATACCAGGATTTCTTCCTTGTTCTTTTCCCCTATTATTTCCTCCATTAAATATTGAAACACATTATAAATATAATAAGCTTACCTCTCATGGGAAAGCAATTGTTAAGAAAATGTTTCTGGAATAACACATAAACACAATTATACTTATGAATACTACATTTTACACAAGGAAAGCAAAACAGAGGGGAAGCGACAGTAAGAAACAAGACAATAAAATTCAAACAAGAAAGGTCGTACCTAAACTAATGAGAACATTTCTTGTCTCCAGTTTTATTGTAGATTTCAAAATCATTGTCAAATTGCCATCTACCCCTAGCTCTCTGAAATTAGTAGTGATGGTAGGTACATAATATGCAATAAACAATCAGAGTGTGGTTTGTGAAGAAAACTGTGGGGTTACCTTATTATCAGCATCAATGATAACAAATACCCAAAACAACAAGAATACAAAAACAAATAAAAACTGTTAAGACATTGGGTGAATAAAAATGGAAAACAAACTGTGCACTCACAATTTCTAGAGGAAATAAAATCTGTCTCTGGATGTTGGTGTTTTTGAGGTTCCACCACACTTCTCTCTTAGATAACTTTGCACTTGGGGGATCCATAAATAAAATAGAAAATAACTCTATAGTGCAGAATATCATATGCAACAGGCCAATAGATAAACTCACATGGGGTGGAGCATTAAGATCAAGCTCAGAAGTAGCAGCACTGTGTTATTAGGAGTAACACTCCCTTGTTGAAATTGAATGTGACAGCAGGCAATGGGTTTGCTCTCAGGAAATACTTTATTATACAAAATATAAAAAAAATAATTCAGCATACAAGCTAGAGTTAAAAACCATGGAATGCCCCTGAAACGCGTTTCACTGCTTCTCCGCAGCTTTTTCAATCAGTGACCGACCAGTTTCTTCACTTGTTGTTTTTGTTGTTTAGTCATTCAGTCGTGTCCGACTCTCTGTGACCATATGGGCCATAGCACGCCTTCAGTCTCATGATCATAGCTTCCAGTGAACAGTTTGTCTTGATTTCCTGTAGTACGGATTTATTGGATCTTCTTGCAATCCAAGGGATTTTAAGCAGTTTTCACCAACACCGTAGTTCAAAGGCATCAATTCTACGACACTCAACCTTCTTTATAGTCCAGTTCTCACATCTGTATGTTACTACTGGGAATACCATAGTTCTGACCATGCGGACCTTTGTTGATAGTGTAATATCTTTAGTTTTTACCAGCTTGTCCAAGCTTGCCATAGCTTTCCTCCCCAGAAGCAAACATCTTTTAATTTCATGACTACAGTCACCATCTGAAGAGATCTTGGATCCCAGGAAAATTAAAATCTGTCACTGCCTCCACTTCTTCCCCATCTATTTGCCAAGAGCAAAGATTGCTGTTTGCCATGATCTTAATCTTTTTAAAGTTAGCTAGCCAGCTTTTGCACTCTCTTCTTTTACCCTCATCAACAGGTACTTTAGTTCTTCCTCACTTTCAGCCATCAGAGTAGTACCATCCGCGTATCTGAGGTTGTTGATATTTCTTCCAGCAATATTGATTCCAGCTTTGAATTCATCCAGTCCAGCCTTACGCATTATGTATTCCGCATATAAGTTGAATAAATAAGGTGACAATATACAACCTTGTCGCACTCCTTTCCCAATCTCGAACCCTTCTGTTGTCCCATGTTCATTTCTGACTGTGGCTTCTTGGTCCACATACAGATTACTCAGGAGGTGGATGAGATGATCTGGTACTCCCATCTCTTTAAGAACTTGCCACATGTTTTTGTGATCTACACAGTCAAAGACTTTAGAATAGTCCATGAAGCAGAAGTAGGTGTTTTTCTGGAACTCTCTGGCATTCTCTATTATCCATCGTACATTGGCAATTTGATCTCTTGTGCCTCGTCCTCTGCGGAACCCAGCTTGTACATCTGGTAATTCCCGGTCCATATATTGTCTGAGTTGAGCTTGTAGGATTTTAAGAATTACCTCTCTGGCATGTGAAATTAGTGCAATTGTTTGATAATTGGAGCACTCTTTGGCATTGTCTTTTTTGGGGATTGGGTAGATTGACCTTTTCCAGTCTTTTGGCCACTGTTGAATTTTCCAAATTTGCTGGCATAAGGCAAGCAGAATTTTCACAGCATCATCTTGCAGAATTTTGAATAGTTCAATTGGGATTTCATCAACTCTTGCAGCCTTGTTATCTGCAAGGCATCCTAGGGCCCATCTCACTTTGCTGTCCAAGATTTCTGGTTCCATTTCTGGTTCCAGTTTTGGATAAACTATTGAGGTCATCACTGCTGTTAAGATCCTTCCTCTCATCGATCTTCAGTGTATTCCTTCCATCTATTCTTTATCTGTTCTTCTTCTGTTAAGACCCTGCCATTTTTTGTCATTTATCACACCCACTTTGGCATGAAAGGTAACTTTTAGATCCCCAATTTTCTTGAATAGATCTCTTGACTTTCCCATTCTGTTAACTTCTTCTATCTCTTTACATTGCTCATTGTAGAATGTCTTATTGTCTCTTCTTGCTATCCTTTGGAATTCTGCATTCAATTGGACACATTTTTTCCAATCTCCACTACCTTTCGATTTCCTTCTTTCCTGGGCTATATTTAAAGCCTCATCAGATAGCCAGTTTGCCTTCTTAGATTTCTTTCTTTTGGGGATATTTTTTCTTGCAGTTTCCTGGATAATATTGCAAACTTCGGTCCAAAATTCTTCAGGCATTTTATCATCCATGTCTAGTCCCTCAAATCTATTCTTTACTTCTACTGCATATTCACAAGGGATATTATTTATGTCATATCTGATTGGTCTGATGGTTTTTCTCTCTTTTCTTCAGTTTAATTCTGAACTTTGCAATGAAAAGCTCATGGTCCGAGCCACAGTCAGCTCTAGGTCTTGTTTTTGCTGACTCTATATAGCTCCGCCATCTTTGTCTGCAAAGTATATAGTCAATCTGATTTCTATATTGTCCATCTGGTGATGTCCATGTGTAGAGTTGTCTCAGAGGCTGTTGGAAGAGGGTGTTTGCTATGACCAGGGAATTATCTTGACAGAATTCTACTAATCTTTGACCTGCTTCATTTTAAACTCCAAGGCCAAACTTGCCAGTTATTCCAGGTGTCATTTGGTTCCCTACTTTAGCATTCCAGTCTCCTATGAGGATAGTAACATCTTTTCTTGGTGTTATATCTATCATGTGTTGCATATCTTCATAAACTGGACAATTTCATCCTCTTCAGCATCCATGGTTAGAGCATAAACTTGGATCACTGTGATGTTAAATGGATTGCCTTGAATTCTAATTGAAATCATTCTGTCATTTATTGGGTTGTAGCTGAGCACTGCTTTGCCCACCAGATGATTTACTATGATTACTACTGCATTTCTTCTGAAGGATTATTGACCACAGTAGAAGATGTGATGGTTGTCTGATGTAAAATGTCCCATTCCAGTCCATTTGATTTCACTAATTCCCAGGACATCGATGTTTAACCTTGTCATTTCATGTTTGATCACATCCAATTTGCCTTGGTCCATAGTTCTAACATTACAGGTTCTATGTTAAATTGTTATGTACAATAAATAAAAGAATAGAACCTAACCAAGATGTCCTGATTTTAGAATATTATTATCCTCTGTCCAAAATGTAAGCTTTCTGGGGATCAAAGAAAAACTGATGTATGAGGTTGAAATTATATTGTATACTAAGCAAAGCCACACAGAGCTACTTGCTTCTCGATAAACTGATTTGGTAATCTTTCAGAAAGTTCCCAACTTTTTTGGAATAATTCCTGCTCATGTTTTCCACTTACATGCTAAACTAAAATGAAATATTGTAAATATTGTTGGATATTTTAGGTTTTGGTAATTTATGCTGAGACTGTAAGTCTAAATAGTGGCCTTTGCTGCACAAAAGTAAATATTTGTAGACAGGTATTAAATGAAGTCTTACCATTGCAATTTAAACATTGCAGTTTTCCGAAACTTTTTCATGGTTTTCTGTATATACTAGGATGTCCCCAGAGGAAGTATGAATAGGAATAGGAGCATAGGAATTGGACTAACACCTGGGGAGCATTGGTACACAGATACACTTACTTGTGTCACAGTAATTTGGAATATCACTGGAAGGAAGAGAAACATGATGCATGAGTGGTACAAAATAAGGAAAGACATCAGTCAAATCAATGGAAAATAATTGGGGACACCAAAAGCACACTGACTTGGTGGCTTTTTTCTCAGACCTTTTCGAGTAGCGGTGTGTAAAAGGTAGATCCCCAGATGTTGTAGAACTACAACTCCCTTGATGCTTTGCATGCCTTTCAAATGCTTTAGAATGACAAAGCATAATGGAAGCTGTAGTTTTAAACATCTGGGGAACTACCTTTTGGGCACCCCTGTTTTAGAGGTTTAGTTATTTAAAGTGAACATTTGCATGCTTTTGTTCTATACCATGCAAGGTTTTGTGTAGCAGCATTTTAAAAGTTTTTTAATTTTATTCTTTATTTCCTCTTATTGGTTTACAAATTAACCATTTCCTGACCAAAGTGGTGGACTCATTCCTACCTCCTGCTATTGGTTTGAGCACTCTTCCATATTTAATCCCAGGCAGCACAATGCCTTTGATATATATTATATTTTATTCATGCCTTTGATATTTCTTACCTTGCACTAATATCTAGTTACTGTCATCAGATATGTGGATGGCATGGTGTATTGTGATGGAAATGAATAATGATCAATACATGCTAGTGACTGACAGCCGATCCCAACGTATTCCTGTGTTAGTTGAATGGGGGCTAGGATGATGAGAATGGGGGGCTTGGATGATGAGACTTCTAGTAAAATGGCTCTCTAATATAAGTACGTTATTTGGAGAAAGGGCATGAAACTGCCTAACGGCTCAATCCCCTTATTGTCAGTCTCATCATAACCTTATCCAGCTTTGTTCAACTTCAGCCAAGCTGAATTAAAAATAAGATGAACATGTCTCAGAAAAAGAGACTGTGCTCTCCCGAGATAAGATAATTTATATTCTGGCCTGCCTGAGGTCAATGAGACTGGGTTATGAATGGAATGGCAATAAGGTAATTGATTTTTAACACAGCTTGCTCAGGACAAACATTAGGATTTTTTTTTTTTTACCAATCTCCAGTAACCCATAGGTGTTGCCAGATTGCTAAATTATCTGGGGAATGTTTCCAAAATAAAACCTGGTAACCCTCAAAAACGTAACTATGGCTGCTTCCCCGTACCACTACTAATCTCTGCAGATTCTGTATCTTGCTCCCTGCAGGTAGTGCCTCCATTGGCCACTGATTTATGTCAGCATCGCCCTAACACACGCCCCTAACACTCCACTGTCCCTATCATCCCATACACTGATCATGTTTTCTCTCTTACCCTAGTGACACCATCTTGTTTTCTCCCCACGCCACATTATCATCATTCTACCGTGCCATAGAAACATAGAATGTGACGGCAGGTAAGAACCATTTGGCCCATCTAGCCTGCCCAATATTTCAAAATACTTTTAATTAGTCCCTGGCCTTATCTTAGTCTAGGATAGCCTTATGCCTATCCCACGCATGCTTAAACTCTCTCACTGTGTTAACCTCTACCACTTCAGCTGGAAGGCTATTCCATGCATCCACTACCCTCTCAGTAAAGTAATACTTCCTGATATTATTTTTAAACCTTTGTCCCTCTAATTTAAGACTATGTCCTCTTGTTGTGGTAGTTTTTCTTCTTTTAAATATAGTCTCCTCCTTTACTGTGTTGATTCCCTTTATATATTTAAATGTTTCTATCATATCCCCCCTGTCTCGTCTTTCCTCCAAGCTATACATGTTAAGATCCTTTAACCTTTCCTGGTAAGTTTTATCCCGCAATCCATGAACCAGTTTAGTAGCCCTTCTCTGAATCCTCTCTAAGGTATCAATATCCTTCTGAAGATACGGTCTCCAGTAATGTGTACAATACTCCAAGTGAGGTCTCCCCAGTGTTCTGTACAATGGCATGAGCACTTCCCTCTTTCTACTGCCAATACCTCTCCCCATACAACCAAGCATTCTGCTAGCATTTCCAGCTGCTCTATTACATTGTCTGCCTACCTTTAAGTCATCTGAAATAATTACTGCTAAATCCCTTTCCTCAGATGTTGAGGTTAGTAGGGTATCAAAAATCCTATACTCTGCCCTTGGGTTTTTATGTCCAATGTGCATTATCTTGCACTTGCCCACATTAAATGTCAGTTGCCACAGCTCTGACCATTTTTCTAGTTTACCTAAATCATTTGCCATTTGGCTTATCCCTCCTGGAACATCAACCCTGTTACATGTCTTATTATCATCAGCAAAAAGACATACCTTACTATCAAGACCTTCTGCAATATCACTAATAAGAATATTAAAGAGAATGGGTCCAAGTACAGATCCCTGAGGTACCCCACTGGTGACTAGACCTTGCTTCGAATATACTCCATTGACAACAACCCTCTGTTGCATGTCATTCAGCCACTGCCTTATCCATGCTTCCAGAGATACTAACCACTTGCTTTCATGGTTAGTGCCAACTGCAATGGCCTTATGTTGAGATAAATCCCAAGAAAATACTGGTCAAATACATCATGCAAAGTGCTTACACAGTGCAAACAAAACACAGGACATTTAGCCCACATGAGGCCTCTTGAACAATGCTCTCTGCATGGGCTGTCCTGAGTGTAGCTTTGCCTTGGTGGCTGCAAAAATACCAGGGCCACTTTTTTGGTATCTCCTGCCTCCTGTGATGTCACCAGTAATGTGTGTATGTAGAACATATTATGGTCCAGGCACTCAGGGAAGTAACAAAATCAGCAGGTTTATTGGGGCAAGAGCAGCAATGTTTACAACCAACCGGGTCTTTATCAAGCTGCTAAACAGGCTTGATAAAGACCCATTTGGGTCAAAACGTTGCTGCTCTTGCCCCAATAAACTTGCTAATTTTGTTACTTCGTTGAGTGCCTGGACCATAATATGTTCTGCATATCTGGAAGTGTGGCCTGGCCAGCTCCGGATCCGGAGCACCTTGGTTGTTTGGTGAGTGCGGTATCCATCATCTCTTTACCAGAAATGTGAATAACATCAGTGCTTGGCCAACTAAACTGCAGTCCTGTTCTGAGAGTTAAGGCAGCGGTGAGTGAAAATTTGTCTCTCTGATGCTGTCAGTGGTTTAGTAGTGTTTGTGGTTGATATATTGATTTTGATTGGTTGGTACTCTTGGTGAATATAAAGTTACCCAATTACCGTAAGTAGAAATCTATGCTAACCATGAATACATGGACTTGTGTTCATGTTTTTGTTGAATGTAATGAGGTGTGAGGCAGTTTGCGAGTCATTTCTGTAATGCTTAACGCTGAGATGTAGTTGTAGCAGGTTTAAGGTATAATGCAGTATTTATGTTTCTTTTTTTTTTTAATGATTTATCTGATTTAGGGCATGCATGTTTGGTTCCAATGGGATTACTCACATTCAACCAAATTGAGAGTAGCTCAGATGAACTAAATAAACAATAGTGTTTTAGCATAATTTGATGTTGCCAAAGCCAACTAATAATCTCCCATATTATGAAGGGGAAAAAACATTACAAAACTTTGTGGTTGTCTGCTTAGTCATTTCATGCCTGCGTTAGAGCAGCTGTCAACAGCTTTATTTATCTGCAAAAAAAAAAAAGACTGCATAAGTTAGTGCACAGTATGGTCACAAGAGGGCAGTATTGCACTAAATAACCTGTCTTTTTCACTGTGCATTTAATACTGACTTGTAATAAAAAAAAAAAAAATTCTTGCCTCATTTGCGAAATAGACGGGTGTTTCCTTAAGTTTACTGGCTCGTCATTTTGTATAAATTAGTAAAAAAAAAAAAATGAACGCAGGAGTAAGCTGAAATGTTGTGTACAAGCACAGTTCATATCCATTATCCAGTTCACAGTTAGGCAACCTTTGGCACTCTAGATGTTGCGGACTATATCTCCCATAATGCTCTTACAGCCATCATTTATTTATTTATTTATAAAATAGTTTACCAGGAAAGATATATTGAGATTTCTCTTGTTTTCAAGTATGTCCTGGGTCCACAAAACATTGCAAATTGCTGACAAAGCTTCTAGGAAGTTGTAGTCCACAACATCTGGAGTGCCAAAGTTTGCCTATCCCTGTTCCAGTTAAATTAACGATAGACACCACTACATTGGTAAGGTACTGGGCATAGCTAATCAGCAATCCTCTATGGACGGATTCAATAAATTAGAATCTGTGTGTTTTACACGTATGAGTATTTCATGGCTGAATGTGGAATGAAACAAACAAATAACAAAACTGGTCCTAGTTTTTGAAAGATATAAAAAAAAAAATTTAATCTTTTTCAATTCTTTATTTTTGTAGTGCATTGCAAATGACATTGCAAAGACTAACATTAAAGACTCTCAAAAAGAGGTCGCAATACATGTCTGAAGTACTACAAATTTTTTAAAACTTTAGTAATATAAGTTGCTTATTTAATGGATTAACATGATAGAAATTGGGAGTAGAGTAAAACAAAATTAAATAAAACACATGCTAGAGATAAAGACATCATAGGCTGCGAGTAGGTGAGTGATAACATTGACAGTGTTGCATGCATGGAAAAGACAGTACACCACAAAAAACAAACAAGCTCGGTGATCCATACCCTATTAGCCTATGCCCTACCGGTATACATTACAATCCAGCATCATAGTGACTTGCATGGGCGTCTGCAGGTGGGGTAAAGGAGGTACTTGCCCCCCTCCTGGATTTTTCAGCTTGTTCTGCTATTTGTCATGTGAGATTGAAAATACAGTGCAATACCATACTGTTTATGGAGAGAGACAGAGAAAGGAAGCTACATCTTATCCCTGCTTCTCTCTCCTGACTGAATCCGCAGGGGAGCAGCACATGCAGCCAGAGACAGCCTACAGATCAGGTAAGTGAGGCATGGGGAGGGCAGACTATAGATCAGGTCAGTGAGGCATGGGGGGAGAGAGAGCCTACAGATCAGGTAAGTGAGGGATGGGGGTGCAGACTATGGGGGGCAGCCTATAGATCAGAGAAGTGAGGCATGGGGGGGAGAGAGAGCCTACAGATCAGGTAAGTGAGGGATGGGGGAGCTGCCTATAGATCAGGGTAGTGAAGCATTGGGGGACAGACTATAGATCATGGAAGTGAGGCATTAGGAGGCAGTCTATAGAACAGTGAAGTGAGACATGGGGGGCAGCCTATACATTTGGGAAGTGAGGTAGGGGGGAGTGGGAGACAGCCTATATATCAGGTAAGTGAGGTAGGGGGAGGGGAGAGACATCCTATATATCAGGTAAGTGAGGTAGGGGCGAGGGGAGAGACAGCCTATAGATCAGGTAAGTGAGGAAGGGGGGAGGGAAGAGACAGCCTATAGATCAGGTAAGTGATGGGGGGGAGACAGCCTATAGATCAGGTAAGTGAGGGATGGGGGCAGCCTACAGATCAGGGAAGTGAGGGATGGAGGTGGAGAGAAAGCCTGTAGATCATGTAAGTGAGGGATGGGGAGAGACAGCCTATAGATAAGGTAAGTGAGGAATGGAGGTGGAGAGAAAGCCTGTAGATCATGTAAGTGAGGGATGGGGGGAGAGACAGCCTATAGATAAGGTAAGTGAGGAATGGGGGGAGAGACAGCCTATAGATCAGGTAAGTGAGAGATGAGGGGGTGCAGCATACAGATCAGGTAAGTGAGGGATGGAGGGAGAGACAGTCTATAGATCAGGTAAGTTAGGGATGGGGGTGAAGAGAAGCCTGTAGATCAGGTAAGTGAGGGATGGGGGAGAGACAGCCTGTAGATCAGGTAAGTGAGGGATGGGCAGACAGCCCAGGATGCTGGTGAGTGGAGGGGAGAGAGAGCCTATAGACCAGATAAGTGAGGGATGGGGGGAGGCAGCCTATAGATCAGGTAAGTGAGGGATGGGGGAGACAGCCTACAGGAAGGGTCAGCAAGGAGCAGGAAGCTAAAGTAAGAGAAGGAGCAGAAAGGAGCAGGAAGGGATGTTAAGGAGCAGAAAGGGGCAGCAATGAGCTGGAAGGGACAGCAAGGAACACAAAAGGTAAAGTAGGAGAAGGAGCACAGAGGAACATAAATAAGGAG
>OW240919.1:98693369-98720063 GCA_933207985.1 Pelobates cultripes | reverse complement strand
ATTCTATGTATACAAAACAGTGATATCTGTACAATAACTTTATGCAAAAAAAAAAACTATCACTCCAACATGAAAGAAAGCACTCATAGGACTTCAAAATTAACAAAAGAGCAAATTTATTTTAAGCAGACATGCCACTAGAGGTATTCATTTCCCCCCAGCTCCTCTATGCATCTCATTTCCCTCCAGTCCCTCCATGTGCCTAATTTCCAACCCCAGCCCCTTCAACTGAGTCATTCCCCCACATCTCCTCCATAAGTTTCATTCCCTCCAGCACCTCAATGTGTTTCCCCCTCAAGCCCTCTGTGTCTCTTATTTTTACCCCTGCCCCTCTTTGTGTCTCATTCTCTCCAGCCCATTCTTGTGTCTCATTCCACCCAGCCAGTCCATCCATGTGTCTCATTCCCCCCCCCAGCCCCTCCATGTGTCTACTCCCTCAGCTTCTCTTTGTGTCTCATTACCCCACCCTGAGTTCCTCATGTGTCTAATTCCTCCCCCCCACCCCCAGCTCCTCAATTTCCCTCTCCCTCCTGTGCCTGTTCACCTTCCTGTATATCATGGTGGAGGAGCTTCTGTAACTCTACCCTGTCTGACAGGAAGCAGCTCTGTGCTCACTGAGCGAACTTCCTATCAGGCCGGGAAGAGGAAAAGAGGCTCCTCCACTGCGGTCCACAGCTTGGCCACATTAAATGCCAGGGAAAGGGGGGAGGGAGAGAGACCACCAGGGGAAGGAGGGAGGGGAGCCCACCAAGGGAGGGAGGAGAGGGTGAGATCACCAGGGGTGAGGGGGGGGAGAGAGAGACCACAAGAGGAGCGGGGAGAGGGAAAGACCACCAGGAAAGGGGGAGGAGAGACCACTAAGGGACAGGGGAGGGGAGGGGGAGAACTCTAAGGGAAAGGGGGGCAGGGGAGAGCACTAAGGGAGATGGGAGCAGGAGAGAGCACTAAGGGACAGGAGGGGAGGGAAGTTTACCAAGGGACACACAGACACACAGAGGGTCTCAGAAGGAAGACGCACAGGGGGACCCTGGGGTGGAAGGGTTAAGACACACAGAGGGGCCACACACCTTTCACACTACACACATTCACAATGCATCCTTACACATACACAGAAACACACAATGCATCCTTACACACACACACACACATACAATGCATGCCTACTCACACACCGAAACATACAGTGAATCCTACACACACACAGAAACACACCATGCTTCCCTTACACACTCAGCCTTACAAACAATGCTTCCATTACACACACACACACACACAATGCAGCCCTTGCACACATAATGCATCCCTTATATACAAAAACACACAATGCATCCCTTACGCACACACACAAACACACACTGCTTCTCTTACACACACAGAAACACAATGCATCTTACATACACTCAATGCACCCAATACAAACACAGAGACACACAAACACAGATATACACAATGCATCCCTTACACACACACACACAGACACACACAATGCATTCCCTATACAAAGCATGTCCAACTCGCAGCCTGCGGGCCGCATGCAGCCCACAAGGACCATCTTTGTGGCCCGGCGAGCCGCGAGTGCATGCTCAGTGTTATAGCAGAGTAGGCACCTGCTTTCCCTACATTGCAGGTGCCTACTCTGCTAACACTTACCCGGCCTGGGAGGAGGGCCAGCGAGGGAGCTCAGTGTTCCTGCTCCTCACTGCTCCCTCTCGCACGCTGACTGAAGTGAAGCCGGGTCCGGAATATGACGTCATATTCCGGCACCACTACACCGCGCGAGGCAGCAGTGAGGAGCAGGAAGGACCCAAGGGAGATGCCCCCCATCAGCTCCATAAGGTAGGGAGCAATAAAGAAAGGTGTGTGTCTGTCAGTGTGTATGTGTGTGTCTGTGAGTATGTGTGTCTGTCTGTCAGTGAGTATGTGTGTGTGTGTGTGCGGCCCACATAAACTTAAACCTTGTTTATGTAGCCCGTGCTACACTGAGTTTGACATGCTTGCCCTATACAAAAACACATACTGCTTTCTATCCCTTACACACAAACACACTGCATCCCCTGTGCACACACACTCACACTACATCCCGTACACAAACTGGTATTTCTATACACTACATTCCATAAGAACACATACAAATCACATCTTCTACAATAACACATAACACATCCCCTACACACATACACTCCACTCCCTTTGAGCCAACTCAGGTGTAGGCGGACTTATGTAGGTGGACTTATGGGCGGGCCTTGTAGGCATACTCACAGTCAGGCCCTGGGGGCCCAGACCTTGAGCTGTGTAAGGGGCC
This sequence comes from Pelobates cultripes, assembly GCA_933207985.1. NCBI lineage: Eukaryota > Metazoa > Chordata > Amphibia > Anura > Pelobatidae > Pelobates > Pelobates cultripes. The sequence continues at coordinate 98,717,761 of OW240919.1, read as the reverse complement.
TCAAAAAATGGAGCTGCTTCCTGTTTGTTGATTTTTGTGAGCAGAGTTACAAACAGCTTCCAGGGAGCCTGTTCTACACCTGACCAGTGGAGCCAGATTGCAGCACTTGCGTTGGCTCATATGGCAGGTCATATGGGTGGGGCATTGTGATGTTACATGGTGGGCAAAACATATGTTTGCCTAGGGTGGCAAAATCCTTGCACCAGCCCAGGTAAGAGTTATGATTTACGAGTTACATTAGTAAAAAAAAACAAAAAAAACAACACATTATTAAGGGGGTTGGGGTGACACCATGAGTTACTGCACTGGGTGAAAACAACCCTAGTGACGCCACTGCAAACAGGATAGAGTGCGCAGTAGCAACCCACCTGACAAGTTACATAACAGGCACAATAGTGGAAGGCGGGTTAAGTGGGGCGGAACCGGGTAATGTCAAGTGCAAGTTATGCACGGACAAAGCACTTGTTACAACATCTTTACTCTCTTTTACATTGTAAAAGAAAGTAAATATGTAGTGACGAGTGCTTTGTCCATGAATAACTTTTTACATCCAGTGGCAGAACTAATGTAGAGAATGCCCTGGTGCAAGATGTTTTTTTGGGCTCCTTCTCTAGCGCAAGAGTGGCGAAAAGATAGATCCCTGTCTGTCGTACAACTCCCAGGATTTTATGCCAGCTGGGAATCTACCATTTGCCCATCATTGCAGGGCTGTATTTGTGAGCAGTGCTTTGAATGTAAGCATGTTTGTGTATAAAGTATATGTGTGCATGTAGGGGTGTATTTGTACTGTTGCCATTGGAATGCAGTGGTGTACTTATGTGTAGTGTTTGCGTTTGAATGCAGGGTGTGTTTGTCTGTAGTATTCACTTTTTAAATGCAGGTGTACTTTTGTGTGTTGTGTGGGCATAGAATGTTAGCATTTTAATATAGGGGTGTGTTTGTATGTACTGTTGCCATTGGAATACAGTGGTGTACATGTATGTAATGTTTGCGTTTGACTGCATTTTTGTGTTTACATGTAGTGTTCGCGTTTAAATGTGGACGTACATTTGTGTGTAGTATTGGTGTTTGAGTAAAGGGATGTGTTTGTAAATAATGTTGGAGTTTGACTGCAGAGGTGTATTTGTATGTAATATTTGTGCTTGAATGCAGGGGTATGTTTGCATGTTGTGTTGATGTTTTTTATTGCTGGGATGTATGCACATACACTACCACATGTGATATACTATGTATATTTACACAAATATACATATTAACACACAGATACACACATAAACACATACACACACATTCATATACACACTGACATACACACACATTGACACACAGATACACACACTGACACATGCACACACCTTGACACACACCCCTTGACACACAGATACACACACACACACACACACACACACAAAGACAGGGCTGTCTTTAATATTGATTGGACCCTGGGCAAGCATTTGCTTTGGCCCCTTGAACCTGGCCCTCCTAAAAGGGTACCTGTGGCAAGGTGAGTGTGCTAGGGCTAGAGGAGTGAAAGACAATGTTGGGCAGTGACACAGATACATATACACCCTAATACAAATACACAGACACATACATACAGGTACACATACACAGACACACAGGTATGCATACATATGTACACATACACACAGGTACACATACACAGACTCACACGCACACACACTCACTCTGACACACAGGTACATATACACATAAGTACACATGCACAGACACACAGATACATATACACTTTGACACACAGGGACACATACAGTGACACACAGGTACACTACACACTGACACACAAGTACACATACACTGGCACAAAGGTACACAAACACAGATATACAGGTACACAGACACACTGGAACACATACACAGACACACAGGTACACATACATTCTGACACATAGGTACACATATACACAGACACACAGGTATGCATACACAGACACACAGGTACACATACACAGACACATAATCTTACATACACACAGACTCACTTCCTCTTAGCAGGCCAGTGGGGAAACAAAATGATAGGTGCCTGGGCGTGGCCCGCATGGAGACCAGGTTAAAGGGCCTGGTCTGGTGAAATATTAAAGGACCGCAGTCCCCTGATTAAACTCTTGTGGGCTCAAGGGGCAGCTGCTTTGGGCCCCCTAGGAATAAAAGGGCCCAGGGGCAGCTGCCCCTTTAGCCCTGTGTTAAAGATGGCCCTGCACACCAACACAAAGATACATACATACAAATACACACACTTAAACAAACATATACATATCATTATTTTTATATTTGCAGCCACCCTCCTGTTATTATAGATTTTGTCTGCCGGAGGGTAGCTTGCTTGTGGTGCTGTTGGTTGAGGCTTATGTGTGGGGGTCATGCAGTAGCTGCTTACTACTTCTATCTCTCCCCTCTGCTGCCTGTGCCTCCTCCCTACCGTGTGGCACTCTCTATAGCTTCGAGGAAGTAACAGGCTGTAACTTCCTCCCATGCTGCAGATACTACAGGAGCCCAGTCACGCTCTTAAGGACCATGGCACCTTTTCAGCAGTACCTATTGGGTGGCCCTAATTGCATGAGCCATCCGATGAGCCCCCCCGCAGCGTGCAGGCTTGGTGCATTGCACCAGCTGCACCGGCAGTAGTTCCCAGGCTATATTTTGTGCAGGTCTGATGTAAACAAAAGAACAGCTCTGTTTCCACAAAACTGTGTTTTCCAATTTTTTTTTTTTGCAATACATTATCCAATTAACTTTGAAGCAGCACCTCCAAGAGAAGAATAGAGGGATAGACATCACTATAATGCTCTTTCAGCCGTAAATCTTGCAAAGCATCAAGGGAGATGAAGTCCATAATATCTGGAGTACGGAAGGTTGACTAAAGTATAATAGTGTATTTTATTGAAAAACACGGCAAGCAGAAGTTAAAATCATGACTTAAAGAGATGTGCGACTTATCTCTAAGGCTCACTATCAGATACTTGGATAAGCTTTTTAAATTAATTCATATATTTTGATACATATATTTATAACCGATATATTTTTGATATTTTAATATTTTCAAAAAAACAGTTTTTAAAGTTTATCCAAAAATGTGAAATCATTTGAATGAAAAGATTATCCAAAAATATTAAATTGAGGCTCTAATTGGATACAGCGTTATTTTATTGTGAAACACTACAGTGAAACAAAGTGAATGCAAAAACCTTGTAATTTCAGCTCCTCTACAGCCTATAGTTGGGGGCAGGGAATTACATTAATTTTCTATATTAGTCTGGGTTACAAGACAGTGCCCTTGACACGTATTGACGGTGCAGAGGTCATGCAGCTGCGAAGCAACCTAGTATTGCGCTGAATGTTATTGCTCCCACTTGTTTTGACAGCATTGCATTTCTGCAACATGTTCACAACCCTTCACAGTACCTTTTCATCTTATCTGAAAAAAAAAAAAAATGATAAAGGATTCTCTCATCATAGGAAAAGCCCTTCTGAAATTCTGTTAGTTCCACAATAGTGATAGAAGGCAATAACATAAATTCTATTTATAGTCGGAAAAAAAAGTATGGCTGTATATATGCTATAACTTAAATATGATGGGTGATCAGCATTTACAAGCAAAAGGATAACATTTGCTTGCAAGATCTTGATTGAATATTTGTTTCTGATGCACAAGAAATATATCTTAGAAACCAGTAAACAAAAGTATGAGGTCTGCTGGTCGCTATGGAGTCACGTAGCTTGTAATGTAGTCTGTTACCGTCTTCCAAGATGCCACTATTATCCATTTAATAAGTTCATTTCCACTGCTTAACCTTTCTTACTGGGTCTGAACCTCCTGGATTTTTGGATGGTTGGAGTTATTAAATTATACAATATTTTACCAGGAAGGATACAATGAGATTTCTCAAATGTTCAAGTATGTCCTTTGGAATTAAAGTTATACTACACGTCATATAGCCTTTTATGCTCTTTTCTCAGTGATGGTGCAAGGAGCTCACAGTCTCTTCTCTTTTCATTCAATTCAATGTAACTGCAAAGATGTGCAAAATATGCTGCAGCAATATACCCAGGGGCAATGTTCAATTAGCCACCCACCCATGTGTGACCTGAGATTCAAAGGACAGCACTATTTGCTCCCTGACGTGACACTCTGCATTACCGACACTCATTTAACATATAAGGTTTTGCAGTATGAGGGCAGATACATAGACAGGCAGACATGGATGAAGAAAGAGGATGGGTAGTTGGAGAGCTGGAGATGGGGATATTAGGCAGCACCATGAAAATTTAAATTAGCTTTTACTCCTATTTTGTACTTGCAAAAGTGGTTATGATGCTTGGAGTGCTCCTTCAAAAGTAGTATAATCAAGCATATCTCATATATCACCCTCAAACGCCCTATGTCTTTTGTTGCTTCCCAGGAATTCTTCAGTGTCTTCAAGCATAAAAAATTGCACTTACAACATAAAAAATAAAACCCATAGTAAATCCAGGTATAGAGTATTATTGAGCATTGTACCTCCTAAATCCCTTTCGCCTTTGCCCAATAGAGTGCACAATCACACAGTTCACCAACCCAATGAAAAGTCCAATTCCCAATTCAGTGCTTCAAAATACCCGTATAGGGAATAAATCCAATAGGTTCATTACAGTAAACGGGTGTATTTAAGGGCCACTCTGTCCAATCGTCCATTAAGTCTGCCCTTAGTGTAATACATATCAAAGAGCAGGTGAAACAAATTTTAATCTCACACCCTATAGAATCCTATATTTTTTTTCATCAAATGATACTCTGTAGAACAGACATGAATGTGATATCCAGTTCAAAATAAATGCTTGAAGCCAACACTGTAATCATGTTTTTCATGAGGTTTGTTCATAAGGGATAAGTGTTTACCTTTATCCTCTAGATACCTGGTTGGGACTGGTAAGAGTAGTAGTCCCTCATTTTTGCAATACATAATAACTTGAGGTTATTAGGAGCTCTGAGATAACCAGAGGTAATATTAATTGGCAGAGAATTATCAATAACTCAAACAGGTTTAAATATCAATGAACTTGTGAGAGAAGGGACAGCCTGACACTGCCACCTCTAGCCAAACTAGGACTGGCCTGGCCTAGCATACATATAACAGTGAAACCTGGAATAGCCACCGGGCTTCTCTATCATGTCCCGGAGCCCATTGCTAAGATATCTTTATCTGCATCTTGACACTAATTGGACAGGATATACTATACGTTGAATGTAGCTACTGTTTATAAGTGATAATATATATATATATATATATCACTGTTTAGTAGATTTAGCCTGAATAAAAACATGCATGCATTTATTGCGGCACTTTTCATTGGGGATATATTTATATATTTTATTAAATGGATAATAGCGGCAATACACATATATACATACATATATATATATATATATATATATATATAAACAACTTACAAAAGCTACAGACCTCTTGTTTGCTGCCTTTGCAACCCTTCCCCCTTTCCCCTGCTCCCCCGCGCACACACACCCTATCCATTAGTGGCCTTTAATGGCATTTAACTCCATGAAACCATGATGGATATCTTTGCATGAAGACATCCAGATTCTTGAAAATCCCCATAGGAAAGCACTGAGTCAACACTTTCTTATGGGGAAGGCCTTATATGTGATAATGATAAAGGGAAAGTACCCCTGCAAAGAGAAAGTGGTTATAAATGAGCTAAATCCAAGGGCCATATTCTATATAAGTAAGCATTTATCACCAGGCCCGGACTGGCCATCGGGCATACCGGGCAAATGCGCGGTGGGCCGCGATGGCCGTGGGGCCAAGGCCAGTAGGGGAGATCACAGGATCTCCCCGGCCGGCCCCTGCAGGGCCAGCGCTATCCGAGCACCGGCCCTGCTATGTGCCTCCGTGGGCCGGTGGGGAGATCAAAGATCTCCCTCACCAGCCCACAGGCATGGAGATGCGGCCGCCGGCTGGGGAAGGAGGGAGGCAGGAGAGAGGACCGGCGGAGCTCTAACAAGCAGCTCTGCCGGGTCCTCTTGCGGGATTCTGAGCGTTGCCACGGTTACCACGGCAACGCTCAGATCTCGCGAGAGTGAACTCTAGCCTGGGGGGGGGGACGGGACATAACTTTTTTTTAATTATTAATAAAAAAATATATATTTAAAATAATTTCCCTAACAGCCCCCAGACACACACAGCACCCCAGACACACACACACCACCCCCAGACACACACAGTACCCAGACACACACACAGCACCCCAGACACACACACAGCACCCCAGACACACACACACAGACACACACACAGCACCCAGACACACACACAGCACCCCAGACACACACACACACAGCACCCAGACACACACACAGCACCCACACAGACAGCAGACACACACAGCACCCAGACACACACACAGACACACACACAGCACCCCAGACACACACACCCAGACACACACACAGCACCCCAGACACACACACACACAGCACCCCCAGACACACACAGCAACCCCCAGACACACACAGCACAGACACACACAGCACCCCAGACACACACAGCACCCCACAGCACCCACACAGCAGCACCCAGACACACACAGCACCCAGACACACACAGCACCCCCAGACACACAGCAACCCCAGACACACACAGCAGGCCCAGACACACCGCACCCACAGACACACACAGCACCCAGACACACACACACAGACCCCCCAGACACACACACACCCAGACACACACACAGCACCCAGACACACACACAGCACCCCAGACACACAGCACCCCCAGACACACACACAGCACCCAGACACACACAGCACCCCAGACACACACAGCACCCAGACACACACACAGCACCCACACACAGCACCCAGACACCCACACACAGCACCCCCAGACACACACAGCACCCCCAGACACACACACAGCACCCCCAGACACACACAGCACCCAGACACACACACATCACCCAGACACACACACAGCACCCCCAGACACACACAGCACCCAGACACACACAGCACACACAGACACACACAGCACACACAGAGACACACACAGCACCCCCAGACACACACACAGCACTCCACAGACACACACAGCGCATCCCCAGACACACACAGCACACCCAGACACACACAGCACCCCAGACGCACACAACACCTTCAGACAGACAGCACCCTCACTCCCACACATATACAGCACATATATATTATATAAAATAACCCTTAACAGACAAATAAAATTAGAAACCCATAATGTGACAGCAGATAAAAACACCCTTACACACAGCACTCCTCTTACACAAACACACTGCGCACCTCACACATACAATACGTCCAAATATATTATATATATATATATATATATATATACACACACACACTACAGCACCAATCACACTGCACCACTACACACATTACGCTCCAGATACACGCTAGATCCCTTACCCTATATGCATTCTTAATCCTCTACACACACACACACACAATCTTCTATACACACTCTGGGTCCTTTACACACTAGATCTCTTACACACACACTGCACCACCTACACACACACACTACATTCCTTGTAAGCAAACACATACAACATTCTCTAAACACACCCTCTCTACACACAGTAGTGTGTGTGTATAAGTGACACACACTACGTCACCTATACACACACACTACTGCCTGTATGCACACACTTGCTACATCTCCTATAACACTATGCCCCTATACACGCACTCTCTACAGCCCCTAGCCACACATATTACACCACAAAATTGACCTATTTACACAATACCACACCACACTCTACACACAGGCAATCCCACAAGCATGCGCCAAACACATGCACCATACACTTTCCTTGCCCTTTTGTCCTCTGGTATCCCACTTGTGGAGACACCAGAGACAATTTAAAAGCAAACACAGCGCAAGCATGTTATTACATTTGCTTGCGCTGTGCAGAACAAATACAGGGCCTTTTTCTAATGCCAGAGCTCTTCAGCAGGGCTCTGCGCATTGAACCAACATGCTCACTTTCAGAGGGGTGTACTTGTCATTAGTGATGACAAAACACACCCTCTCTGGCTCCGCCCCCTTCTTGGGGGGCCGCTCTAATTGAAAAATGCCCGGGCCTAATTTTTTTCCCAGTCCGGCCCTGTTTATCACCATTCTTTTTAAATTGAGTCCACGGTTATTGTCATGAATAACTAGTACTTTCAACATTTATAACATGTATGCAAGTTTGTTCTGGCTGGGTGAGTTACACACAATGTCAAAGTGCTGAATAGCATGCGGCAGATTTAACTCTCTAGCTCCTCGATAAAGAAAAAAACAACTTATTCTATTCTTTTACCTTTTCCCTTCTGAGATTCATAGGCCAAAGAGCAAATACACTCTGTTGGAAATTTAAAGTGAACCTTTTATAAATAATTTAACTTACCTTAAATCGTTCTCATACACATTGAATACACCATATATGCCAAAGATATATGGTGTATGCAATGTAAAATATTAACATTTTCTAAATTTTTCTCTGTTCAAGGGCCACCATGCTTTGCGGGTCTTACTCTTTGTGTAACACCCACCTCCGTACCATTTTTCCCTCCTCCTACACTCTGCCTCTGTTCATCCTCAAGCAGAGCAAATCTCATAATGCCGGCAAGTTGGTTTTGTTGCCTGTGTGGGAATGAAGTGCTGTCACGTGACTCCATTCTTATACTCCCTAGCAGGTGCTAAAAGTGCTTGCTAGGTAGTTTTCATAGCAAAGTCCCTTGTGAGGTCTTTTCTGCTCTCACTCATCAGCCAATACCTTGGACTGACAGCTGAGAGAAAACCCTATTTTTAAATAGATTTTTATCCCAACCTATATATTTGCTACCAAAACTTCTAGCACAATTTACAGATAAAATCGTACGCTCAATCCAATGAGCATAGGGTTTTGGTACATGACAGGTATCCATTAAATCCCATTTAATTGAATACAAGAGGTTGCCTGTTCCTGCTGGACTACTACTCCGACCATGCTCAGTAGAATACTACCTGTGGCTGTTGACATTTAATACAAGGTCTGTCCGGAAAAAGTCCAGCCATTGTTAAAGGACCACTATAGGCACCCAGACCACTTCAGCTTAATGAAGTGGTCTGGGTGCCAGGTCCATCTAGGGTTAACCCTGCCTGCTGTAAACATAGCAAATTCAGAGAAACTGCTATGTTTACATATGGGTTAATCCACCCTCTAGTGGCTGTCTCATTGACAGCCGCTAGAGGTGCTTCCGCACTTTAGTGAGAAGATGCCAGCGTCCATAGAAAAGCATTGAGAATGCTTTCCTATGGACTGACTGAATGCGTGCGCAGCTCTTGCCGCGCATGCGCATTCAGCCGATGACCGAATGAGGAGGAGAGTCCCCAGCACCGAGGGAGTAAGAATTTAACCCCTTTCTCCCCCTAGAGCCTGGCGGGAGGGGGACCGTGAGGGTGGGGGGACCTATTAATACTATAATGCCAGAATCATTTGATTTGCTTAAAAAAGCGATACATTGTATAAGTTTATTTGAACTACAGATCAAATTGGTTCATAGGTGGTATATGGTTCCAGCGAGAGTTGCAAGATTCCATCCCCCTACAGACTCAGTTTGCTGGAGATGTCTTAGATATAAGGGAACTCTGAAACATATTTGGTGGGATTGTTATATTCTTGACTCGTTAAAGCAAGCGACATCTACAAAAATCAAGAATATTTAAAAAAAAACAATGAACCACTCTCCACAACTATTTTTGTTACATAGGAATATTCCTACTAAAACTAAACTTATAAAATATTTAATTATTCATATATTAATGGCGGTTAAAATTTGCATTGCCAGATATTGGAAAAAAGTAAATATTCCCTCATGGAGAGAGGTGGAATTTCAAATAGGATACCAGCAATTAATTGAGAAACAGGCATATAGAAATCTTAACATGACAAATATACACACCAAGATATGGGAACCCTGGGTAACCGAGACATCCATTAACCAATAATGTAGAGCATACTAATAAAAACTGGTCCTTAAAGTTAGAAACTTTCATCAGATATTCTCTAATATCTTTGGTGCACTGTTTGAATGAGTGGTTTGTCTTGTATGTATCATATGTTAAGTTTTATAAGGCATGACTATAGAGGAAGCGAGGTCTCAACATACTGGCTAATATAGATTACGAAGGTACAATAGGATAGATACTGATACCTTATAGCCGGTCTTACGTCCAATAAAATAAAGTAACATTTTAATAGAAATTTAATTATATATAACAACATATGATGAATTGGTATTTATTATATTACTAAGATACAATGGCACAAATCTATGGGATAAATAATACCTTTATGATGTTTAAAAAAATAAATAAAATACTATAATTCCAGGAAAACAAGTTTGTTTTCCTGGCACTATAGTGGTCCTTTAATGTAACGAGAATGGTTTGTGTGACACTGATGTAATCTGGCAGCCAAGGCGAGTGGAGTGGAATGCGCATGTGTGAACAATGACGACTTCACTGTACTAGTCAGTGGGGACACTAGACTCTGTTGAGTGTACATGTGTACGGTGGGGCTGTCACATTCAAACTGACTGAGTGAGTAGAGCAGCGAATCTGCATACATTTTTAAGTCAAACTTGAACATTTGTCCACGGACACTATTCGGATGATCCAAAACGCTTTTGGGAATGATGCATTAAGTGCAGTGCAAAAAAAAAGTGTGGCACAAACGATTCAAAGATTGTTAAGAATCCGTTGAAAGATTTGACACCCTGAGATTTTCTGGCTTCTCCCAAAACAAAAAACACCTTGAAAGGGGAAGAACTTTCAGACTGTTGATGAGATTCAGGTCATTACGATGAGGCAACTGATGGCGACTCCAACAAAGGATTTTGCAGAGTGTTTAGAATCAGTGGAAGAGACGCTGGGAGAATTGTGTGATGTGCCAAGGTGCCTACTTTAAATAGGGACTAAGGTGTCAATGTTTCTTCTATCTTTTTCAATAAATGTCTCAATTTTTCATGGATACTGTCCAGACAGACCTCGTATATATCTGCTGTAATGGGATAGAGAAACAACCACTTGCTAAACAGTTTACCGTATTTAGAATAGTACACCAATCAACCTCATCCAGAGGTTGGCTGAGCCTAATAGGTATTTATTGCTTTATATAACAGGTCACCATTTTAACAGATACATTTTTTTTGCACACAATCCCTAAATGTCAATAAATCCACTCCTATGAGGAGCTTTTTATTGTAATGCCCAGAACTAATATGCTCTTCAGTAGGTGTTAAAGCAGATTCTGCTGTTAACAGGGGCGTACCTAGAGCATTTGGCACCCGGGGCGGATCCTCCTTATCCCCACCACCACCACCTTAAAATGTAAAAAAACACCCAATTTTTTTTTTTAAATGAATGTATCACGGAGCAGTGTTTGTGCATCTAAATGTAAGCATGTGTTTTTGTATGGAAAATGTGTGAGTGAATGTGTGTAGTGTTGGCGTTTGAATGCAGGCATGCATTTGTGTGTAGTGTTGGCGAGATGCAGTGGTGTGGTTATATCTAATGGTGATGTTTTAATACAAAGGTGTGTTTGTTTGTAGTGTTGTTTGAATACAGTGGTGTGCTTGTGTGTAATGCTGGCAAAATGCTAAGATGTATGCACATATACACATACACAAATATATACACACAATCAGACAACACATTTGCATAGAATTCATACTAACCACACAGATTTCCTGTTCTGCGCTGGCTGACACCTCTAAACTTCGATCTTTGTTTCGCAGATAACTCCTCTATTTGATATCCCTATGTGAGATTGCCATATTTAGATCTAAAGAGCACCCTAATTTGGCATATTTGAATATGGAAATCTCACATACGAGCATTAATTTAGGGAATTATCTACTAAACTGCTAAAAGATCAAAATTTAGAAGCCTTTTACTTAAATTTAATCTTTCAGTTGTTTAGTAGATAACTCCCTTCTTTGTTATCCTTATGTGGGATTGACATATGTAAGGACACCAAATAAGGGAGCTATCTACTAAACACATACACATTTATATACACACAACCACATATATATATATATACACACAGACTTGTACATCTGTGGTTGTGTGTGTAAATAAATACACACACAATCACAGACATACACCTAATCACAGACACACAATCAACACACACTTAACGACAGAGATACACACAATCACAGACACACACAAAAATCACATTCTTACACACATTTAGTAATTAAGAGGTCCACCCAGCTTCCCTACCTTGCTCTAGGATCTTCCCCATGGTGATTAGCGGTTGCTGCTGGGCTGGGTGCTCTTCCTGCACAGCTCACTTCTGCTCCCAGTCGTGATGCCGATGCCATCTTATCCCAGCTGCCGGTTCACTGCAGGGCGCGCTCTAACCTCACTGCCTCCCAGAATATATCTGTCCTTTTCCCTTGTGTAAAAAAATGTGTTTGTGACAGCGTATGTATGTGCATTGTGTGTGACTGCATATGTAATTTGTGAATGTGAGCCTGTGTGTAATGTGTCTATGTGACAGTAGGGGAACAGTTGTATGTGCCTGGGTGGGTCGGAGTAGATTGGGGTCTGGGATTTAGTGTGTGTGATATTGCATGGGGGAATAGAGCAGGGAGGGTGGGGGTATAATGGCACGGAGAGTGGGGGTATAGCGCAGGGAGGGTGGGTTATAATGGCGGGGATATAGGGGGGGGGTATAGTAGTACCTTACCATTTAGGAGGGTGCAGGATCAGCAGGGTCTGTCACACTATTTGGTGGCTGCTCTGGGGTTATAATGGCAGTGAGGTGGGGGTATAGGGCAGGAGGGGTGGGAGTATAATGGCAGTGGGTTATAATGGCAGTGAGGTGGGGGTATAGGGGAGGGTGGGGGTATAATGGCAGTGGGGGGTGGGGTATAGGGCAAAGGGGTATAATAGTTACTTACCATTTAGGAGGGTGCAGGGGCAGCCGCTCCTTCCCAGGCAGGCAGCAGGTGCAAGGGATCTAGAGAGCTGATCAATTGCATGTACAGAGTGACCGCGGGGGAGCAACCTGGCTCTGCGCCCCCTGTTGGTACACTCCGGCTCTGCGCCCAGGGACGTTTTAGCCGCGAGGCAAACAAGGCATTTGCCTTGGGCGGCATTTTCCAGGGGGCGGCAAAAAAAGCCGCCCCCCAAATGCCCAGGGCAAGTGCCTTGTTAGCCTTGCGGCTAACTGACATGCTAGGCTGGGCGAGCGGCGCTGGGTGGGCGGCTGGTGAGGGAGCTCTTCCTCTGAACGGTCTGCTCAGCTCCCTCGCGCACCGCAGAGTGAGGCTGGGAGCCGGAATATGACGTCCTATTCCAGCTCCCAGCCTCACTCTGAGGCGCGCAAGGGAGCTGAGCAGAGTGCTCAGAGGAAGAGCTCCCTCGCCAGCCGCCCGCCTGCCCGCCCAGCAGCCACTGGACCCCCAGGGAGATAGAGAACCCCTTCCCTCCCCCAGCACTCCCAACGGTAAGGAGGCTGGGGGGTTAAAAAAATAAATGTGTTAATGTGAGTGAGTGTGTGTATGTCTCTTAGTGTGTGTGAGTGTGTCTGTTAGTGTGTGTGTCTGTTAGTGTGTGTGAGTGTGTCTATTTGTGTGTGTGTCTGTTAGTGAGTGTGTGTGTCTGACTGTTAGTGTGAGTGTGTGTGTCTGTTAGTGAGTGCCTGTGAGTTTGTGTATCTGCTAGTGAGTGTGTTTGTGTGTGTGTGTGACTGTGTGTATGTTTGCCTGTGAGTGTGTGTGTGTCTGCTGGTGAGTGTGTGTTTCTGTTAGCTAGTGTATGCGTATCTGTCAGTGAATGTGTTTGTGTGTGTGTGTGTGTGTGTGTATTTAGAAGGCGGGGCGGGGGGAAGGGATGGCACAAACTGCCTAGGGCAGCACAAAACCAGAATACACCACTGTCTGCGCCCCCTTCTGCTGGTACACTCCGAAATAGCCTCCCTGTAGCTCAGTGTGTGTCAGAAAACTGGAAATCCCCTCCTTGTGCTCAGACTCACAAACTGAGCGCTGGTCTGCCGGAGCTGTGGGAGAGCAGGAGGTACAGAGCCTGGCACCCCCGTACTGAGTGGCACCCGGGGCAGACCGTCCCCCTCCCCCCCTTAGTAATGAAAGTTTAAGGAAATATATGCAAATTTTAGAAAAAGCATTTCTTTTTTTTTTTGTCCCAGAAATTATGAACGTTAAAAATTATTTATAAATTATTGGGCATAAAGTTTATCTTCAATAATAAGAAAATAATCTGACTTTGCATTTTTTTTTTTAAACAAACCAACACGTTTTTACACAGTTTTTTTACATGCTGGGAAAAAAAAATACCAGAAAACATTCGAAGAAATCCTCTGACAAGACTTGCATTTTAAATCTATATTAGATTTTGTACATCTTCCCTCATTTGTTCCATGACTATGTGATGTACCAAACAGGCACGTGTTCTCTATTATAAGCCGGGGGGGGTATTTAATTGCGCATGCGCGCCGGGGACTACGGAGATTCGTGCGTACCTTTAACAGAACTCTGCGCATGCGTATTATGGGACGTGGAGACAACGCATGTGCCCGTTGCTGTGTTCCGCGCATGCGCTGTATTGAATGGCAGCTGTAACTCGGGGTTCGGCGTAACAGGGGCAACCGTTCATTTTGCTCTAAAGCTGTGCAGTGTTATCGTATCGGGGTGTTGGACTGTCATTGCGGTAGGAGCTCTCCTCCATGCTGGGCGTCCCAGGGCTGTGGGAGTGGTAGCTGCGTTGCTGGGCTGAGGGTGCTGTAGTTGCTGTAGTTGCTGTGCGTTGCCAAGGAGCTATCTGATAACATGGTGAAGCTGTCAGCCAAGTGTATAGTAGCAGGTGAGTGGGAGAGTTATCCTTCTGTCCTGACCTGCTCAGAGACTGGGGCTGCAAAGTGTGAAGTGGGGTGTATTGGCAAACTCAGCAAACGCTTCCTTTTAGGAGGTATCTGGAGTGTTAAAATATATATATATAAAATAAAAAGTGATGTTTACTAAATGGTGAATTAAAAAGCAAATTTTAGGTTCAAATAGCCAAGCTGTGACCATCCCTGAACTAGCTTTGTTTTCATTCACATCTCATATTTTAACCTAAACTCTGTAACTCGGTTTTCAGTAGCTTCGAATCTGGAATCTAGCCGATAAGCCACACTTGAGATTTATTCATTGCACTTTGAATAATAGCAACTTCAAATAGAAAATTCAATGGGACATTGCAGACACAAATACCCAAGCTGTGTCTGTAGCTGGGTTGGAGTTGGAGAATTTATATAAATCAGCTGTTTTTGCCCAAATTTTGCTTTTCATATTTTCATTTGCTACAATACAGAGTTTAGTGAATAAGCCACTGTGTTCTGTGATATCTTGCTTACCCATACAAACAGTAAGTACAAAGGGAATGATTCTGTTCATTACTAATGGCTTGATTGTATATAGAATTCTCACTGACTGGGTAGATCTACAAAGCATTGTTTATGATTACCATGGACATATTTTTAATTGCCCCAAGTTTTTACGTCTTTCTAGGAGAAACAAATCTAAATATACACTAATGCCCTTTCTTTAGTACAGTATATATTCGAGTATAAGTCTAGTTTTTCAGCACATTTTTTGTGCTTAAAAACCCCCACTCGACTTATACTCGAGTCACTGTCTGTATCATGGCAACTTAGAGAGCCGCGGCCGTCAGAGCCGTGGCAACAATCCGTGCGGCAACCAGACCGCGAGACTTACAGTGGAGCTGACCGGAACGGAGGAGAAGGGAGCTGACAGGAGCTGCAGGAAAGGTAAGTAAATGCTTCCTGCCGGCCCCCCCACTTCACAGCCCATGCCACTGGACCACCAGGGATTAAGATAGCCCCCCTCCCTGACCGGTTAACAAACAGGGAGGGGGGACAAAAACAAATTAAAATAATAAAAAATAATAATATTAAAATTAAAAAAATTAAAATAATAAAAATGCCCTCCCCCCACCCAGTTCACACACACTACACAAACACACACTCTTCATTATATACACACTCTGCATTATATACACAGAGTGTGTGTATATAATGCAGTGTGTGTTTGTATGAGTGTGTGTGTGTATATAATGCAGAATGTGTGTTTGTATGAGTGTGTGTGTATATAATGCAGAATGTGTGTTTGTATGAGTGTGTGTGTATATATAATGCAGAGTGTGTGTTTGTATGAGTGTGTGTATATATAATGCAGAGTGTGTGTTTGTATGAGTGTGTGTATATATAATGCAGAGTGTGTGTTTGTATGAGTGTGTGTGTATATAATTATAAAAATCACAGAATTTCATAGCCCCAAGTTTTACCCTCGACTTATCCACGAGGCATAGCATATTTCACAATTGTTGGTCACAAAACTGCACTCGACTTATACATGAGATCGACTTATACACGAGTATATACGGTAGTTTAGCAACCTATTGCACAGCAGTATCATAGTTTATGGGTGTTACATAGAACTCATTTATTATAAGCAGATTTAACAAAGTAAAACCGATTCCTACTGACATGAGTATGCAGTCTGTTAGATTATATTCTATGGTTTTTATTTGTTTTTCTTTTAGCATTATAAATATTTCCATGACAACCATAAACAGAGTTTCAGAGCACCACCCTATGGGTCTGCAGCTCTCTATAGCAAGTTTGAGTCATGGTAGTGCAAAAGGCAAATCTACAAAAGGATTTATTCACTAAAGCAGGACATTTGGAGAACTATGTGGGGATTTGTATGTTTAAAGGACCACTATAGTGCCAGGAAAACAAACTCGTTTTCCTGGCACTATAGTGCCCTGAGGGTGCCCCCACCCTCAGGGTCCCACTTCAGCCTGGCTGAAGGGGGAGGAAGGGGTTAAATTCTTACCTTTCTCCAGCGCCGGGGACTCTCCTCCTCCTCCTCCTTCGGTCATCATTGGCTGAATGCGTATCCGCGCGCAAATTCAGTCAGTCCATAGGAAAGCATTCTCAATGCTTTCCTATGGACGCAAGCGTCTTCTCACTGTGAAAATTACAGTGAGAAGCGCCTCTAGCGGCTGTCAGTGAGACAGACACTAGAGGCTGGATTAACCCGTATGTAAACATAGCAGTTTCTCTGAAACTGCTATGTTAACAGCAGGCAGGGTTAACCCTAGATGGACCTGGCACCCAGACCACTTCATTAAGCTGAAGTGGTCTGGGTGCCTATAGTGGTCCTTTAAGGCATAAACAGACAAACTGAAGACTTTTTTTTTTTTTTTCAAGCTTGGCCATTCTGGTTTGATTATTTATTCTTCACTCTTATCAGTTTCATGAATAAACCACAATTACATAGGAAAAAGGGTCCCATGTGGTCAGAGTGGTATTACATCGACATTGTGAGAGATATTTTCCCTGATGTAAGTTGAAAAAGAAGTGTAGGTTGCCTCGATTTACTATTGTTCGATAAGCTTTTGAAAGGATCAATCTGTTAGAAAAATAATTTATGTACACAAATTCCCATAGCTTTTAATAGTGACTAATGTGGATAAATTATTTGCAAAGGTTTTTTTCTCTAACAGAACGTGATTATTTGAAAAGCTTGTCCAAAAAATGTTAAAGTGGCACTGTCATGCCGAACTTACCTTTCCTCAATCTCTTCCTCTTCTCCCCCTCTCTCAGGATATGTTATTATTTTCTTCCTGTCTTCTTTAGTTTTCTTTAAAATCATAAGACAAAGTAGGGACTCTTTGCCTTATGGAGGATTCCTCCGCTTGACCAGCTCTGACCAGCGGAGGAGCAAAGTGTGCTACATTTCCGCTGGTCAGAGCAATTTTCCCATGATCCTTACCTTCCCTCTGTGTTCCCACAATGCTTCCTGTCATTTTACATGAAACTGCCGAATTGCGTTCTAACTGAATGACAACAGTATGTTCGTTTCTTTTAGAACGCAATTCGGCATTTTATTCGGATCGGAATTTCATTCGAATGAATGAAACTCTGATCCTATTCATTGCTGTGGCTGCATCTTGCAGCTGCTTAGTAGATAACTCCCTAATTCCCACGGTATCAGGGAGCTATCTATTAAAAGGCTGAAAGACCTAAATTGGTCTTTCAGCCAACTTTACTAATACTAAGTAAAGATTACTTAGTATTAGTAAATAATATACCCCTACTCGCTATACCGCGAGTAGGGGCATGTCTGATAAACAGTGAGCAGCCCCTCATTATCTTCATGGCCCCCACCCGCCGCCCAGGGGTGGGGGCCGAGGGGGGGGGCAGTAGGTCCCCCCCATTCTCATTATGGCCCCCACCCGCCCCCCAGGGGTGGGGGCCGGGGGGGGCAGTAGGTCCCCCCCCCCATTCTCATTATGGCCCCACCGCGCCCAGGGGTGGGGGCGAGGACAGGCCCCCCACTCTTCATGCCCCCACCAGCCCAAGGGGTGGGGGCGAAGAGGCATTAGGGGCGGGGCAGTAGGTCCCCCCCCACATTCTCACCGCCCAGGGGTGGGGGGAGTACTGCCCCCCCCTCATTCTGCTATGGCCCCCACCCACCGCCCAGGGGTGGGGGGAGTACTGCCCCCCCCTCATTCTCACTATGGCCCCCACCCGTTGTTTAGGGGTGGGGGCCAATAGTTGTTTTTTTACTTTTACAGTGAGCAGCCACAGGGTGCTCACTGTTTAGTGGACATGCCCCTACTCGCGGTATAGCGAGTAGGGGCATTTGGGAGATTTTAATCTCCCTTGTGCTATTAAGGGGGTCATATTGACCACCATAGAGTGAGAGGGGGTACTGGGGGGGCTTATGAAGTGGTGGGGAGCACTGCTCCCTGCCGCTTCAATAGTTACATATTACAAGGAGGGAGCTGCACGCCGGTAGCTCCCTCCCTGTAATAAACTGAATGAACAAACTAACACTGATACATTGTGTTTGTTTGTTCGGCTGATATTTCTATTCACTCATTCGTCTGTCTGATGAATGAATGAATAGATGAAATTCCCGTTCGCATGTCCAGGTGTTTCACTGGGCATGTGCGGGAATCTCACAGTCTGTCTAGTGTGGGCTGATGACGTTTCCCACAGGGAATTCACCTACCCACACAAAGATGGCGGCGCCCTGAATATAGATCGGGGCAGAAAATAAGGAATAAAAAATAGGTAATGTGGGGGGCTTAGGGGCATTTGGGGGTGACTAGTGGGTCAATTGGATGTAGTGGAGGTGGGAGGGGGGTTAAAAAAAAAAACAGAATTCGGCATGACAGTGCCGCTTTAAATCAAGAACATGGTTAGAAAGTAAATGTATTTAAAATTTTACACCAAAATACCCAAATTAAAGGTCTTCAGGTCACTGTGTTTCCAGGTTGGCTTAAAATGTTAAATTCATTTTGTATGCCTGATCACTCAAACTTTGCCGAGCATCACCTTTAGTAATGGTTTTATTAACTTTAGTAATCAAATAGTTCCACATAATGCTGTATCTTTGATATTTGAGATAGATTAAGCTTTAAAATCAATAGCAAGTAAAATGAATTGCTTAATTTTTTAATTATAATTAACCGATTTTACCAAAATTAGCTGCAAGTGTTTTTGTTTTTTGCTCTATTGTCCAGTCCACAAATCCAGTAGAAGCAGGTAACTTTATAGGATTATTCAAATGGTTTTCAGCTAATCCTTAAAAATGTTTGGCGTAATGGTAGCTTCATGTTAGATACATTGCTGCATAGTAACACCTCTAGTGGCTGTCACTCAGACGGCCACTAAAGGTGCTGCATAATGTGCCACACTGGCGTTCAGAGTCTCCACACTCTGTATGGAAATGCTGAACGATCCCCATAGAGATTCATTGATGCAAGGGGAAGCTGATTGGCGTAGTGCAGCGTTTTGCCATGCATGAGCAATAGCACCAAAATGATTTCCTATGGGAAAGTATTGAATTGGCTGATATAATCAAGATTGATCCTTCCAATCATGGAGGCGGAGCCAGACATGGTGAGACCAGCACTGCGTGGGAGAAAATGTGAGTAAAATCACCCTTTTTACTGCGCTTTGAAGGGGGCTGGTTTCCTAAACAGTCACTTCAGGCTACATTTTTAAGAAAACATGTTTGTATTCCTGACACTATAGTGTTATTTCAAAGTACACTACCTAACATGAAAAATGTTGAGTAAATGGTTATTTAACTAAATAATTTAAACAAGTGGGTGACCGTGAGTCACAATGATTCAAAGAAAATATTTCAATAAATAAAAACGCACAGTAAAGTAACCAAATGCCTTTTAATTGATCTAAAATACACAATTTAAAATAACCATTACGCGTTTCACCAAAAAGGCTTTCTCAAATGGCATAAAAGTTACTTTACTGTGCCAATTCTCTTTTTATTGTATTTTTATGCACCTCTACTATTTTTACTTTCCTGACTTTTTTTATTATTGTTAAAGAAATCCCAGGTGGGGATCATACCACCGAACCCTTATACCGAGGAATCAATATGCTGAGGTTTCTGGTACCACAAACTGTTCAGAATACCACTACACTGCCATTTTTTTTTTATCCTACCAAATCGCTTTAATGCAGATATTTCCTAATCTTATTACATCTGCAGAAATATGTAGTCTCCGTTACATCGATGGGCAACCTTTGAATTTGTTTCGATTGTTGGACTACAACTTCCATCATCTGAAGTTTGTGACTGTTTGATATTGTTAGAAGTTATAGTCCCACAACAGCCACCGGTTTCTTACCCTGTGTTTATTTTTATACATATATTGACAGATTTCACTACCCTTTCAAACTGTCGTGTTTTTAGCTCTCTTCCTGAATCACAATCATGTAGTCTTTTAGCTGAAAGATGAATTGTACAAACTCAACATGATTTGTGATCCTGAGGAGAATAGAGGCAAAGCTTGAGGCACTCCGATAGTAAGGGCATTCTGTTTTTTATGACAAAAAAAATCATTTACTGGTCTAAAGTGGTCATGAAAATAGCAATGTTGTGTAGCAATGCTTTGATTATACACATTATAATGTTGTGTATAAAGCACACAATACCACACCACAGGGTACATGATTACACTGCTAGAGAAATTGCACGTTTTGAGTGTGTGAGCTCTGAATGTCTTTAAACAGACAAGAGAGCGGCAGAATTACTCTTCATAATTGCAGACCCCCGAAGAGTTTATTGTGCTTGTATTAAGGAATGAGAGAGACCTTTATTGGCAAAGAAAATGCCGCATGGAGTTGCAGTTTCACAGTGTAAGCTTGTAGACTGAAGCCGTTTCCAAAGCCAAACCACACAATGATGAATTTTGTTTAGGAAATTATATCAAATTTTATTTTTGTTTTATATTTTTGGGGGATTCTTAACATTCGTATCTGTAAAATTAAATTTACCTTTGCCTACTTTTTTAAAAATTTTTTATTTTATTGAACATTACCTTGGCAGAAGTTTGCATTTTCAAATTTTTTTTTTTTTAAATTTTTTTTTTTGTGTGTTTTTTAACAGTCTTTATTTGTTGTAATTTAAAAAATAAAAACAGAGGTCAGAAAACAAAGATACAAAGTATGGTGAATACACAATGCATCCAATACTAGCCAAACATGATCCAGGTACAAACAAATTTCTGGTATAAGGAGCATATACAGTAATAACATTACAGCGAGCATACAGAGCATAGTATCTACCCATACATGGTTTTTTAAGCTATGTCCCTGTTTTGGATCGAGACTAAATCATGTACTACTGTGAACAGGTGTTGGGAAAGTCAAATGTTGCATGTTTTACAGTGAAAAAGCGATGTGAAATATGTTTGTACATGTGTTTTTGTTTTATATATCCAAATGTGTCTATTAACAATGGTTGCCCAGACATGGCACAGAAACATTGTCTTTGTATCAGTCAGGATAGTTTGAGATCTTTCCTTTTATAGCTTCCAAAGCGTGCAACAAAAACTGCTTTCCCAGCTCCCCTTACACTCCGTCATGACCTCTTGATTTGTAGCACTATGAGTATGGACTACTCCTGAAAGCGAGGGAACATTCAAAGTTATCTCTCCCAATGAATAATACTGTTAAAGGGTCGTCTAATGGTGAATGGGTGTTCTGGCACAAAAGGGTCTAACCATTAACCTTGAGCAACAGTATTTCAGCCAATTTCTTCAGGTGAGGTGATCCACACACAAAGACCCCTTTCCAGTGATGGACATCTTCCATAATACGGAAGTGGAAAGACTGACATTTGGGTGGGATGAGAGATGAGTATCGATTTTTAGGGAATAAAACCTTGCACTGACATTCTGTATGTGGGTAATTGGACATGAGTAAGATTGATAGTCAGTGAATCATAGTAATGAAAGGGGGGTGGCTTATATCTTTTTGTGGATGGTATGTTTAAGAAAGTCATCAAAACAGTAGAGGCAGAGATCAAGTGAAGAGAGGTATAGGCCCTAGAGCAGCAATCTCAAACTTAGTCCCTAGTCTGATGTTGCTGAACTACAACTTCTATGATTATCGGGCCATCTATACATCTATTGCGTTCAAAGAAATTTGCTAGTAGTTGCAGACCATCAACATCTGGTTATTCACTAAAAATGAGAATTCAAAGTGCAGTTCAAATTTAAGGACAAAATAGAAAACCTTGGCTATTCTGTTAGTTTGGCTACTCTGCACTTATATCTGACATTCCCTTAAAATGTTTACTTTAGTTAATAACCCTCTATAGAGTCCTCAGTGGTTTTTGAATCCATGCTTATGGGAGGCATTATACAGTGAAAACAAACCTGATTGGACTACATGTACAACTATGCCATATGTTGTGGCATATTTCACCAATTTGCCATCTTTACTAATTGCATCTCCAGTAATTCCATTGAATAGGCCAGATGTTGATACTTCTTTCAAATCTATATAAGAGATAGATATGTGTATACACCATGCACATCAAATTTGAACATTTTTGTTTTATACAAAGCAAACCTGTGTGCTTTTCCCGTGAGAGTATGCATGTTGTGTGTTAGGGCCAGATACCATGTGTGTCCTGATGCTGATCAGTCTGCCTATCAAGAAGGGTATCTATTTCATGCTTCCTTTTACACCCACAGGTGATTCTACAGTGGGCAAAAGCACTTTGGTCCAGCTGTTCCGCAGCAATGGCAGCCATTTCCTGAAGAATTACAGCATGGTATGTGAAATGAAGGGTGTTTTGTTTGTTTTTAGACATTTTGTGTTGATTTCATCAGTAGAATGGGTGGGTTATCTTTTTATACTTATCTAAAAGGGAGCTCTGGATCCACACATTTGATGGACAGGTCTGATGTAATCATAATATACTGGTTTTAGTTGTTTCCTTTTTGTTACTATTTATGTTGTTAGTATTGATGTCCCGAAAAGTTCGCCGCGGACTCATCATTGAGTAAACTTTGACCCTGTACCCCACAGTCAGCAGACACATTCCAGCCAATCAGCAGCAGACCCTCCCACCTCCTGGACAGCATCCATTTTACATTCATTGTGAAGCTGCATTCTTAGTGAGCTGTCCAGGAGGTGGGAGGGTCTGCTGCTGATTGGCTGGAATGTGTCTGCTGACTGTGAGGTACAGGGTCAAAGTTTACTCAATGATGAGTCCGTGGCGAGCCGTTTGGGACATCACTAGTTGTTAGTAATACAATTTGCACTCTTGAGTTCCCATTGCTTATTATGTGGCCTTCAATGATTATAAAACCTATCTTCTGCAGACAACAAACGTGGATGTTGTGATGAAAATGGTGCAGCTTTCTGATACTGGGGACAGTGTTGTAAGTAATCATGATATTTATGTGCTCTACAAACATTTGGCCCTTTGATACTGTCCTCCATCATGTGCGGCGTATTCTAAAATCTCTACTCTACTCCCACCGCTTACATTATGGAATCCTCTCATTGTACCATAATCCTTCACTCTATTTTTGCAGCTCATCCACTTCACATACCCAATATTTTACAGGTGGATGTCTTTGTTTGCAGAGGGTGAAAATGTTGGGTTTTTTTTAGGAGTGCATTGAGACTTTGGTGCTGAGTTTTCATATGAAACAGTGAATGCAACAGTTTTAGAGAATATGCCTTGTTTGAGCAGGGCTCTATTTACCTCTAATATCCCCTTTTTTAAATTGTAAACTGATGCTATATAAAAATAATAATGTGATACCTTTTGCAAACTGATTCACTCACCTATTCTCAACTTATCATTTTTTTTTTTTCTCT
Organism: Pelobates cultripes; assembly: GCA_933207985.1. Taxonomy (NCBI): domain Eukaryota; kingdom Metazoa; phylum Chordata; class Amphibia; order Anura; family Pelobatidae; genus Pelobates; species Pelobates cultripes. The sequence continues at coordinate 98,693,482 of OW240919.1, read as the reverse complement.
TTATCATTCTTCCTGAAGCTGCTGGAACATTTCACTTTCTGCTAATGGCAGGGCCGGATTAACATAGGGGCTGATGGAGCTGCAGCTCCAGGCCCAGGCCCGTGGAATAGGCC
>OW240919.1:98655383-98692905 GCA_933207985.1 Pelobates cultripes | reverse complement strand
TATTATATATGTTATATATATATATATATATATATATATTTCCAGCTAGTCTTATGGAGTCTGTTGAACATTTCAGTGTACGATTTATTTGGCCTGTTTCTCAATTTTTCTCTTCAGTTGCTTAAACAAATCCTCAGTCTCAGCCCCTGTGGTGGGATATCACATATCCCAGCAACCTCAGCATATAGCGCATTGTGAGGGAACAATTGATAGACTCTGCTACTTCGCGATTTTTCTGGCTTACACCAGTGAGACCCCAGCTGCGGAATTTCATTTTTAAAAACAAAGATATCGCGGCCCCAAGCTAGAACAGCTCACAGGACAATTTTACATTGGACCAGTCCAGTCCTGCAACAGGATCTAGCAGGGAGATCTTCTGATCTCCCTGACAGCTCAATGAGGCCTCAAGACAGTGCACTGGGCCCCTGCCTGAGGCCAGGCCTTCTAATGGGTAATCAGGCTCTGATGTGGTGGTAGACAATGCCTGATGATAGTTTATTAGCAAAATGACCAGATTCCTTTTGGGCAAGGCATTCCACCCCTCCATTCCAGGAGACCTTTTGGAAGTAATAACAAGTAAGCATTAATTTTAGGAAAGCCTCTTGAAGTAGTTGGATAGTTTCTCCAATGTTGAGATTACTATAAGACCCCCTGGTACTAGGGTATTGTGAAGCAGTGGTGGACTTAAACACAATATGGCTACATGGTGTGACTAAATGCAGGCATTTGCGAAAAATGTGAAACTATAATTGTGGGTGTGTGCTGTTCCCTGGATGTGTATTTTGGTCCTTACAAAAGCACCACTATTAAGAAATGGACGTTCTGGGTGTGCCCCCTGATACCAATTTTGGTCTATATTCTAACAAGGAATTAAAAAAAAAAAAAAAAAAAACTGCTTGGGAAAAAAAACAAAACAAAAAAAAAAACGAGGAAGTTGTCATGTCATCAAAATAAACAATTTAGTGAATAAACCACAAAATACCTGACCAGCTTCTCACCTAAGCTGAATAGTTACCTTGATAGTAGCCGATTATTCTCATTATGCTACTTTGATCTTCTGCACTCTAAATAACAAATTCATTTGAAATGGCTTTGGTATGCAATCCCCCAAATAATACTTTATTTAACCAAAAAGAAAAAAAGAAAAACTATTTTGAGACAACTTTCATGGGGCCTAACATTATTCTGAAAAGTAGCGTTAGGAGTGTTGTTGGGGATTTGATCTAATCTGTACAATAAATTTAAATTAAAAGCAATTACCCCAGACGTCTCAAAATACTCCAAACCGTTTCTCACAGCCCATTCCTGAGCTTCCATCTTGTCCACTGCTCTGCGATCCAACAGATCTGTTTTGTTACCAACCAACACTCCTAGAAGTGTAATTGTAAAGACATGACAAAAATAAATATTCGAATTTAGAAACAGAAATGCAGAATTTTTTTTTTTACAAAATTAAGAAATATCATTAGAAATAGAATGAATATTAAACTATCAACACAAAGAATGCATCAAGAGGAAACAGCTTACATAGAAGTAAAAGCAATGAAAGCATCAAAGAATCAACAAAAGTGTGATAAAAGAAAAAATATGCAACTCAACATAAAATATTGGCAGACACAGAAATACATAAAACATTTAAAAAGGAACAAAGGAAATCTGAGCCAGATATAGAGAGACAGAAGTGTGAAGTGGTTTCCATGAACTGTGCGCATTGTATTTTACCTGTTATCAGAATAAAGCACAAGCTTTTACAACAGCGGAACGATGTCAAACAACAGATGGAAAGGCAAGGCACAAGAAAGAAATAAACCAACAAACAGCAGCATAAAATAGTACATCTAACACAGTCATGCGAGGTATAGGTAGCCAAAATAATACAAATAAAGAATGGCTGTTGACACAAGGTCATGAATGGGAAATGGCAGATGTCATGCTGGACTTGTCACAACAATGAAAGTATTTTATTTTTATTTTTTTGTCACAAACCTGGCAGCTGAGGACTGGATGTCTTGGATCGCACTTTCTGCAGCCATTTGGCACAGCTATTGAAAGATGCCTCATTTGTGATATCATATACTAGGCAAAAGCAACCAGGCTGGTCCCACTGAAAGAGACAAAATAGAAAGTGTTATCTGTAGCATGGAATTTAAAGGAACTTCGATCACCATAACAACTTATTTAAAAGGAAGAAGTTATGGTACTAAGAGGCCCACAGGCACTTTCTCATCTTAATGGGTAAACCATTCACAAACGGTTTAAACCCAAAGGAGGCCTCCAGTGGCAACCGACTTCTGAAACTAATGGTCAGGAAGCGCTGAGTGCCACTAGGCAGAAGTACCGCTGATTGGCTAGAGCAGTCAGCTGACACTCTAAGCCAACCAGTAGCCCCATGGTCAAAAAATATACTTTCTTTTTAATAAATGGGAAGCTATTGACTGGCTAGAGTGGTCTGCTGACGCTCTAAGCTGATCAGCAGTACTCCTGCCAGGTGGCACTCCGTGCTTCCTGACGGTCTCAGAAGCCAGCTACAGTTCCAGCACAGTTTAACCCCTTAAGGTAAGAAAGTGCCCGGGGGACTCTTGGTACCTTAAAAAATAATTTTGATGAGGTTGCTATGGCAACTGGAATGTTAATTTAATATATTGGGTACAGGAATTCACAGACAATAGAAGGATTGCTGACACAAAGGGTGATGTGAACTAGGAGTTAATTGCTACCAACTGCAAAACTGTAGTATCACTTTACAGAAGATGCAGAGATTAATGTAACACAGATATCTCAGCTTCTAGAAGAAGAATTGAAAAAATTAGGAAACATCTTTTTACCTCCTTTCCGAGTACGGAAATGAGCAGATTACATATTCATGTAGACTTAAACATATCATCAGTTATGCGTTTGTCATGCAAATGAGCAATTATCTCCTCAATATAAATTCATCCGGCACATACAGTGCTCACATAAGCAGGCTGCATGTATCACCAAAATGTATCTCCATCTGGACGGAGTCAAGAGCTACATTGTATTTAATTCAAAAGGGATATTCACGGGTACATTGATGCATGGCACAATGCAATACACACAATTATTGCAATTATAACCCCTAAAACAAAAGATTGACTTTTTTCCTGTAAAGGACATATTAACCCTTAAAAGCACATGGCCAGGCCTTTTCTGCAGTCACAGTCTTACTACATCCCTAGACTCTCATGGTGTTCATTACCTAATCCCTACAGACCCTTAGAATGAGAAACACAGACCCTGATAGGAGGTTCAGTATAGCCCAGTGCCTACTGAACACCATAACACTGCATTCCCTCTACCTTCACTCTTCTATTCGAATACTCTCCCAAGCCTCCATTCTACACAGGATTCACACCTTTCAATTATCCTCTCATTACGACCCCTCTATTCTAAGTGCATTATTCATTACATTCTCACTGTTGAAGCACAGGAGATAATAAAGTTTTATGGCTCTGTATTATGTACACAAACTGCATCATCTGGATGAGATAATCCAGGTATGTTGTACAGGATCAGGGAGTGTCACCTACAAGAATCACGTTCACACACAGGGCCGCCATCAGGGCTTGACAACCGCAACGGTTGTCATGGGCCCAGCGGTCGTGGGGGGCCCGGACTGCTAAGGTCGTCTGGGCCCCACATTCAGTGGGTACATACCGGGGTCGCAGGGGGTCCTGCGACCCCGGTATGTACCCACTGGGCCAGCCTCTTCTCCTGGGGGGCCCAGCAGCCGGTCACCTCAGGGCCCCCCAGAGGCTGGCCCTGCTGACAACCGGCGGGCGGGCGGGCGTGCGAGAGCTAGAGCCCACCATCATCCTCATCTGGTTGTAAGTAGGCAATGTAGTATATTATTCGTGGCACTAATCTATAATTTACCTCACATTAAAGGGACACTATAGTCCCCAGAACCACTGCAGCTTAATGTAGTGGTTCTGGTGTCTATAGCCTGTCCCTGCAGGCCTTTTATTGTAAACACGGCGGCACTGCAGCACTGTGTTAGTTAACATGGCAGATAATATGGGTGGGGCATTGTGATGTCACATGGGGGGGCGGCAAACTTTACTTTTGCCTAGGGCGGCAAAAATCCTTGCACCGGCCCTGCAGACACTGCATCCCTCTGAGCGGACTCGGGGGCCCTGTTCACACACTAAAGAGTATGTCTGAAGTTACATTTGCTGACTGTGTATTGTTGCTACACACATGCACAGCCTCCTATATAATGTACGTGTACAGTACACATACAAATATTCGAAATAAGCCACCTTTCAATATTCACACAAATAAATGCATAGAACATTCTCCCATTTGCTCTGTGCAGAAGATTCCTGGTGCAGTATTTAAAACATGTAAGAACATGTACTGAAAAAAATGCCCTTTGCATGGAATCTTAAACTGCGGTTATGAAGTACCGGTAGTTTAAGCCAAGCTGTATAAAATAATTGGCAGTTCAGGAATGTCTGTGTGTGTGTGAATGGTAGAGCGTCTGTGTGTGTAGGGTGCAATGTGGGTGTGTGGTCTATATTATTGTTGTGGGGGGGGGAAACAAGGAGAAAATCTATATTTTTACTTAAAAGGGGAAAAAAAAATTTATGCAAAGTGAATTACAACATAATCTCTATAGATTTGTGAATTCAGATACTGGATCCTAAAGACAGAATTAGATTAATATTTTAATAACAAAAAACAAAAACAAAAATGTTACACAGTGCCAAAGTTACATAGAAAAAGGACAATTCAAAACAGGCAAGTGCAAAAACTACAGTGTGCTACAAATACAGCCAAAAGAACTGTACTATACCCGGTCACCTTAAACTGCAGAATAGTACTCCGAGAGAAAAGCGCAACCTCAGGCCGGACACATGGTACTGATCCTCGGATTGAATCCCAGCTTCGGATGGTCAAATTATTTACCGGGTTGCGTTTCTACCACGACATGGGATCAAGACGCTATTGTGCCTCAGAGACTGAGTATTTGAGGATACCAAATGTGTGGGGACCATTATTGTATATCCATGGGTGTCTGGAGGTTGATAAAATTAGCAGTACTTGATCTGATCATATACCAGACACAGAAGCACCTGGGTGGGATCTCTATTGTGAAGTTAAAGGCTCTATGCTGGAGGTCTGTGTATAAAAGTTTTCACCCTTCATCAAGTCTCGACTGATGTTTGGGATGCGGCTATTAATCATTAACGACTTGACGGGTCTATTAGAGCTGTTCTGGATTTCCACCACGTCTAGTTGTTAAAATAAATTGACACTTGAATACAGAACCTACACTAGTTTAAATATCATTGAGACTCTTACGGAAGGCCAATACGAACTCCTATTTAGGTCCAAGAAAAGTTCAGTTTGACCCGGGCTGGCATTCAGTTATACAGTCTTTCTTTTGGTTTCCAGCAAAGCCAGCTCCCAATGATCAGTTTATGATGCCGGAGTTATTTAGGTTACGGATGTGGACTTATCTCTTTGGTCCAGAGGTGGGGTTCCTCTAAGATTCAGAGGTGCTTATCTATTTTTACTGCAGATCCTGGCTACATGTGCATAGCAAGGGTTACAAAATTGTCAGTGTAAAATGTAACATAACGCATAGCATACAGGCCAATAATCTGAACCAGTACATGACAGTCGTATACAGGCTCTATATACACTGATCAGCCACAACATTAAAAACACCAACAAGTGAAGTGAATAACATTGATAAGACTGTTACCATGGATGGAACTTGTTAAGGGGTGGCGGCAAGTAAAAAGTTAGTTTATGAATTTCATGCGTTGGAAGCAGGAAAAATAGGCAAGCGAAAGGTTTTTGACTTTGACAAGGGCCAAATAGTGATGGCTAAACGACTGGGTGATAGCATTTACAAAAGGCAGGTCTAGATATAGGTCAGTATACATTGGTAAGCACCTTCAAAAAGTGGTGCAAGAAAGGACTATCAGTGAACCGGCGTCAGTGTCACAGGTGCCCAAGGCTTATCGATGCACAAAGAGAGAAAGATCTAGCCAGTCTAGTCTAGTCACACAGAAGAGTTACTGTAGCTTAAATTGCTGAAAAACTTAATGCTGGCCATGATAGAAAGATGTCAGAACAAACAATGCACTGCAGTTTCCTGCATATGGGGATGCGTAGACACAGACTAGTCAGAGTTCCCATGATGACCACTGCTGTAAGTGCCTTCAATGTGGATGTGTCAGAACTGGACCATGGATCAATAGAAGGTTTCCTCATCTGATGAATCATTTTTTTTTTAGATCAGCTGGATGGATCGGTGCATGTGCGTTGTTTACCTGGGGAAGAGATGGCAGCAGGATGCACTATGGAAAGAAGGCAAGCTGGTGAAGGCAGTGTTGTGCTCTAGACAAAGGTCTGTTGGGAAAGCTTAGGTCCTGGCATTCACGTGGATGTTACTTTGATTTGTGCCAGCTACCTTGAGATTACTGCAGACCATGTACACCCATTCATGGCAATGGTGTTCCCGGATTGCAGTGACCACTTTTAGCAGAATAATGCACCCTGCCACACTGCTAAAATTGTTCAGGGATGTTTGAGGAACATAAGATTTCATGGTGTTGACTTGGCCTCCAAATTCCCCAGTTCTAAACCAATTGAGCATTTGTGGGATTTACTGGAAACAAGTCTGATCCATGGAGAGCCCACCTCACAACTTGCAATAGATCTACTGCTAATGTCTAGATATCACATGACATGTTCAGAGGTCTTGAGCAGTCCATGCCTGAACACATCACAGCTGTTCTGCCAGCACGAGGGGGACCAACACGTTATTAGGCAGGTGGTTTTAATGCTGTGGCTGATCTGTGTATATATAACCCTATATAGATATACAAGAGAGAACTGAAGAGAGACAGGGAGTGCGTGTTAGTTCTTGGAAGGACAAAATGTTTTCCGTATGTTGCCGAGTAAACAACACATGCCATATAGGATACAAGAGCTATTTGTTAAAGGACAGAAAAATACTGCTTCCAAATGGGTGGCCCATACCATTTCTCAGCAGGTAGAAAAACTGATTAATTGATGCTATATAAAAAACTAAAATTTATGCTTACCAATAATTTAATTTTAACGTGTGTGGTCACGGTTTACAGCAATCCATTACTAAGGAATACTAAATAACACAATTGAAAAGTTAGAAAAAACTAAACAAAAAAAATGAGAAGCCTTGATGACACCATCTCCCACATGAAATTCCCCAGGTAAAGCGATTCGCTTTACATGCTAGTTTGCAGGTTTTACTTAAATTACCAGTAATCCATTTTATCCCTCTATTCTCCTTGTGTTTTTTTTTTTTTAATACATAAGAAACAGTAAGGACTAATTGCCAGACACTTGCTACACCTCATTGTGAACAATAATATGTCCTTCCACTTAACTGTAGGTACACATGTCCACCAGAGTCTCTGGCAAATATCCGAGACACTTCACCATGTCAAGGTACTACATTTGTTCTTGTTTTTCTTTTCCCTTTGGCCAAAATCAACACTACTGTGGCACATTTCTGGAAGGAATTTCAAACTTAATTCATCTAGGGGAAACTGACCAATTCATCTCCCATGGCAGCAGCAGTTTCATGCTTCTTGACACACATGCAAACAGATCCATATTGCCATATATGCTCTCACACAGAGACAAGTCCAGACTCACAAAAAAAAAACAAAAACACACAACTGCAGCACTAATTAAATGTGCAGAATTAAACCTTTACCCAGAATATTAACCCTACCGCATGTTATTAAGGCTAAGCCTTATGCATTAACCCTGCACACAATCATATACACAGCTAATGACATACATTCCATTAGCTAAAGTTACCGTATACACTTACCCTTCCATCACCTGTAACATGGCTGAAATCTGCACAGAAACTGATTCTCTTCACTGGAGAGCCTCACAACTGAAATTTTGACACGTGACTACAGAATGTAATCTTACTTTATTAACGAGGCTGGCGAGAGCACACGGTACATGCAAACACTGCTAAAGCTGGCCAGCATCCTCAATGACAGTAAATAAGGGCTTATTGCGGTCATCAGAAATTGGTGATATGTAGAAGTATGTCCAGGACTTCTAAAAATACTTCTCTATTCAGGAATGGTCTTAGTCAAACAGCCTATGAAGCAAGCCTATGTGTGATAGTGTCAGAACGATGCAGCAGACTACGTAAAAAAAAAAAAAAAAAAATTAAAAAAAGGGTGACAGGTGATTACTTTAAGACACCCGATTTAGAACATGCATAGTAATATTAAATTTTGAGTATTGCACAATGTATCCTGGTAACTGCAAGTGTAGGTTTATGGAAAATGCATTCTCAATTAACTAAATGAACAGATACAACATACAGTACAACCCTACACTTTTGGATATTATTTCAAATAATTGGCAGTTCCTACTTGATTTATACATTAAAAGTGCTGGGATTGTCCATACGGGGGAACCAATTAATATACAAATACATGGAGATTTTGAGCAGTGGATTTTTAAGCCTATCTGCATAAGGGAATCACAATTTTTAACTACAAGTTCAAATATAGACTTGTCATGGTGGGGTGTTTTAAACTTTTAGGGTTCTTGAGACACCAAAATAATGCATATGGGGGGGATCCCATCCACTCCTGATGTTTAAACACAAGCACACGTCAGGCTGCTAAAGAGATCTTGGGCATTCAATGAATGAGTGATTAGTGAAGGGGTGTGTGTGTGTGTGTAGATATACATTTACATAAGCACACACACAAAAAAAGTTTATATATATATACATATATATATATATATATACACACACACACACACACACACACACACATATATACACATATACACACACACACATCTCAAAAAAATTAAAGGGAACACAAACAACACAATGTAACTCCAAGTCAATCACACTTCTGTGAAATCAAACTGTCCACTTAGGAAGCAACTCTGAGTGACAATCAATTTCACATGCTGCTGTGCAAATGGGATGGACAACAGGAAATTATAGGCGATTAGCAACACACCCCCAATAAAGGAGTGGTTCTGCAGGTGGTGACCACAGACCACTTCTCAGTTCCTATGCTTCCTGGCAGATGTTTTGGTCACTTTTGAATGCTGGTGGTGCTATCACTCTAGTGGTAGCATAAGACGGAGTCTACAACCAACACAAGTGGCTTAGGTAGTGCAGCTCATCCAGGATGGCACATCAATGCGAGCTGTGGCAAGGTTTGCTGTGTCTGTCATTGTAGTGTCCAGAGCATGGAGGCGCTACCAGGAGACAGGCCAGTACATCAGGAGACGTGGAGGAGGCCATAGGAGGGCAACAACCCAGCAGCAGTACCGCTACCTCCGCCTTTTTGCAAGGAGGAATAGGAGGAGCACTGCCAGAGCCCTGCAAAATGACCTCCAGCAGGCCACAAATGTGCACGTGTCTGCTCAAACGGTCAGAAACAGACTCCATGAGGGTGGTATGAGGGCCCGACGTCCACCGGTGGGGGTTGTGGTTACAGCCCAACACCGTGCAGGACGTTTGGCATTTGCCACAGAACACCAAGATTGGCAAATACGCCACTGGCGCCCTGTGCTCTTCACAGATGAAAGCAGGTTCACACTGAGCACGAGACAGACGTGACAGTCTGGAGACGCCGTGGAGAACGTTCTGCTGCCTGCAACATCCTCCAGCATGACCGGTTTGGCAGTGGGTCAGTAATAGTGTGGGGTGGCATTTCTTTGGGGGGGCCACACAGCCCTCCATGTGCTCGCCAGAGGTAGCCTGACTACCATTAGGTACCGAGATGAGATCCTCAGACCTCTTGTGAGACCATATGCTGGTGCGGTTGGCTCTGCGTTTCTCCTAATGCAAGACAATGCTAGACCTCATGTGGCTGGAGTGTGTCCACAGTTCCTGCAAGACGAAGGCATTGATGCTATGGACTGGCCTGTCCGTTCCCCAGACCTGAATCTAACTGAGCACATCTGGGACATCATGTCTCATTCCATCCACCAATGTCACATTGTACCACAGACTGTCCAGGAGTTGGGAGATGCTTTAGTCCAGGTCTGGGAGGAGATCCCTCAGGAGACCACCCGCCACCTCCTCAGGAGCATGCACAGGCATTGTAGGGAGGTCATACAAGGCACGTGGAGGCCACACACACTACTGAGCCTCATTTTGACTTGTTTTAAGGACATTACATCAAAGTTGGATCAGCCTGTAGTGTGTTTTTCCACTTTAATTTTAAGTGCGACTCCAAATCCAGACCTCCATGGGTTGAGAAATTTGATTTCCATTTTTACATTTTTGTGTATTTTTGTTGTCAGCACATTCAACTATGTAAAGAACAAAGTATTTCAGAAGAATATTTAATTCATTAAGATCTAGGATGTGTTATTTTTTTGAGCAGTGTATATAGAATATAGAAATCTTTAATTTACTTTTAATGACAACAAAGGGTGCCTACATACTTGTAGCGGAGCCCTGGTCCTAGCAGGGACTCTCCTCCGCTGATTTCTCCAACACTGGAGGAACAAGTAGAATACTCCAAGGGACAGCCAAGCACGGTAAAATAATCCAGGAATCTCACACCTCCTCCCCAGCAACTAGACAACACTCCGCTCTGGGGGTATAACTGGTTTAAATGGGGACACACACAGCCTTTTATGTGAATCCCCATGCAATGGGTTTCCAATTACACATTCCAGGGGCATTCCCCACTGGACTGAACTCTCAGGTCCAGGACATCTACCATAATAATCACCCCATAATAAGTCCTATATCCCTGGATAGACTAAATCTGAGCGCCCAACATATTCAAAAAGCGCTCAGATTCCACAAACGCAGCAGGAACGCCACCGAGGGTATAGTTTAGACCGACTGCACACGAGGCACCTGCCCAAAAGGTTCCATGAAATCAGGCTGTGTGGTAGGTCTCTTTCGGGAGTATCAAATATACGAAAACCAATGCCTAAACTGTTCATGCATACATTCGTTCTTTGTATCTTGTTCAGGAGTTTACTCACCCCGAACGCTCCTCTGTTTGTCTGAATCCCCACAAACATAACCTAAGGTGGAAGTCCCAGCGGTGTTCGTGCTGTCGAGTGTCCGATTTTAGTTATATACCCTCGACGACCAAACACCGCTGTCTCTGTTCGTGGCAAAATATGGCGGCACATACGAACTGCAGCTACTCAGCCGACTGCTTGGAATGTTCGTGTTATTGTGGTTTGTGGAGGTGTGAACAGGGGTTACTGGGGTTAACGAGCGGCACACTTCACATCTGGGTGGTCTGGCGTTCGGTAATTTGTTCAGTTGTTGAACAAGACAGTGTTAGCATGCGAGGTGATTGGTATTTCCCGAACAGCCAGACGAACAGTGTAAAAAATGAGGATTCAAAAGACAAAGGGAACAGCGCTAAAATAAACCAATACTATAAATGAAGAGAATGGGAGGCAGTGAACCTAAAAATAGGCTTCTATCTAAGCCCTATTAAGAAAGATAGTACAAAAGACAAGACAGACTATAGTAAATGAGGGGGGGGAAAAAACAGTCCAAAATACGATAAGTCCTGAGATAAACCTTAAAAGAGAGAGATACCGAAACAAAGTCCTTAATTGTGCCAGATGAACAACCAACAACCGATATGGGGAAATATTCTCTGTGTGGACCGAATGGAGACAGCTTCTTCAGACCCGTATTTGGAGAGAAGGAAAAAGAATAGTGCAATAAGTCTAGTAGAGGAGGTGAATCTTAAGGACAAAAGGGTCTATTGTAATCCTACTCACATGTAGTAGAGCTTGAACTAGCTCTAGTATGGATGGCATACAGTGGTACAATCCCCGATTATTGGATACGTGGACTCAGGACTTATCGTATTTTGAACTGTTTTTTTTTCTTCTCATTTACTATAGTCTTTTTGGCGCAACCTTTCTCTGTCTTGTCTTTTGAACAGGGTAAAAAGAAAGGTAATCTAAAGACAGGGGGATCTGTTCCACACATGGACTATAAGCACAAAACATAGGAGACAACAAGATACGGACAGTCTATAGCAGGAATAAGGGTGATGTCCCAAGGTTCATTCCGCTACACTGCTCCCCCGTGACCACAAGCCAGCATACACAGTCTGATCCTCCATGATCGGCTTGGGGATGTCCGGGGATGCTCACGGATCATTTTTCCAGTTCGGTCTGTCTAGACAACCAGTCAGCATTTCCATTGTATTTTCCGGGGCGGTAATGTATAGTAAAGTCAAAAGGCTGCAGCACCAAACTCCAGCGCAAAAGCCTGGCGTTGTCCCCCGCCACTCGGTTCAGCCAGACTAACGAGTTATGATCCGTGAGCAAAGAGAATGGATGTCCGTACAAATAGGGTTGCAACTTTTTCAGGGCCCACACCATGGCCAGGCATTCCTTCTCGATGGCGGCTTAGCTTACTTCTCAAGGTAACAAACTTGCGACTGATGTAAGCCACGGGATGTTCTCCGTCATTGGGCCTGACTTGGTTTACTACAGCCCCCAATTCAAACATAGAAGCATCTGTATGGACGAGAAAGCGTTTAGTTGGATTGGGGGCTGCCAAGATAGGAGCATTTACAAGTGCATGTTTCAACTGTTGGAATGCCTGCTCACACTCCGGGGCCCAGACTACTTGACGGGGAAGATTTTTACAGGTAAGGTCGGTAAGGGGCTTGGCCAGGGCACTATAATTGGGCACAAACTTCCTATAGTTTCCTGCTGTCCCAAAAGCTGGCACCAGAGTCTTCGTCCTGGGGGTTGGCCACTGGGCCACTGCCTCAATCTTAGCAGGCTAAGGCTTCTGCTGCCCGCATCTCACTTGGTGACCGAGGTATTGTACCTCGGCCATACCTATATTACACTTGGCGGGCTTAAGGGTCAAGCCAGCTTCCCTAATCCTATCTAAGACCGCTCCTATATGGGCCAAGCGCTCCTGCCAGGTATCGCTTAAAATGGTGATATCGTCGAGAAATGCACAGACAGCCTGTAGCTTGTCATGCCAGACAGGTTAAAATGAAAACTTTCTGCCCTACCTGGAAGCTAGGGTCCCTGGCTCTGTGCAGCCTGGAGGTTCTCTCAAACAGACCTAGTCAACTCCTCGAGACGGTCTCGGAACTCCAGCACATATGGAACAATGGGGCTAATATCCCCCTCCCAGTGTTCTTGGATAAGGTCTAAGGGTCCCCTCCCCCCAAAGAGTAACTCGAATGGTGAGAACCCTGTGGATTCCTGCGGTACCTCCCGGTAAGCAAACAGGAGGTGCGGCATGAATCTCTCCCAATCTCGGTGAGTCTCTGAGAACGCCCGGAGCATTTGTTTTAACGTTCCGTTGAACCGTTTGCAGAGACCGTTAGTCTGGGGGTGGTAAGGGGAGCTCACAATTGGCTTAATGCCGCAGAGCCTCCAGGAGGTGTTGGGTGATCTCTGCGGTGAACGGAGTACCTTGATCCAACACTATCTCCTGGGGAAACTTGCACAAGGGCCTCGGCTATGGTTTCCGCCTGTATGTTGGTCAGCGCCACCGCCTCTGGGTACCTGGTAGCGTAATTCACCACCAAGATATATTTCTTGCCGGAGGGGCTAGGCTTAGCTAAGGGTCCCACTAGGTCTACTGCTATCCTTCTGAACGGTTCCTCAATTATGGGGAGAGGGTGAAGTTTAGCCTTGTGGACTCTTACCTACTCTCTGGCAAGTATCAAACGTGTGGCAATATCGCCTAATATCCTGAGAAATCTCGGCCAAAATAAGTTTTTGGTAAACTGGTATCTGGTTCGGCTCACCCCTAAATGCCCAGATAGCGGGATGCCATGCGCTATCCGTAGCAGCTCTTGTCGGTACCTCTATGGTACCACTAACTGCCTAGTAGGGATCGGTTCTGACCCGACCACTATCCTCAGACTCCATGTATAACAGCTTCTTATCTTACACATATCTCTCTCCCTCTAACCCGGCCTGAGGTGACTGTCCCTGTATACCTGTGGTCACCTCTTTCTAAAACTCAGTGGGCGCAGCCAATGGTAAAAAAAACAAACCAAAAAAAAAAACTCTAGGGGCAGGGAAAAATCTCGTACCTGAGCCTCCGGTGTGAGCTATGGTCGCTGTTGCGGGTCTGTTGCCTGGTGAATACCGGTCACGAAGCCCTTAGACCTCCTTCCCTGCCAAGATGACGGTTTGTCGATGTTGGCGATTATCCGTGTCCGTCTGTAGTGGGTCTGCCTCATTTTTCCAGTTCCGTCTGTCTAGACAACCAGTCAGCATTTCCATTGTGTTTTCCGGGGCGGTAATGTATAGTAAAGTCAAAAGGCTGCAGCACCAAACTCCAGCGCAAAAGCCTGGCGTTGTCCCCCGCCACTCGATTCAGCCAGACTAACGGGTTGTGATTCGTGAGCATCTATCAGGCAGAGACGCCCACCCAGTATGCCTCCCCTGCACCAGTGCTCTACGGCTGGTGCAGGGGCGGCATACTGGGTGGGCGTCTCTGCCTGATAGTAGTGAGCTGCAGCTCTGGTGGGGGATGGTGGCCCCGGGTGGATTTGTGGACCCAATCCTTGTGCATATTCCCCATCTTTTTACAGATGTGGCACTGGATGTGGTTCTGCGAATGGAAGCGAGGTTGTTGAGCAACAGGGTTATTGGCTTGCCTGGGAGGTACTAGTTGCCTGCGAGGTGATGCTGCAGGTCTGAAGAAGGGTCTGGACTGGATCAGTCTCTGCAGGCATCCATATATTCATCAGCCTACCTTGCTGCTTTGGTGATGGAAGTGGGGTTGCGGTCCCTTACCCACTTCTGGATGTCTGGCGCCAGCCCGTTGAAGAATTGCTCTATTAATATTAATTGTAGCAAGTCTTCTAGTGTTAGCATTGTTTGCTTGTACCAAACCAAGGGCAGCTTGATGTAACCAGCAGGCCCATTCAGCATGCAATTATTTGTCAATTTTTTTAAGTCTCTCAACCACCTCCGGTATGCCTCTGGCGTAATACCTGGCGAGTATCACTTCTTTTACCAGGCCGTAATTCCTAATCTCCTCGTCTGGAAAAGTGCGGTAAACCTCTGCTGCTCTCCCTGATAGCCGGCTTGCCAATAGGGGATACCCATTCTTCAACATCAATTTTATGTAGGGCACATTGTCTTTCAAAGTCTTGGAGGAATGCGTCAATATCTTCCTCCGCCTCTACATAGCATTTAAATGCATTATAGGGTATTTTGGGCTTACCCACTTGCACCACTGTCATGGTTTGGGTTCTTTCAGGAGTTTGTTGATCCCTTTGCCTTAATATGAACTCCTGGACTTCCGACATGGTTCGGGAAATGATGTCTGTCAATGGGATTTCGCCATAAAAAAAAAAAAAAAAACAACACAGGCGCAATTGCAACTCCCTTTCGAATGCCGTTGGTTCCCCGTTTGTGTACCGAATCACTCCATTCGTGAGCCGAATTGCCATCAGTTCGATATTCCGCCAAAACTTCGGCAACGAGGGTAGCCTTCTTCTTGTTGCTTGCGGAGATCCCTCTTGCCTCTTGGAGATCCTTTAGTGTGGACCGTTTCAGGATGGGAGTAGTCAATCTCCATCCACGGTCCATTTGGCATTGCTAAATCCTCTGGTACTTGTTCCTCTCTGAGCTCTGGATCCAGACGCTGCCAACCAATGTAGTGGAGCCCTGGTCCTAGCAGGGACTCTCCTCCGCTGATTTCTCCAACATACACTGGAGGAACAAGTAGAATACTCCAAGGGACAGCCAAGCACGATAAAATAATCCAGGAATCTCCCACCTCCTCCCCAGCAACTGGACGACACTCCACTCTGGGGGTATAACTGGTTTAAATGGGGCCACACACAGCCTTTTATGTGAATCCCCATGCAAGGGGCTTCCAATTACACATTCCAGGGGCATTCCCCACTGGACCTGAGAGTAGACAGACTAAATACACAACATAATTACATTAACTCTCAGGTCCAGGACATGTACCATAATATTCACCCCCAAAACATACATTTACCCACAAGAGTCCTATATCCCTGGATAGAATGCATCTAAGCACCCAACATATCCAAAAGCGCTCAGATTCCACGAACGCAGTCGAAATGCCACCTGGGTATAGTTTAGACCGACTGCACACGAGGCACCTGCCCAAAAAGGTTCCATGAAATCAGGCTGTGTGGTCGGTCTCTTTCGGGAGTATCAAATATACGAAAACCAATGCATAAACTGTCCATGTGTACATTCGTTCTTTGTATTTTGTTCAGGAGTTTACTCACCCCGAACGCTCCTCTGTTCGTCTGAATCCCCACGAACATAACCAAAGGTGGAAGTCCCAGCGGTGTTCGTGCTGTCGAGTGTCCGATTTTAGTTCCATACACTCGACGACCAAACACCACTGTCTCTATTCATGGCTAAAGATGGCCGCTGCCACGTGTTCGCACATACGAATGATCACGCAGCCGACAGCTTACAATGTTCGTGTTGTTACGGTTTGTGAAGGTGTGAACAAGGGTTACTTGGGTTAATGAGCGGCACCCTCCACTTTTGGGTGGTCTGGCGTTCGGTAATTTGTTCAGTTGTCGAACAAGTCAGTGTTAGCATGCAAGGTGATTGGTATTTCCCGAACAGCCAGACGAACAGGGTAAAAAGCAAGGTAATCCTAAAACAGGGGAATCTGTCCAACACATGGACTATAAGCACAAAACATAGGAGACAAAAAGATAGGGACAGCCTATGGCAGGAATAAGGGTGATGTCCCAAGGTTCATTCCGCTACAATACTTTCACACAAACACACATAAATGAAGTAAAATACATGTGAGATCTGATTTCCCATTTCTGGACCAGTTTTTATAAAATTATAGGTATTTATGATGAGAATGCAATAGTAAAGGCACAAAGAGCTAATTAGTCTGGAGATACAGAGATTTTAATAATATTTGATGCAGCCATGGAATTGGCAAACGTTGCAGCAAGAACATCTGCAAGACATCGTTTGTGACTCTAGGTCAACAGACATCATTGTCAAGAAATTGCCATCATTGCAAAGATAGCATCTGCCGATATATTACAAGATCTTTAAATATACTCTGGCCATCCTGGGAGAGGCAGGTTATGTTTCTAATACCAATAGATTGTGGATCCTAATTATCCTTGTAATCAGTTTAGGTAATTAGTCTTTTGGAAGTAGACTGGTAGCGGCCAACATGTGTTTGGTTCTAGATGAAGTCAAATTAATACTCCAAGCACCATGGTCACTTCAGTGATTTGAAGTGGTTGTGGTTCCTGGAGCCTCTATGTGCAACATCACGCTATGAAAAGCAGCACATGCAGCGTTTAACCCCTCAGGTATAGTTACATCGCTGGCATTGTCACTGGAGCATCTTTCATCAATTTTGTGTATATTGGACGTCTGACATCAGCAGGTGCACCATGCTGGTGACAAGCATCAAATGGCGGCACATCCCTCTGTGCCACCCACGTCCTTGTTGCGTTTTACCCAAATTGAGACAGTGGTCCGGCAGTCCTCATCTGCCATCCCAATTAGCCCTTAAACTTTGACTTCTCAACCAAGCTGAATGAGCCGTTCAGGAGACAGATACTTATGTGACTCCAGGAAGGAAGGAGGTTGCAGGTTTATGGCGACCCCCTACTTATGCCTATACAACACCTAGCGTCATTTTCAATTCCATGGGATTCACGTGATCACTGCAACCACATTCCCAGACTTTTTTGGTGTAGGGGTAACATGGACTAATTAGAGTGCCCTGAAGAATTTAAATAAAGTCTTATCAATTGTATCTTCAGTATTTCTGTTATCCTGATCTATAATGCCCAAGCTAGAATTACAGTTTTGTGCTATTTTTCTTATAAGCTTGGCCAATCAGGTCTGGTAACACGTTTCCTATTTTTCCTGTTTCTGACCGAAGACTTGTGACTTGGGTAATGTAAACATGAGAGTCCTCCCTTAAGCAAACCCTTTCCTTTCATCCATCCCCACTATGGGGAGAGACATCGGCACAGGATGGTCAGGCTGTGGGAGAACTTTAATTTACACTGGATCAGAGGTAAGTTTATGCTTTTTTTTTTTTTTTTAAACTTTAACGAGAGGGAGGTTCTTAAAACACTAGGTTAATGGTTGCAGTGCGTCTTTAAATAACTTTTGCTTCTGTTTATGCAGCCCTAAGCACATACGCAGCCAACATGAAAAAAATAATTTAAATCAGATCTAACAGCACAGTTTGCTTACTTTAAAAGTTCTTATCTCCTGTACTGCTAATTAAACTATAAATCACACATGAGGCTCCTACATGCTCTGACTATTAACAGAGTAAATTCTAAATTAAACACGCCGTGCAATAAAGGATGCGTTAAAATTCAATCTCTTTACTGGAAGTGTGTAGGGAGTCTGTGTAAGTCACAGGCAAAGCTAGACTAGCCAATGGAAATTTCCCAGTGAGTCGCTCTTGTCCAGGGTCAGTACCGGTTAGTGGCTCCCCAGCCTCCCTCTACCACAGCACTACCTCCACTATGTCCACCTCCCTCTGCACCGCAAAAAATATGCAACCCGGCAAAGAGTTTCAGCTTCTAGGTGTGCAGGGTTACCGCCATGTAACCCTAGCGCCCATACAAACATCTATTCATGTTGCAGGCAGCGGATGCCATGACATAAACTGGTATTCCAACAACCCCCTGCCTGTTAAATGTTAAGACCTCCAAGCATGAGCACAATAGAGCACGTGCATCACAAACAGCAGGAACATGAACACCCTGTTAATGGACACGTATCCCTTCTCATCATAGCAAGTCAGGTATGCTCCAGCTGGACTGTTATCTGTATGTGTGTTTGTGGTAATACATTGTGACTATGTGTAAACTGGTATAAGTTTGCAAAAGACAGGGGCCACAGCTTTGTAGGTGCTCCACTTCTATAACAGTCAACTCCCGTCCACCAACAGTGTGCTTCCCCAAGCACGGCACACTTCCACCAGGACTCCAACACACTGGTGTTTGAACCTATACTTCCTAACAAGCGCTGGCAACATTGGCTAGGGAGGATCCATAGCAACCACAGCTCATGCGCTGTGTTTGCTTTGCTTGAAGAGCAGAACGACTTCCTGTACGGAGACTCTCCTACTCTCCCTATGACTCGGTTCTTCAGCACAAGAGTCTATGCCGAAGAGTTGACTGACAAATAAGAGAAAGACCTCTTACAATACGTTTTACTGGCAATTCTGCTAGCATGATATACAGATAAAGTGTTTAATTTATGTATCAACAGAAGTAGTAATTTGAGCTATTTCTGACAGTATATATTATACATACATTATTTTAATCTATAAAGCAGCAACAAATTCAGCAGCACTATATAATAAGTGGACTAACAAACATGTAGTAACAAGACAATCTTGAAGTGTCTGCTGCTCACTGAGCAGAGTTTAGTGGGGGCATCTAGTGGAGTGGGGGGGAAAGATAAGCCAGCTGGGATAGTGGAACGTAGCTGGGTTACAGTTACACGTGGTAAAGATTTGGCCAGTCCTGATTTTGTGCTGCCAAAAAGATTTGCTGGTTTGAGTAAAGATGTTTGGAGCATCAGTGCAGGAGTCGCTGTACTGGAGGAAGCGGTTCCTTCTAACTGCCGAGGGAACAGGCCCACTGGTTCGGGTGGGATGAGAACGCAAGAAAAGTTAGACAGGTTGTGGTGGTAGGGGGACTCTATTTTTAATAGTAGACAGGGTAATCTCCCACTCTGATCATCTCAACTGAACAGTTTGTACTCTGCCGCCAGGCGCTCGGGTGTCTCTGACAAAGCGGATGGATTATTAAGGGTATTCCAAAGTAAACTCATAAAAAGGACCTCCAAGGTAGTATTTTCAATGTACCTCCAAGGTTGATATTGCCTGTGCCACCCCTAGTAGAATAGTAGAAAGGCAGTGGAGGATAAGGTAGATTCAAGTGTGGCTAGTCATGGTGTAGGAAGGAGGGTTTGGGGATTTTAGAGCACTGGGCTGATTTTGCGCTTGGGAAGAATATTTATAGCTGTGATGGATTGCACCAAAACAGAAGAGTGTCTGCTAGAAGGTTGGAGGAGATTTTAAACTAGTGGTAGGGGTGGGTGGACACATACATCTACAAAATGAAGATAAGACAGAAAGGAGATGGATGGGCTTTAGCTCAGCACAACAGGAGTAAAGATGAGGCGAGGGTGAGGATGAAACTTGAGCAATGAGACTGCAGGGACTTGATCTATACACCAAAACTGCTTTATTATGCTAAAGTTGTTTTTGTGACTATAGTGCCCCTTTAAGCAAGTGGCATGTGACGAGGAAGCTTTACGGATAGATATCTGCTTGGGGCAAAAAAAGGAAAATCAATTATTGGTTGGGATATGTTATAAACCACCTAAGGTTAATATTGATGAGGACAAACAGCTCGTAGAGCAAATTGGGAAAGCTGCACATCTAGGTAACATTAAAAAGGGACACTGTAGGCACCCAGACCACTTCAGCTCATTGAAATGGACTTGGTGCAGTGTTCCATTTGCACTTAGTGCTGCAATGTTAAACATTGCAATTCAGAGAAACTAGAGGGTTTCCTGGATTGAAACGGATTTTTGTTCCGGTATCTGATGCTGGACATCCTCACACTCTGCAAGAGGACACCCAGGGTCAGATTTTTTCCCTGTAGGAAAGCACTGATTCAATGATGCTACTGATGCTTTCCTATGGAGAGGCCTAATGCGCACGTGGCACGTCAGAGGCATAGCCGAAAAATAAGCACTGGGATCAGGTAAGTAAATAGAGGGTTTTTAACCCTTTATGTACCCGGCTGGGGGACTTGAGGAAGCTATAGTGCTAGGAATACATCTTTGTATTCCAGGCACTTAACTCGTGTCCTTTTAATTATTGGAGACTTTAATTACCTGGACATAAACTGGGATAGAAGGACTACTATGTCAGCAAGGGGAATCAGGTTTTTGAACCTGTTAAATTACATCTTCATTTAAGGAAGACAAATGCATGCAAAAAGGCGATTAGAAGGGCTAAAAATAGATCACCAAAACCAACCCTCATTTTTTTTTTTTCTTAGTTACATACATTTTTTTAGCTAGTGAAGACCAGGAAAACAAACAAACAAACTAGGTGTGTGCACAAAAACCCAGTGAACAAAGTGAATAAATATTAGCAGACAGGAACTTCCCTGTATCAGGCAAAGTATCCAGATAAATCCCCAAAGACTTCCTCCTGTCTTCAGCAGAACGTATATAAACAAAATAGGGGATAATCTGCTAAATTGAGAGTAGATAAAAAAAACATAGCCTATACCTGTGTGGAGATGGATCATATAAGATGTATTTACAAGTGGCCACTCACAAATTTAAAGATGTAAAACAGCCTTGTATAAAATTTCTCCTTAAGTTCAACTTGATTCTTCCATCTTCATACCCCCCATCAATAAGCTTGGATATGTAGCTCAAGAGAGAATATATAAAAAAAAATTGAAGTGCACTTTCCAGAGTAAAGTATAAAAAGAATTTAATAACTTACACATCAGTATAAAACAAATCGTATTCACCACTGGGCGTTCTCCGCGTTTCCTCCTCAACTCGGACTTCCTCAGGGACTTGGTGAACAGTAACAACGAAAATTGAAAACAGTATCACATGTAAATACATCTTATATGATCCATCTCCACACAGTTATATGCTATGTTTTTTTTGTTTTGTTTTTTATCTACTCTCAATTTAGCAGATTATCCCCTATTTTGTTTATAGATGAAGACCAGGAAAAGGCAGAAATTATAAATCACTGTCAAGAAATAAAAAAAAAAATTAAATAAAGAAAGAACAAAAAAAAAACAAAAAAAAAAAACCTTGCAGCAAAATTGTGATTGGATGATTCAAGACATTGTGCTACAGCAACTAAAGAAAGTTAATGTAAACCCCGGGGCCTTATGGTATTCACTCATGATTACTTAGGGAGCCAATGGTGGAAGTAAGTTAAACTCTCATTTCAATCTTTCAGAAATTTTACCAGAGGATTGGAGAAAAGCAGATGTGATTCCTATATTCAGAAAGGGTTCAAAATCTTTGCCTGGTAATTATAGACATGTTTGCTTAAAGGGACACTAAAGGCACCCAACTCATTGAGGGTCTGGGTGCACTGTCCCAGCACCCTTACCCCTGCAAAGCTAATTATTGCAGCTTTTGGAACAGAGAAAAGGGAAGGAAGGGAGGAGTGGGGAGGTGAATCATCTGAAACAATTTTTACTTTACAGGAATACACTGCAACACTGCAACCCATCTCTTTCTCCATTACACAACTCAGTGTGAAAAGGATATAGGCACATCAGATGATGTCATCACAGCACTGTGACAGCTCACGTGTTCTAGGACACCGCAATTTGCTGTCTCTGGTTGGCCTTCGACACCAGGGCACCAAGAAAGAACATTAAACCCACAATTGCGAATGGCACATCCATTATGGAATAGGATAAATATCTGTTGATTTCTATAACACTCCCCATCACTGTCTGTTTTAGCTTGTAGCTTCTTACACTGCTCAGACACAAATCATAAAAAGCACCTGCATAATATTTTGTAGGTCCCCCTCATACTCCCAACACAGCTCTGATGCATGGACTCCATAAGACCTCTGAACATGTTCTAGACATTAGCAGCAGATTCATTCAAGTCCTGCAAGTTGAATTGTAGGGCCTCCATGGATCGGTTTTGTTGTTCCAGCATATCCCACAGATACGCAATCAAGTTGAGATCTGGGGAATTTGGAGGCAAAGGAAACGCCTTCAATGCTTGGCATGTTCCTCAAACCATTCCTAAACAATCTGGCAGGGTGCATTATCCAACCATTGCTCCATGGTTCAGTTTGGACCCATTAACGGTGCTTTTGGCGATTTATATAGGACATCATTTCCACTTCGACTGGTCTGTGGCTATGCAGCCCTTTACACAGCAAACTGTGATCCACTGTGTGCTATTACGACCAGCATTAAGTTTTTCAGCAATTTAAGCTACACTAGCTGTTCTGTGTGCTTGGACCAGGCAGGCTAGCCTTTGCTCCGCACATGCATCAATGTGCTTTGGGTGCCAGTGTCCCTCTTCACTTGACAAAGATCTCATAGCAGGTCGAAATGTTGCTGCGCTTTTCTGTTCTATTAAAACTGCCTGCGGCTTGAACATATTGAGTACCTGGAGAATTTCTTGTTTTGAGGGTTCACCAGTTGTCCTTCCTTGCACCAGTTATGGTAGGTACTAACCACTGCATACCGGGAACACTCTACAAGACTTGCTGTGTTGAAGACTCAGTGGTCCAACCATCAATATTTGGCCCTTGTCAAAGTCACTCAGATCTTTTCTGCCCATTTTTCCTGCTTCCAACATATTAAATTCAAGAACTGCCTGTTCACTTGCTGCCTAATATATCCCATCCCTTGACAGGTGCTATTGTAACAATCAATGTTATTCACTTCACCGGTCAGTGGTTTTAATGTTGTGGCTAATCAGTGAACGGAGGGAAAGAGAGGGAGTAAAAATATACCTTGCTATAATAATAGTCTATGCCGGACCTTATAGCGTTCTCTGCAGTGAAAGGTTAATTTTTAGAATTCTCCATAAAATGTTGATTATGTGGTTTCTCCATAAAATGTTATCACTATATTAGACATTTTTTTTTTGGTGATTTCCTTTGAGATACTTATTCTTATTCATCATCGTGCTGGCTTTCCTTGCACAAAATTATTCATGAAGACAACACAACAAATCTGCTATTTCTCCTCTCCATCCTTACCAAGGCAAGCAGAAGATGATGGTGTCATAGAACGGGTACTTATTTTAAAATAAAAAAAAATAAATAAAAAAAATGTATATGACACCATTACAAGGGAATTAATTTTACTCGTCCCTCTAACAAACAAATATTCCTACCATTCGAGTGTTATAATAATGATTTATATTCAGGGGCCCCTTAAATAAAACAATTCTTAATTACTTACCTTTAGTCCCCCACCATACTGGAGTCTCTGCTGCCGCTCCTCCCCTAGCTGAGATCATCATTACTGATGGTTTAAAAAATACTGTTTATTAAGTGTTCTTGCATAGCAAGACCACTTAATGTTATCTCACATATATATTATTAAGTGTTCTTGCATAGCAAGACCACTTAATGTTATCTCACATATATATTATTATTATTATTATTATTATTATTATAGCAAAATTTGCCACCCTAACTCCTCCCACAGTTTTTACACTACATAGACAAAAATTTACCAAAATGTGCAGATTGTTCCCGATCGGATTGCTATTACTTTTTGGAACGTTTCGCCGAATGGTTCACGGAATATCGTCGTTCTTGTGGCGAAATTTGTCCCATAGGAATGAATGGCAAGCTAGAGTGTGAGCTGGCAAAAGCTGAAAAATCAGGACATGATTTCTAAACTGCCACCACTCCCTTATTTTCAGGCCCACCTACACAAATCTTATATCAAAACGTTCAGCTATCCCTCCTGCCACTAAATATGTCAACGGCTAAGCCATAGTCCTGATAGTTTTCACAATATAATCATTTGTTTGCAACTAACGCCGCCCATTGACATTCATTGAAACTTCACTCTACAAAGCTCAAATTTGAAGTGCAATTTCTAAACTGCGACTGTGCCTTCAATTTTAATACTTCAGAGACATACTATGCATCAAAA
The DNA here is from genome assembly GCA_933207985.1 of Pelobates cultripes. Taxonomy (NCBI): domain Eukaryota; kingdom Metazoa; phylum Chordata; class Amphibia; order Anura; family Pelobatidae; genus Pelobates; species Pelobates cultripes. The sequence goes on along the minus strand of OW240919.1, from coordinate 98,668,186 downwards.
TGTAGGTCTGGGTCTTGTGATTCTCACAATATAAAGCTCTTCACTGTAGGAGTTATAGTTTTTAAGATACGACCGTTTGAAGATGGCAACCACCAAAATACTCTGACCTGTGTCAAGCTGCAGCCAGGGCCGGTGCAAGGATTCTTGATGCCCTAGGCAGCAATCCATTTTGCCGCCCCCTCATGAAACTACATTCTCTCACAGGTTTATTCACTAAATTCTGAATTGCAATGAACACACTGCGTAGAAGCACTCATCCAGTATATGCATCCATATAAACACACTGCCTAATACATCCATCCACACAGACTGCCTATTACATACAATCAACCATATGCACATTACATAAATCCTCACACACACACACACACACCACCTAATAAATACATTCATACACTCATACTGCCGAATGCATAGATCAATAGACACATACTGCCTAATAAATATATCCACACACTCTTTTTCAATCATTTGGTGCTGTTTCATTTGTAATAATATTGAGATTTAATTTATGTTACTACTAACATTTTTTCGGTTTAATATTGAATTCTATTAATATATATTTTAAATATAATTTAATATATAAGTATCTAATTACATGGTCACACACTAGCACACACACTCTGACATACATACACATTTTCACTAACACACTTTCACTGACATGCAATGTCACATACACATTCTCACTAACACACACTCTCACTGACATACATAGTGTCGCTTACACACTCACTGACTTACAGTGCCAGTTACTTTCACTAACACAGACACTGACATACACAGTGTCACTCACACACTTTCACTAACACACACTCTCACTGACATACAGTGTCACTTACACATTCACTGACATACACAATGTCACTAACACACACACACACAGTGACACTCATACACTATCACTGACATACAGACAGCTTCACTTACACACTCTCACTGACATGCACAATGTCATTTACACAGTCACTAACACACATAGTATCACACACACACTGTCACTGACATGCACACACAGTTTCACTTACACACACACTCTCAGTGACATTCACAGTACCACTTACACACTCTCATTAACACACACACTGTCACTCAAGCACAAACTTACACCACTTTACATATAGTCACACTTTATTTACACCCACAAACACAACACAACACGCAATTCAATACATACAGACCAATTTACCATCATACACTCATACAAATAATCAGTTCCCCTTACCTTCAGATGGACCATTCATAAGTGCTGTGAGGAGAGGGGTCCAGCTTGCAGGTAGCTGGTGCTGTTCCTGGTGTGGGGAGCAGGAGAGCTGTGCACTGTGAGCACAGGCTACTTCCTGTTCCCCTTAGAGTGCTTCCGGTGTTCACAGGCAGGGGGCAGCCAGGATACCAAGGCATGTCCCGGCTTCCCCTGCCTGCAGGAAGTTGAGTGCTCTGCTCGGGTGCTGGGGTTACAGCATAGGTAAGTGCTGTAACCCCAGGCAAGTGGCTGCAGAGAGAGCCCAGCAGCTGAATGGCTGCGCTGGGGGGTGGCTAAGAAGCCACTCGCCCAGCACACCAGCCCCAGGCAGCAGCAGGGCCGCCCACCAGGAAACCTCCCGGTGGGCGCCCCCCAGAGGCCGGCGCCCTAGGCGAGTGCCTTATTCGCCTTAATGGTAGCGCCGGCCCTGGCTGCAGCAGCAAGTGATGTCATAGACAGGGCCTTTTGAACACCTGCTAATGTTTTTATAAATGTATGGTTTAATGTAACTGTGCAACAACGTTGCAATTAAATGTGCTATGTAAATGATAACAGTTACTCGCCCACTCCGGTTGTAGACTACAGGTGGAGGCAAGAACACTTCACACAATTTCCCCAGAAATTGTAACTTTTCTAGTTATTATTATTATTATTATTATAAAAAATTTGCCACCTAACTCCTCACCCCACAAAGTTTTACACTACATAGACAAAAATTTACCAAAACGCAGATTGTTCCCATCGATTTGCTATTACTTTGTGAACGTTTCGCCGAATGGTTCACGGAATATCGTCGTTCTTGTGGCAAAATTTGTCCCATAGGAATGAATGGCAAAGCTAGAGTGGGAGCTGGCAAAAGCTGAAAAATCAGGACATGATTTCTAAACTGCCACCACTCCCGTATTTTCAGGCCCACCTACACAAATCTTATATCAAAACGTTCAGCTATCCCTGCTGCCACTAAACATGTCAATGGCTAAGCCGTAGTCCTGATAGTTTTCACAATATGACCATTTGTTTGCAACCAACGCCGTCCATTGACATTCATTGAAACTTCACTCTGTAAAGCTCAAATTTGAAGTGCAATTTCTAAACTGCGACTGTGCCTTCATTTTTAATACTTCAGAGACATACTATGCATCAAAATGTAGGTCTGGGTCTTGTGATTCTCACAATATAAAGCTCTCCACTGTAGGAGTTATAGTTTTTAAGATACAACTGTTTGAAGATGGCAACCACCAAAATACTCTGACCTGTGTCAAGCTGCAGCAGCAAGTGATGTCATAGACAGGGCCTTTTGAACACCTGCTAATGTTTTTATAAATGTATGGTTTAATGTAACTGTGCAACAACGTTGCAATTTAATGTGCTATATAAATGATAACAGTTACTCCGCCCACTCCAGTTGTAGACTACTGGTGGAGGCAAGAACACTTCACACAATTTCCCCAGAAATTGTAGTTTTTCTAGTTATGTTCTTGCATAGCAAGACCACTTAATGTTATCTCACATATATATTATTATTATTATTATTATTCTTATTATTATAGCAAAATTTGCCACCCTAACTCCTCCCACAGTTTTTACACTACATAGACAAAAATTTACCAAAGCGTGCAGATTGTTCCCGATCGGATTGCTATTACTTTGTGGAACGTTTCGCCGAATGGTTCACGGAATATCGTCGTTCTTGTGGCGAAATTTGTCCCATAGGAATGAATGGCAAAGCTAGAGTGGGAGCTGGCAAAAGCTGAAAAATCAGGACATGATTTCTAAACTGCCACCACTCCTTATTTTCAGGCCCACCTACACAAATCTTATATCAAAACGTTCAGCTATCCCTCCTGCCACTAAACATGTCAACGGCTAAACCATAGTCCTGATAGTTTTCACAATATAATCATTTGTTTGCAACTAACGCCGTCCATTGACTTTCATTGAAACTTCACTCTGCAAAGCTCAAATTTGAAGTGCAATTTCTAAACTGCGACTGTGACTTCAATTTTAATACTTCAGAGACATACTATGCATCAACATGTAGGTCTGGGTCTTGTGATTCTCACAATATAAAGCTCTTCGCTGTAGGATTTATAGTTTTTAAAATACGACCATTTGAAGATGGCAACCGCCAAAATACTCTGACCTGTCAAGGCTGCAGCAGCAAGTGATGTCATAGACAGGGCCTTTTGAACACCTGCTAATGTTTTTATAAATGTATGGTTTAATGTAACTGTGCAACAACCTTGTAATTAAATGTGCTATATAAATGATAACAGTTACTCCACCCACTCCAGTTGTAGACTATTGGTGGAGGCAAGAACACTTCACACAATTTCCCCAGAAATTGTAGCTTTTCTAGTTATTCTTATTATTATTATTATAGCAAAATTTGCCACCCTAACTCCTCCCACAGTTTTTACACTACATAGACAAAAATTTACCAAAACGTGCAGATTGTTCCCGACCGGATTGCTATTACTTTGTGGAACGTTTCGCCGAATGGTTCACGGAATATCGTCGTTCTTGTGGCAAAATTTGTCCCATAGGAATGAATGGCAAAGCTAGAGTGGGAGCTGACAAAAGCTGAAAAATCAGGACATGATTTCTAAACTGCCACCACTCCCTTATTTTCAGGCCCACCTACACAAATCTTATATCAAAACGTTCAGCTATCCCTGCTGCCACTAAACATGTCAACGGCTAAGCCATAGTCCTGAGAGTTTTCACAATATAATCATTTGTTTGCAACTAACGCCGTCCATTGACTTTCATTGAAACTTCACTCTGCAAAGCTCAAAGTTGAAGTGCAATTTCCAAACTGCGACTGTGCCTTCAATTTTAATACTTCAGAGACATACTAAGCATCGAAATGTAGGTCTGGGTCTTGTGATTCTCACACTATAAAGCTCTTCGCTGTAGGATTTATAGTTTTTAAGATACGACCGTTTGAAGATGGCAACCGCCAAAATACTCTGACCTGTGTCAAGCTGCAGCAGCAAGTGATGTCATAGACAGGGCCTTTTGAACACCTGCTAATGCTTTTATAAATGTATGGTTTAATGTAACTGTGCAACAACGTTGCAATTAAATGTGCTATGTAAATGATAACAGTTACTCCGCCCACTCCAGTTGTAGACTACAGGTGGAGGCAAGAACACTTCACACAATTTCCCAGAAATTGTAACTTTTCTAGTTATTATTATTCTTATTATAGCAAAATTTGCCACCCTAACTCCTCCTACAGTTTTTACACTACATAGACAAAAATTTACCAAAACGTGCAGATTGTTCCCGATCGGATTGCTATTACTTTGTGGAACGTTTCGCCGAATGGTTCACGGAATATCGTCGTTCTTGTGGCGAAATTTGTCCCATAGGAATGAATGGCAAAGCTAGAGTGGAGCTGGCAAAAGCTGAAAAATCAGGACATGATTTCTAAACTGCCACCACTCCCTTATTTTCAGGCCCACCTACACAAATCTTATATCAAAACGTTCAGCTATCCCTCCTGCTACTAAACATGTCAACGGCTAAGCCATAGTCCTGATAGTTTTCACAATATAATCATTTGTTTGCAACTAACGCCGTCCATTGATATTCATTGAAACTTCACTCTACAAAGCTCAAATTTGAAGTGCAATTTCTAAACTGCGACTGTGCCTTCAATTTTATTACTTCAGAGACATACTATGCATCAAAATGTAGGTCTGGGTCTTGTGATTCTCACAATATAAAGCTCTTCACTGTAGGAGTTATAGTTGTTAAGATACGACCGTTTGAAGATGGCAACCACCAAAATACTCTGACCTGTGTCAAGCTGCAGCAGCAAGTGATGTCATAGACAGGGCCTTTTGAACACCTGCTAATGTTTTTATAAATGTATGGTTTAATGTAACTGTGCAACAACGCTGCAATTAAATAAAAAGTATGTAAAATGATAACAGTTACCCACCTACTCCAGTTGCACTACAGGTGGAGGCAAGAATACTCTCACACAATTCTGAAATTGTAACTTTTCTAGTTAAGTGTTCTTGCATAGCAAGACTACTTAATGTTATCTCACATATATATTATTATTATTATTAAGTGTTCTTGCATAGCAAGACTACTTAATGTTATCTCACATATATATTATTATTATTATTATTATTCTTATTATTATAGCAAAATTTGCCACCCTAACTCCTCCCACAGTTTTTACACTACATAGACCAAAATTTACCAAAACGTGCAGATTGTTCCCGATCGGATTGCTATTACTTTGTGGAACGTTTCGCCGAATGGTTCACGGAATATCGTCGTTTTTGTGGCAAAATTTGTCCCATAGGAATGAATGGCAAAGCTAGAGTGGGAGCTGCCAAAAGCTGAAAAATCAGGACATGATTTCTAAACTGCCACCACTCCCTTATTTTCAGGCCCACCTACACAAATCTTATATCAAAATGTTCAGCTATCCCTGCTGCCACTAAACAGGTCAACGGCTAAGCCGTAGTCCTGATAGTTTTCACAATATAATCATTTGTTTGCAACTAACGCCGTCCATTGACTTTCATTGAAACTTCACTCTGCAAAGCTCAAATGTGAAGTGCAATTTCTAAACTGCGACTGTGCCTTCAATTTTAATACTTCAGAGACATGCTATGCATCAAAATGTAGGTCTGGGTCTTGTGATTCTCACAATATAAAGCTCTTCGCTGTAGGAGTTATAGTTTTTAAAATACGACCGTTTGAAGATGGCAACCGCCAAAATACTCTGACCTGTGCCAGGCTGCAGCGGCAAGTGATGTCATAGACAGGGCCTTTTGAACACCTGCTAATGTTTTTATAAATGTATGGTTTAATGTAACTGTGCAACAACGTTGCAATTAAATGTGCTATGTAAATGATAATAAAGCTACCTACCCAGTTGTAGACTACAGGTGGTGCTAAGAATACTTCACACAATTTCCCAGAAAATTGTAACTTTCTAGTTACATATTATTATTATAGCAAATTTTGCCACCCTAACTCCTCCCACAGTTTTTACACTACATAGACCAAAATTTACCAAAACGTGTAGATTGTTCCCGATCGGATTGCTATTACTTTGTGGAACGTTTCGCCGAATGGTTCATGGAATATCGTCGTTCTTGTGACGAAATTTGTCCCATAGGAATGAATGGCAAAGCTAGAGTGGGAGCTGGCAAAAGCTGAAAAATCAGGACATGATTTCTAAACTGCCACCACTCCCTATTTTCAGGCCCACCTACACAAATCTTATATCAAAACGTTCAGCTATCCCTGCTGCCACTAAACATGTCACCTGCAAGCAAGCCGTAGTCCTGATAGTTTTCACAATATAATCATTTGTTTGCAACTAACGCGTCCATTGACTTTCATTGAAACTTCACTCTGCAAAGCTCAAATTTGAAGTGCAATTTCTAAACTGCGACTGTGCCTTCAATTTTAATACTTCAGAGACATACTATGCATCAAAATGTAAGTCTGGGTCTTGTGATTCTCACAATATAAAGCTCTTCGCTGTAGGATTTATAGTTTTTAAAATACGACCGTTTGAAGATGGCAACCGCCAAAATACTCTGACCTGTGCCAGGCTGCAGCAGCAAGTGATGTCACAGACAGGGCCTTTTGAACACCTGCTAATGTTTTTATAAATGTATGGTTTAATGTAACTGTGCAACAACGTTGCAATTAAATGTGCTATGTAAATGATAACAGTTACTCCGCCCACTCCAGTTGTAGACTCCTGGTAGAGGCAAGAACACTTCACACAATTTCCCCAGAAATTGTAACTTTTCTAGTTAAGTGTTCTTGCATAGCAAGACCACTTAATGTTATCTCACATATATATTATTATTATTATTATTATTATTATTATTATATCAAAATTTGCCACCCTAACTCCTCCCACAGTTTTTACACTACATAGACAAAAATTTACCAAAACGTGCAGATTGTTCCCGATCGGATTGCTATTACTTTGTGGAACGTTTCACCAAATGGTTCACGGAATATCGTCGTTCTTGTGGCGAAATTGGTCCCATAGGAATGAATGGCAAAATGTTCAAAACTAGAGTGGGAGCTGGCAAAAGCTGAAAAATCAGGACATGATTTCTAAACTGCCACCACTGCCTTATTTTCAGGCCCACCTACACAAATCTTATATCAAAACGTTCAGCTATCCCTGCTGCCACTAAATATGTCAACGGCTAAGCCGTAGTCCTGATAGTTTTCACAATATGACCATTTGTTTGCAACCAACGCCGTCCATTGACATTCATTGAAACTTCACTCTGCAAAGCTCAAATTTGAAGTGCAATTTCTAAACTGCGACTGTGCCTTCAATTTTAATACTTCAGAGACATACTATGCATCGAAATGTAGGTCTTGGTCTTGTGATTCTCAGAATATAAAGCTCTTCACTGTAGGAGTTATAGTTTTTAAGATACGACCGTTTGAGGATGGCAACCACCAAAATACTCTGACCTGTGTCAAGCTGCAGCAGCAAGTGATGTCATAGACAGGGCCTTTTGAACACCTGCTAATGTTTTTATAAATGTATGGTTTAATGTAGCTGTGCAACAACGTTGCAATTGAATGTGCTATATAATTGATAACAGTTACTCCGCCCACTCCAGTTGTAGACTACTGGTGGTGGCAAGAACACTTCACACAATTTCACCAGAAATTGTAGCTTTTCTAGTTAAGTGTTCTTGCATAGCAAGACCACTTAATGTTATCTCACATATATATTATTATTATTATTATTATAGCAAAATTTGCCACCCTAACTCCTCCCACAGTTTTTACACTACATAGACAAAAATTTACCAAAACGCGCAGATTGTTCCCGATCGGATTGCTATTACTTTGTGGAACGTTTCGCCGAATGGTTCACGGAATATCGTCGTTCTTGTGGCGAAATTTGTCCCATAGGAATGAATGGCAAAGCTAGAGTGGGAGCTGGCAAAAGCTGAAAAATCAGGAAATGATTTCTAAACTGCCACCACTCCCTCATTTTCAGGCCCACCTACACAAATCTTATATCAAAACGTTCAGCTATCCCTTCTGCCACTAAACATGTCAACGGCTAAGCCGTAGTCCTGATAGTTTTCACAATATAATCATTTGTTTGCAACTAACGCCGTCCATTGACTTTCATTGAAACTTCACTCTGCAAAGCTCAAATTTGAAGTGCAATTTCTAAACTGCGACTGTGCCTTCAATTTTAATACATCAGAGACATACTATGCATCAGAATGTAGGTCTGGGTCCTGTGATTCTCACAATATAAAGCTCTTCGCTGTAGGATGTATAGTTTTTAAAATACGACCGTTTGAAGATGGCAACCGCCAAAATACTCTGACCTGTGTCAGGCTGCTGCAGCAAGTGATGTCATAGACAGGGCCTTTTGAACACCTGCTAATGTTTTTATAAATGTATGGTTTAATGTAACTGTGCAACAACATTGCAATTAAATGTGGTATATAAATGATAATAGTTACTCCGCCCACTCCAGTTGTAGACTACTGGTGGAGGCAAGAACACTTCACACAATTTCCCCAGAAATTGTAGCTTTTCTAGTTATTATTATTATTATTATAGCAAAATTTGCTACCCTAACTCCTCCCACAGTTTTTACACTACATAGACCAAAATTTACCAAAACGTGCAGATTGTTCCCGATCGGATTGCTATTACTTTGTGGAACGTTTCGCCGAATGGTTCACGGAATATCGTCGTTCTTGTGGCGAAATTTGTCCCATAGGAATGAATGGCAAAGCTAGAGTGGGAGCTGGCAAAAGCTGAAAAATCAGGACATGATTTCTAAACTGCCACCACTCCCTTATTTTCAGGCCCACCTACACAAATCTTATATCAAAACGTTCAGCTATCCCTGCTGCCACTAAACATGTCAACGGCTAAGCCGTAGTCCTGATAGTTTTCACAATATGACCATTTGTTTGCAACCAACGCCGTCCATTGACTTTCATTGAAACTTCACTCTGCAAAGCTCAAATTTGAAGTGCAATTTCTAAACTGCGACTGTGCCTTCAATTTTAATACTTCAGAGACATACTATGCATCAAAATGTAGGTCTGGGTCTTGTGATTCTCACAATATAAAGCTCTTCACTGTAGGAGTTATAGTTTTTAAGATACGACCGTTTGAAGATGGCAACCGCCAAACTACTCTGACCTGTGTCAGGCTGCAGCAGTAAGTGATGTCATAGACAGGGCCTTTTGAACACCTGCTAATGTTTTTATAAATGTATGGTTTAATGTAACTGTGCAACAACGTTGCAATTGAATGTGCTAGACTACTGGTGGAGGCAAGAATACTTCACACAATTTCCCCAGAAATTGTAGCTTTTCTAGTTAAGTGTTCTTGCATAGCAAGACTTACTTAATGTTATCTCACATATATATTATTAAGTGTTCTTGTTAGCAAGACCACTTAATGTTATTATCTCACATATATATTATTATTATTATTATTATAGCAAAATTTGCCACCCTAACTCCTCCCACAGTTTACACTACATAGACAAAAAATTTACCAAAACGTGCAGATTGTTCCCGATCGGATTGCTATTACTTTGTGGAACGTTTCGCCGAATGGTTCACGGAATATCGTCGTTTTTGTGGCGCAATTTGTCCCATAGGAATGAATGGCAAAGCCAGAGTGGGAGCTGGCAAAAGCTGAAAAATCAGGACATGATTTCTAAACTGCCACCACTCCCTCATTTTCAAGCCCACCTACACAAATCTTATACCAAAACGTTCAGCTATCCCTGCTGCCACTAAACATGTAAACGGCTAAGCCGTAGTCCTGATAGTTTTCACAATATGACCATTTGTTTGCAAACAACGCCGTCCATTGACATTCATTGAAACTTCACTCTGCAAAGCTCAAATTTGAAGTGCAATTTCTAAACTGCGACTGTGCCTTCAATTTTAATACTTCAGAGACATACTATGCATCAAAATGTAGGTCTGGGTCTTGTGATTCTCACAATATAAAGCTCTTCGCTGTAGGAGCTATAGTTTTTAAGATACGACCGTTTGAAGATGGCAACCGCCAAAATACTCTGACCTGTGTCAAGCTGCAGCAGCAAGTGATGTCATAGACAAGGCCTTTTGAACACCTGCTAATGTTTTTATAAATGTATGGTTTAATGTAACTGTGCAACAACGTTGCAATTAAATGTGCTATGTAAATGATAACAGTTACTCCTCCCACTCCAGTTGTAGACTACTGGTGGAGGCAAGAATACTTCACACAATTTCCCCAGAAATTGTAGTTTTTCTAGTTAAGTAAATTTTGCATAGCAAGACCACTTAATGTTATCCTTCACATATATATTATTATTATTCTTATTATGGCAAAATTTGCCACCCTAACTCCTCCCACAGTTTTTACACTACATAGACAAAAATTTACCAAAACGTGCAGATTGTTCCCGATCGGATTGCTATTACTTTGTGGAACGTTTCACTGAATGGTTCACGGAATATCGTCGTTCTTGTGGCGAAATTTGTCCCATAGGAATGAATGGCAAAGCTAGAGTGGGAGCTGGCAAAAGCTGAAAAATCAGGACATGATTTCTAAACTGCCACCACCCCCTTATTTTCAGGCCCACCTACACAAATCTTATATCAAAACGTTCAGCTATCCCTGCTGCCACTAAACATGTCAACGGCTAAGCCATAGTCCTGATAGTTTCCACAATATAATCATTTGTTTGCAACTAACGCCGTCCATTGACTTTCATTGAAACTTCACTCTGCAAAGCTCAACTTTGAAGAGCAATTTCTAAACTGCGACTGTGCCTTCAATTTTAATACTTCAGAGACATACTATGCATCAAAAATGTAGTTCAAATCGTGATTCACAACATAAAGCTCTTTCGCTGTAGGAGTTATAGTTTTAAGATACGGCCGTTAGAAGATGGCAACCGCCAAAATACTCTGGACCTGTGTATTGCTGCAGCAGCAAGTGATGTCATAGACAGGGCCTTTTGAACACCTGCTAATGTTTTATAAATGTATGGTTTAACCCCAAGGATCTGAGCCAAATGTACACGCTAGAACAAACAAAATGTAAACAAAACCTGGCATTTGCGCTACGTCTGTCCAACCGTAATTCACCTCTTTCATATTAAATGCACCCACCCTTATTATATATCATTTTATTCAGGGGAAACAGGGCTTACATTTAATATCAAATATTTAGCTATGAAACATAATTTAATATGAAAAAAATGGGAGAAAATATGATTTTTTAAAATTTTTTTAGTTCTACATGACATTTTAACGTCAGTGTCATAATACTGTTTGCTTTTACTGCAATAAAATACACATATTTGTATTCAGTAAAGTCTCACGTGTAAGACAGTACCCCCTATGTACAGGTTTTATGGCGTTTTGGGAAGTTACAGGGTCAAATATAGCACGTTACATTTGAAATTGAAATTCGCCAGATTGGTTACGTTGCCTTTGAGACCGTATAGTAGCCCGGGAATGAAATTTACACCCATAATGGCATACCATTTGCCATAGTAGACAACCCAAGGTATTGCAAATGGGGTATGTCCAGTCTTTTTTAGTAGCCATTTGGTCAAACACTGGCCAAAGTTAGCGTTAGTATTTGTTTGTGTGTGAAAAATGCAAAAAAACGCCAATTTTGGCCAGTGTTTGTGACTAAGTGGCTACTAAAAAAGAGTGGACATACCCTGTTTGCAATACCTTGGGTTGTCTACTATTGCAAAATGGTATGCCATCATAGGGGTAATTTTCATTCTGCTGTACTATAGGTTTCAAAGGCAACGAACCAATCTGGCTTAATTTTAATGTGAAAATGAAACGCTAAAGCTTCCTATATTTGACGCTGTAACTTTTAGGTACCCACTAATATAAAATCCTGTATTACATGAGGGTATTGGAAATACTGAACACAAATATTTGTGTTTCAAAACAGTAAAAAGTATCGCAGCAATAATATCGTCCGTGTAAGTGCTGTTTGTGCGTGAAAAATGCAAAAAAGTCAATTTTACTGGCGATATCATCATTGTAATACATTTTACTGTTTTGAAACACTAATATTTGTGTTCAGCGAAGTCCCCCGAGTAGAACAGTACCCCCCATGTACAGGTTTTATGGTGTCTTGGAAAGTTATAGGTTAAATATAGTGCTAGCAAATTAAATTCCCTTTACTTTCGGCATGGGTTGTTAGGCAGGTCCCGCTAATTGTAATTAAGATACCCAATTATGTAAAAACATTACGTAAATATATATAGAGAATTAATATATGTGTATGTATGTGTATGTGTGTATATATATATATATATATATATATATATATATATATATATATATATATATATATATATATATATATATATATATATAATTTTTTTTAAATATTTATATATAGTGATAAATACGTATGTATCTATGTATATATATTTCGTTCTACGTGTATTTTGATATAAATATATATTAATATCACAATACAGTTAGGACGAAATAACACATCTATATATTTTTTAATTATTTTT
>OW240919.1:98549346-98655283 GCA_933207985.1 Pelobates cultripes | reverse complement strand
GCAAATTTAGTAACATGCTTGCGTTGTGTTTGCTTGAAATATGTCTCTGATGTCTCCATAAATCGGATACCAGGAGACAAAAATGCCAGGCAAGAGTTCTGTGTGTGTGTTTGGAGCCTGCTTATGGTATTGCGTGTGTGTAGAGTGAGCTGATTGTGGTGTGGTTTTGTGTTAATAGGTTGGTTTCAGTCATGCTGTGTTTGTGGTGGAATGTAATGTGTGTGTGTGTGTGTATAGAGGGCATAGTGTGTATAGGGGATGTAGCGATTGTGTGCATACGGGCTGTAGTGTGTGTGTGTGTGTGTGTGTGTGTGTGTTAAGGGAATGTAGTATGTGTTTGCTTACAAGGAATCTACTGTGTGCATAGGGGATCCAGAGAGTGTATGTCAGAAATGTAGTGCGCGTGTTTGAAGGACCCAGACTGTGTATAGGAGATCTATTGAGTGAGTGTGTAGAGAATTCGGATGATCCAGAGTTGGGTAAGGGATCTAGTATGTGTCTGGAATGTAATGTGTTTGGGGGTTCAGTGTATATATACATATGTTTGGAAGTATTGTGGGGGGTATAGTGTGTGTGTGAGACCCGGCGGCTGCATCACACCGGATGTGGGCCGGTGAGGGAGATCTTTGATCTCCCCACCAAACCGTCATAGAACAGAGCGGTGCCGGTGCTCGGATAGCATAGTCCCTGCATGGACTGGCCAGGGAGATCTACTTGCCTTATCCCAACGCTGAGTTGACACTCCGATATCCCACGATGAGCTGCGCACGCATTAGACTTCCCCACAGGAAAGCATTGAATCCATGCTTTCCTATGGAGGGAAGTTGATGCTGGATGTCCTCATGCAGAGCGTGATGACGTGCAGCATCAGCTAACAGACCAAAGGTTCGTTTCCATCCAGGAATCGACCCCAATGTCTGTTTGGGAGACCGCCACTGGAAGCAGACTTGGTGCTGCAATATAAACATTGCACCTAGACCAGTTCAATGAGCTGAAGTGGTCTGGGCACCTATAGTGTCCGTTTTAATCATGACACGAGAGGACTGACACTGTAGCTGGATTCTTAAAGCCGATGGTTGGTCTGTTTCCCTGATATTTTCCAAACAGTCCTGGTGTCTGGATACTCCCTCATTGGACGTTTTTTTAATTAATTTATTTTTTATTAATAAATCAATTGTAGAACTTGACAAGAGGAAACATAGATGAAACAAGTAATCTGCACAAACAGACGTACGATATTGGAAAACAGCTAGGGTGTGCAGAGACCTTTTTTATGTATTTTGTGGCACAGGTTCTTCTTCTTTGCTACATTACTTTTACCTACTCTACACTCTCAGCTCCAGCAACAGATGAGCTTAGTGTCCAGAGCTGCTGCTACTTCTGGCTTATGAGTTACTGTAAAATTCCCTTGCTGGAAACACAGGCACAGACAGAAACATAGAATCACTTTGTACCACTTACCACAAATAACTACTCGGTTGTGGTGTCTTAACTATATGTTATCCAATGGAGTTAGGTAAACATATCTCCTGAGAACCCTCTTTCACAACAACTGTACTCATTATCATTGATAAATACAATGCAACTGCTTTACTCCACAGATTAATCTGACATCACTAACCAAAAACAAAATCCAGTACAATTTACCGTCCTTACTATTAAAGGACCATTATAGGCATCCAGACCTTTTCAACTCAATGAAGTGGTCTGGGTGCCAGGTCCCCCTAGTTTTAACCCTGTAGCTGAAAACATGGTTTAAGAGAAACTGTTATGTTTCCACTGCAGGGTTAATCTAGCGTCTAGTGGCTGTCTCCCTGACAGCCAGTAGAGGCCACTTCCGCAATTTACACAAAGTAAATCACACTTATTTGACGCTGGACGTACTCACGGAGTCCAGTGTCAAAAAAGATCCCTATTGGAAAGCATTGAGTGATGATTTCCTATAGGCGGGTTTGAATGTGCGCGCGCCTCTGGCCGCCCATGCGCATTCGGCTCCATTTGGAAGCTGACGTCAATGCAGTAGGAGAGGTCACCAGTGCAGAGGGAGCCGAGTGCTGGATTAAGGTAAGCAAATAAATGGTTACTTAACCGGAACGGGGCCCTAGTCACCTAAACAAAGACTAGGGCTCTATAATTCCTAATGCTATAGCGTTCCTATAAAACATGCAGTTTTAGCAAAATCCCTCTTAACTGTAAATAATGTCTGTGCACTGATTTCCCAGTGCCTTGCAGTGATGTGGGTATTGGCAGAATAAGGAAAGTATTGTGGATCTAATCTTGGGGTTCCAAAATCTGTTTTGCTTTTGAGTGTCTGTGCTTGTCAAAAATATGCTTTAAAAACAAACTGCCACTTGTGAGATGTTATCACATCCAAATAGTGTGTGTATGTATGTAGTGTGTGTATGTATGTGTGTGTATGTATGTGTGTGGACTTAATTTGGTTTAATCCCTCCAGTCCTGTACTTATGGCACTTAAAATATAACCCCCTCTTTTTTTGTTTGCTTTGGTAAACATCGGGATAACATTTACTTGGATGATGGAACAAGGAAGCTCTTTACACAAAAACATGTTTGCTGCATTGTTTAGCATGACACTACAAGCACCATAATCACTACTTTATTGTTATTTTGCTATGAGTACAGCCCCTTCAATTCTGTCAAGCCATTTTCAGTTGATATTCCTGGCACCTATAGCCACCGCCTTTTTGTGGGACATAACATTGAGAGTTTAATTTCCTCATTACTGAGTAAGCAATGTGTGTTCATGCTGAGCAGTGATAGATTCAGAACTGTCTGCATTGATTCAGAGTGGCAGGATCCTTTTACAACTCAGAATTGCACTATACTGTAATGTTGGTACATGTACTTGCAGAAATGCATCCAGAATATATGGTAAGAAAAAACACAAATGGAGTAAGCAGTCACCAGGAAAGGATATTGATGGCAATCGACTATAATTCTCAGTTAATGAGCAATGTTAAAGCAACACTATAGTGCCAGGTATACAAACATATATTCTTGACACTGTAGTCCTGAAGTGGCTTAACAGTAAAAAGGTGATCTTTTCTCTCACACTGCACCGGTCTCACCGTGGGTGGCTCTGCCTCCATGGCTGAAATGATCAGTCTTGATTATCTGAGCCAATCAAATGTTTTCCCATAGGAAAGCATTGGGAGGCAATAGTGCATGCGCCAATCAATACCACCTCATAGAGATGCACTGAATCAATGTATCTCTATGGAAAATGTTTAGCATCTCTGTGCATTGAGTGGAGAAACTGAACACCAGTGGTGCACACTTTGCAGCCTTGGACTAGGAAGCATTTTTTTTTCTCTGAAAAGGTATTGTTTACAGTGCTAACACTGCAGGGACATGCCATAGATACCCGAACCACTACATTACACACAGGCATCCAACAGAATACAAATGTGTATTCCTTGCAATATAGTGCCCCATTGGCTGTTTAGGACCCCACCTGCAGGGAGTCAAACATATATTTTACTTATCTTTTAACTATTGCAGCTTCGGTGTACGCAGGGAAGGTCCCCCTCCATTGCTGAGATCATAGAGGCCGATGATCATAGCCAATACGATGCTTTTCAGTAGAAGAGCATTGGGAGGCAAGTGCACGGCATAACACTAAGCTGTGCCAATCAGGTGGTCAATGAGACCATCAGATTGAAATAGTAGATTTTTTATTCTGCCATTTAGAATGAAGCGCCTCTAGTGGCTGTCTGAGTGACATCTACTAGAAGCATTTAAACCCTGCAATGAAAACATTGCTGTTCTGCAAAACAGCAATGTTTTAAAGGGACTCTCCAGTGCCAGGAAGACAAATCGTTTTCCTGGCACTGCAGGTCTCCTCTCCCTCCCACCTCCCATCCCCGGTTGCTGAAGGGGTCAAAACCCCTTCAGTGACTTACCTGAGGCAGCGGCGTTGTCCCTCGATGTTGCTTCTGAGTCCGCCCATGCTCCACCACGGCACACGCGCATTAGACCTCTCCATAGGAAAGCTTTGAAATTGCTTTCAGTGCTTTCCTATGGGGATTTTAGAACCTGTGCTATGAAGCAGGAAGTGCCCTCTAGTGGCTGTCTAGTAGACAGCCACTAGAGGAGTAGTTAACCCTGCAAGGTAATTATTGCACTTTATGAAAACTGCAATAATTACACTTGCAGGGTTAGGTGTAGTGGGAGTTTGCACCCAGGCAACTCCAATGGGCAGAAGTGGTCTGGGTGCCTGGAGTGTCCCTTTAACATGGTGTTAAAACTGGGGTAGGAGGGGGGAGAGGCATTGAAATGAAGTGGTCTGGGTGACTATAGTGTTGCTTTAATAATCATCTAAATTCAGGACCTTAAAGTGCCTGCATGTATTTTTTTTATTTTTTTTTTATTTTTTGAATGCTCCAAAAATAAGTAGTTGTTTTTTTTTTGTTTTTTTTTTGCTTTTGTTTGTTCTTTTTATAAGGTACATTTTTTGACCCTAACGTTTATTGCTGTCTATGTATTTAATATTTTATAGGTTTCAGAAAAACAGGATCCAAGTTTTTATCAAGTAAAAAGTTACCTCAAAGGGGATTTCGTTCCCAGAGTCTTAACAAGGAGTCTCCTGCAAAAGACATAAATCTGGTAACCAAGAGAGTCCTTTCTGCTCGACTCTTGAAAATAAATGAGCTTCAGAATGAATTGACAGAGCTGCGCATCAAACTTGAGGAGCTTCAAAAAGAAAACAAGACCCTGAAGAAATTGCAATTCAGGCAAGAGAAAGCACTAAATAAATTTGAAGACACAGAAAGTGAGATATCACAGCTAATATCTCGGCACAACAACGAGATCCGGACTTTAAGAGAGCACTTACGAAAATCCCAGGAGAAAGAAAGGAATGCGGAAAAAAAACTTAAAGACACAGAGGATGAATTGTACAGGACAAATGCCACGTTAAAGAAATTGAAACAGTTGTCTGAAAATCGTCACTTGGCTGAGCGTGAAGAGCTAACAAGGAAAGTGGACCTTCTAGAAAGCCGGCTGGATGATCGGGAGAGAAAAGTCAAGGTACATTATTTAATTTCTCTTAAGTCATTGTTCATTTTCATTGATTATACATACAGTCATGTTTTTTCTAATAGATGAATTAAAACTATCCAGTTTCATTATTTATGAACTCCATAGTGATGCCTGATGTACCCTATTGCTGTTTGATAGACTTATTCTACCATGGTTGTCCTGTTCATGATGACCCACAATGGAATAATTATGTCACGTACAAGAGATTGCACCCAAAGTGCTAGGAGCTGCATTTGGAAGGTTAATTCTGTTGCTTTGTGCCTCTGCATTTTCCATCTGTAAAGGGCACTGTCAAACTTAAATAAAAGCTGTGTAATGTTTCCAAAATGTGTCAAATAACTGTATTCTCAATATTTTATTTTTTATCATCCTGCATATTTTGTGAAACAGTATTTTATACAAATCAAACCCTTCTGGCTAGATAAAGTTGTGTGTGTGTATATATGTATGTGTGTGTGTGTGTATATATATATATATATATATATATATATATATATATATATATATATACATACACAACATTGATTATGATATAAAGTAAGATTGTTGTTGGCAAACCCGTGATAGGCAAAAGTTTGTTGAGGTGTGCCGAAACCGACATATGCTGTAGACCAGTAAATAAAGTGGGCAAAAATGAATACATATCATGTTCAAAATGCGTTGTATTATGTTATTTACTCAATAAATGCAAGTACATTAAGATGACATTTTAACGAATGCCCTTCATATTTTCTGTACCGGTTGGGGTATGTATATTGTATATGCTGATAACTTCCAGCGACCTAGAGTTTTAATGACATGGACTGGAACGTCCTGGCTTGACGCCGTAGATGCGGCCCCTATCCTAAACGAGTGTCCTGAATAAAGGCTAGGGTTCATACCGAGCCTTGTTAACAATAACCGTACGTATAACATGAACTTAGAGGTAGTGAGTATAGCCCTGTGAAGTGACAGTAGCGGAAGAGATGTGATATTCGGCACGGTGAGGAGGTAGGAATCAAAAACCTTCACCGGGCACCATATATTATTCGTGGGATAGTATGGAATGTGGACGGGTTTACGCAGTTGACTCGTTTTGGCCACGGGTAAAGTCAGTATGTAATTATATTGATGTTTAATTAGGTAGGAGCTTTGAAGGCAACCTTGTGCTTTGTGTTGGCCACTGATGGTGAATTCTCATGGCCTCAGGAAACCGTAAAAGACCAGATAAATAGCGGTTTTAATTACTGTTAGTGAGGGGATTAAAAGGGGCTGAATCGTGCATATCAAACATTTTTGATACCCTTAAGTATAGTCTGACTGGATAGGATGAAATGAAACGGGTGGTGTTGGAAAGTAAAGAAACATGTGATGTTGGATGCCAGTCAGGCATAACTTGATATAGTGAGCCTAAATTGAAGGTGGCAAGAAATAAAGTAGTGAACACAACAAAGAGACATAATGATCAACATTATGTAATGAAGGACCACTTACCTGTGATGTGAGTAGTAATGGAGAGACTTGGTGACAGCAATTGCTGGGAGACCACAAAGGGCACAACTTGAAATACCTTAGAACCTGGAGGAGTAATACCGTGTACATTGAAATAGCGGAATCTGACAGACACGTGAGCCCTACGAGGGCTAAGGAAATTGTTGTAAACATGTAAGTGACAACCAATATATACCTTGCAAACAATTGAGGGGTAACACAAGCGACTTAGACTAAAGCAGGTGGCATGAATATCAAAATACCATTGTAAAGGATCCCTGCATACGTGCAGCGATGATCCTTGCAGCTTCTCCCGAAATCCCGCTGGAACAGAGTGATTATAGCTTCCAATTCCCCAAACATGAGTCGAGACTTCATGAAGGGGTAAAACGATCTGATTTACTGTGGGCTACCCGCCCGGAATTTATGCAGGTCTTCCACCTGGTGGACACTCCCCTAGGGGACCAGATGGAAGACTGGGACAGAAGTAATACAGTAGCCAATCACAGTGGCTATAGGATAAACACTCCCCTTTACACAAATCACTCCTTCTTTCCCATCCTGGAGATAATTAGATTAAGGTAGCAAAGAGGGCTGTAATTATCTCCAGAAGTAAAGAAACATGCCTTTTTATATTTAGCAAAAACAGAATAAAAATACATAACTTTCTTTTTATATAACATAAACTTTAAGTTCCACACATCCCCAGATAGCTTGGATCTGAGTGCATATTCTAGGCGAATAGCGCTCAGATCCCACGAACACAGGTCCCAGAATCGTCGACTGAAGTTTGGCTGTCCTTGGCCATTCGTGTATTTGTAACCGATTGCCAGTCCTCTATTATAGCTATCTGGGGTCAGCCACGTTCGCCTACTTTAATGCGCGAATGAAATATTATCCCTTCCTTCGAATGGTTCCACCGTATGAACGAGGATGGGTGAAGGTAGCAGCGGCGTTCGACAAAATAGGTCGCTGAAATCAGTTCCAGGGAATCCTCGCCATTTGCCGCTGCGCGTTCGACAAAACC
Organism: Pelobates cultripes; assembly: GCA_933207985.1. Taxonomy (NCBI): domain Eukaryota; kingdom Metazoa; phylum Chordata; class Amphibia; order Anura; family Pelobatidae; genus Pelobates; species Pelobates cultripes. Next base: position 98,647,725 of record OW240919.1, on the reverse strand, counting down.
AAAATGGCGATTGCCACGTGTTCGGGAGGTGAACGCGGACCACCCGCTATACCAATTAGTTTGTGGTTAACCGCAGCAGTCAGGGTGGTCAATGAGCGCCACACGACCTCAGTGGGAGGTCGGTGGTTCGGTAGTTTGTTCGCCTTATTTGACAATTTCACGAAATCCTATGGTAATGTTCCAAATAACCGAACAGGCTTGTTCGTGACGGCTGTGAATAGGGGATTTCGTTACAACCATCATATGACGTCAACCATAAATTAGTAGCATTGAGGCATATAGAAAAATTCTAATAATGCAGAAACTCCTGGAAAGTAAGTGAATCGTGAACCTGTCACATGTATAAGCTTGTTGCCTGAAAATAATGGGATAGCCCGGAGACAGATAAGTGATGAATGTAGATAAGTGACTAATATATCGAGGGACAAATTGATAAAACCAACTTATATAGGGGAAATAATAGAGTAGAAAGGGTTGAGAACTGGAAAAGTATCAATACTGAAGAAAAACCAAAAGAATAGCATAGGTGACTAGTATCAGTATCAACAAGAATATGAAAAGTATCTACAAGGACCATAACGGTGGACAATTCAAGCTAACCAGTGTATGAGAAGCAAACCAACAACCCCTAATCAGTATAACTAAACCAAAGTAAACCTTTGTAAGCCGATGAGTCCTATGAGGGTTGTAGTTAATGTACGTATAGTGAATTTATATAAAAGTTAGTTTATATTTGTAAACCATATGTGTAGGCCCAAGTTGGGCTTGACATGATTGATCCAGTAGGGGGCCCAAGACTTACAATAGAAGTTGTTAATATGTTAAAGTAAGGGGCCTAGTACCGGAAGCTGAAGAAGGCATCTCTGTGAAGCTATGTAATAATGAAATGCTGACTATGATAGTAGTGAAATTCACCCTGACACAACAAATATAGTTAGTAGAAACCGCCATGGCGACGTCTATGAGTAAGAGGTAGGACCAGCTCAACTTAAAGATAACCTGTTTTGGTATAGTAAGGTTTTTGTCACAATATGTCTGATAGGTGTGGCATCATGTCAGGGAGCCGCGGGCGGCGAGGAGGGGAGGCTGCACGCCACTTGCAGCACTCACCCTCAGTCCATCGCCGCCCGCGGTCTCCTCTCTGCTTACCTGTCAGCGAGCGGCGTCTCCTCTGTGTGCCGCTCGCCGCCAGCGTCCTCCACGCCCCCCAGCGGCAGCATGTATAACGCTGCACGCTGGGAGGTCCAGGAGTTAAGTAAACGCCGGGGTCACGTGAGTGACCCGGCGTTAAAGAAACAGTACCACAATCACAGTGGGGGGTATAGATATCCCCCACGTGTGATTGTTAATTCTGATTGGAAGTTGTCCAATCAGAATTAGACCTAGGGTATTTATACTTACCTTTCCTGTCCCTCAGTGCCCTGTTGTGGTCTTGTGATACCTGTAGCGTAGTGTTCTCGTCTTGCTCTCTGGTTACCGTTTACTTGGCTCGTTATTCCGATTATTCTGTCTTCTCCACTCCTTTGACCTCGGCTTGTTTCTCGTTCTCCCGTTTTCTGGCTCCCTTTACCTGGCTTGTCTCCTGACTATTCTTAGCGTGCTTAGCCCGGCCACTCTAAGGTCCGGTACGGCACCTTTTCTGTGTGTGTGTGTGTGTGTGTGTCAGCGTGTTAGGTTCCCCGAATCGTGACACATCACAACTTCTTTATATCCTAATTCACCTATTCGTGTAAAAACTTTCAGACAGAAAGTTGGAAAGCATGACAGAAAGTCAATATCCTGTTGGCTATCTGGGCATACAGGCGCACATGCTCAATATTGAATTGTGTTATGATCGTATGCGTACGGAGGACCTTGTGAGGGTCAACGTCCTGTTGACGGCATGGTTCGACAACATATTTCTAGTCTTTCCAGTCTCTCATTTATTTACCCCTTAGAAGACACGAGTGCTGAGAACATTGCGCTAGCTAGTGCCAAGTGTTGAATCAATTCACTAGGTTGGTGACAGGTGAGGCTCTGCTAGTTGCCAAGTGGCTTGAGAGGCTCTATCTATGCTTTGGCGCAAGGGGATTAGTGGCCACCGAATGTTGTGGCAGGGTGTTGGCCTCTCAGTGACATTTGAATCATGAGATTGGGTGTGACAAGTGAGGCCCTCTCTATGCCACTGGCAAACTATGTTTTGGCCCGGGGGCGTTATACTTCATGCGTGGAGGATGCGTGTTGGCCTCATGGGACCACTAACTCCAAGGCAGAGATGCCAGAAACTTAACATCTATTGGTCACCTAGATCCCTTTAAGCCATTAAAAACCATTCATTAAAAAAAGTCTATATTGTAGGGGAGCCATTGTGGCTAAAAACTTACCTGCATTCGTATAAGAGTTAGTTTAGTTCTGTATGGTATGGGTGTAACTGAAATCTGCAGCATCCCCTAAAGGAGGCAGAGATGGGAAAGAGAGTTCTAAAACCTACGAAAAAAAACGTAACTGACAAATGGGTGCCAGGTCTGAAGAACAAATTATACTCCAAACTGATAACCTGTAAAAGAATATGATTTGATAAGACATAAGGAAATGGATGTTAGCAAGACCTCGTGAGTACCACCCCTCTTCCCCCCATGTACAGGCCCCATGGCGTCCCGGAAAGCCACAGGAACTGTAGTGTTAAAATATTTAGGGAAATCTCAAAATATGATTAGACATGACACAAATATGTTTGTAAGCAAAACCGTAGACTGTGCAGAAATGCATATGTAAATATAGACAGTGTGGCCCAAGGCGTATCATCTATCGTAACTAATTTAACATGCCACATCGAAGGTAATACCAGTTTGTGGCATTATGATCAGATTGAGGAAATATTACCGCTACATAACTGTAAAATAATGATCTCCGTCTACATAGCTGTAAAATAATGATCTCTGTATACTAGGTGCCTATAAATGAACTATCCAGAACCTAAAACAAGACATATTCTTAATCCAAAATCTATAAATGTTTTCAATGACTGACCAAACGAGGTTCCGTATTAGCCTGTGGCAGGTTGCCTATTACTGGGCATATGAACACACGTTGTAAAGGCATAGTGATGCCAGGAGGATGAAATATGCGTATCGCAATTTCTTTCTTTTTTCTTTTGTATCCCGAGTTACAGGGTGGCGGTGCAGGCTGTGTTGGGATTGATGTGGGTGAAGGTAGTGATACCGGAGAAACTGACGGAAGCAAAGCACAGAGGGATGGACACAGGTTTCTTCAGGAAGGAAGAGATTCTTTATTGGATCACCGATCGGGACTCAGAGGGACTAATGTCACCAAAAATACAGCAAGTTCTGAGCCCTGAACAATAGTGCAGGCTCCCTATATAGGCACATAACTCCTCCCATATTAAGCTCCACCCGCACATTCTCTTGACCAATCATTACAAATAAGAATTAACTTCCTGCTTGACCGCATGGCTTGTCCAGCACAATGGAGGAGGGGAATACTACATCCTGTATTCTTGCACATGCTCCGTACACTACTGATCGTATCTTGCCTCGTGCAACCAACTGATCGATACGTCAGCATATGCACGTACACATGCCACGTGGTAATCTCGGCCTACTAAATTTATTTTTACCGAGATTCCACCACATTCCCCCCTTTGATGCCTCTTGATATTTTACAATTACTTGAGGCATCACTTAACCTTGGTTTGCATACACCACAAGTTACCTTTGAACCAGACCAGACTTATCCTACGATGTGAATCTTCAACACTCGTCTTCCTGCATTGGTTCTCCCTGATCTAGAGCCTTATATTTATAAATTGCCATTATCTGTGCAGCAGCCTTCCTCTCTGCTATATTTTCTATCAGGCTTTGCACAGACCTAACTACTAAGGGTATAAGACACGGCAGGAGTAGACACAACATTAAAATCAGTAGGACTCCACCTACCACTGCCTTAAGCCCTCCAAACCACTCATACCAGCTACCAAACCAACTACTTGGATTGTACCCTTTCCATACCTGAGTAGGCACATGCGCTAGTTTAACCATATGGCTAGTAAGCTCAGCTATTGCTTGCCCTTCGTCATCTATTTGAAGACAGCAATTGCTCAGGTTAAACTTCCCACATACACCTCCCTCTACTGCCAAAAGATAATCCAAGGCTAATCTATTTTGGTAAACTGCTGTCCTCATCCTGGTATTATGCTTCGCTAGAAGATTGAGCGCTTGTGATGTCTCGTTAGTAATGATCTCAACCACCGCCTGTAACCTTATAATGCGGTTGAGCATATAAATAGGGGTTCTATAACCAAAGGTACCATCCTCTGCCCACGTGGCTGGCCCATAATAATCTATAATACGCTGGGGAGGCCATTCATTATCTTCCCAGGCACCTATCTCTATGGGTCCCCTTTTCTTCCTATGATTCACATCATACACTTTAACACCTAAAGTCTCACCTGTTTCAATAGGCAACAAGAAGAAGGATGGTTTTAACATACCCAACACACATGCCCCTTCCCAGTCCTGTGGTAACTCCGAATAGGCCTTCTTACCACAGATCCAGTACAAATTCGCTGGGGCTCTCCAGTTAGATGTGATGGATAGATCAAACCATACGTCCTTTAAATTGGCATATCTTGCAAACGGGTTAGATGGTTCTGAGACATTTGAAGCCGACCACCAAGTTGTATTCTTTGTATCATCATCATAAGCTTTTTGCCCTAGACAAGTTAATTCTCCTACAGAAGTATTATACATCATTCCTTTCCTCGCTATGCAAACATAACCTATGATGGAGGTCTTCAATCTCCACTCAGATTTACCTCTAACACTCATATGATAGTCGGCTTGTGTAGATATTAATTGGTCAACTGCCTCAGAACCGGACATTACCTCCTTTGCTTCCCAAGGCCATTGGTCTCCCATGTTAGTACCTCCACACACATAGCAGTTGGTAACATTAAGACTACCGGCAATACTCTCGGCTAAATCAATGAACAAGTTTTTAGCATTATGGGGGATCTTATTATCTATGCTCATCTCTTCATAAAAGGAATGGTATACTTGATGAGTTTGGGAGGTTACCGTATCAGTCTCTATCCCTATAAACAATATTGTCCCAGGGTCTAAACCCGTCCCATATATTTGAAACCCAAATAAATTACCATATTTATCTAAGAACTTGTCAGGGTTATTTATAAGTATATGGATTGGATTGCATTCCATAGACTTACAATATGGATTAGTAGGCAACTTAGTCACAATCATGTCCTTGTCTGCTGTCTGTCCCCAAGTCGCCCACCCCACACAAGACCAATATGGGCAGAAGTTATAATCTCTATTTGGGCATCTTGGACTTACATATTTATTTTTACTACTGGGACAAATATATTTATCGTTAGACCCATACGTCCTCTCCCATCTAAGATCCCCACATACATTCCACGGCTTTCTACCACTTGATATTGCTTTACACGCATCAAATAGCAGAGCACCTGAAGAATATACGGATTTTAATACCGTCTTATTAATTAGGGTCCCCTGAGAATCTCCATTTCTGAGAGTCAACCAAATTGTACGGGGTTGATACTCAGGACTGAAGCACTTAGGTTCTCCTACTCCTAAATGACACACACTATATTCTATATTTAAGTATCTACATCTTGATACATCTCCTTTACACTCATATTGCGAATGCCAAATTAGGGTCTGGGATATATGGTTACCTGTTCTTGTAGTCTTAATGCATACCTCACAGCTAGGAGTGTTGGTACCTCTACCTTCCTGAATATAAAAATACACATAAATAAACATTATTAAAAATACATCTTTCGTCGTCATCCTCAGTCTTCGTCCGTGCGAAGGCACCTCAGCTTCCAGGATGTAAGGACTGCAGGGAATGGAGTTCTGCTCGTCTTCACAGGGGTCCCCTCAAGACTTTCCCTGACTTATACACTCGTTGGTGAGTGGACAGGCTTTATTATGGCCTTCTCACTCACTTACCAAGTCTCTGAAACAATAAAATTTGTAATCTACAAGGTTCCTCGTCACTCCGACTGAGTCGTGCGTTTTAACCGGATCTTGCAGGGATTCTCTGGATTTGCTGTAACTTGCCAGGAATCGGCTGCTGCTGGTTTAACCCTGGAGTGATGTATCCACGGAGCCACTTCGGCTACTTTTATCGCTGTAGGGGTAGACAGAAGAACAACATAAGGACCTCTCCACTTGGGCCCTAACGGCACATTATTCCACTCTTTAATCCACACTTGGTCGCCTGGGTGGTAACTATGAATTGGGGGATAAATATTCACAGGTAATCTATCTTGTACCCATTTCTGTACCTCCTCCATAGTCTTACCCAACTCTACAACCTGCTGCCGGGTAATTCCTTCTCCCAACTGACTCAAATCCCCCCTTAAGTTACCAAGCACGGGAGGTGGTCGCCCGTACATGATTTCAAAAGGAGAGAGGCCCATCCTTCTGGTAGGTGTACTACGGATTCGCAATAGAGCTATGGGCAAGAGAACGTTCCACTTAAGTTGGGTTTCCTGACACATTTTAGCCAACTGATTCTTAATAGTTCTATTCATTCTCTCTACCTTACCAGAACTCTGGGGTCTATATGCCGTATGAAGCCTCCACTTTATACCAAGCATATGAGTCAATTGTTGTAGGCACTGATGAACAAAAGCTGGACCATTGTCCGATCCTATAGAGCAGGGTAGTCCATATCGGGGTATTATTTCTCGTAGCAGGAATCTCACGACTTCTCCTGCTTTCTCTGTACGAGTAGGACATGCTTCTACCCAGCCTGAATAGGTGCACACCACTACCAGCAGGTAGCGATGTCCACCCGATTTAGGCATCACTGTATAGTCAATTTGTAAATCGGACATGGGAAGTCCCCCCATAAACTGGACTCCTGGTGGCTTTACTGGTCCTTGTCTTGCATTATTTTTAGCACACGTTACACATCTACGTACAATGGCCTGAGTCAAGTTGGACAATCTTGGTATGTAGAAATGTTTTCTGAGAGATTCTTCTGTACTGTCTCTCCCAGAATATGTCCCGTTATGATAGTTTTGGACAATTTCTACCGCTAGTGATGCTGGAATAACTATTCTTCCATCTTCTAACTGATACCATTTGTTCTCCAAATACTTTCCAGGTTCAGTCCTTAACTACTCCTCTTCTTGAGCTGTATAAATTGGAGTCCATTGAGACAGTGGAGTTGGTATAAGAGCAGCTATATGCCCCACATATTCCTGTCTTCCTGATTCAGCAGCACGCTTAGCTGTACTATCTGCCATCCGATTCCCTTTGGTTACATCACCATCTCCTCTCAGATGCGCCCGACAATGTATAATACCAACTTCTTTCGGCTCCCACACTGCTTCCAATAGTTGTAGGATCTCAGCTGCGTATTTGATTTCTTTGCCTTCTGAATTCAATAGTCCTCTTTCTTTATACAAAGCTCCGCGGGCATGAGTGGTTAAAAACGCATACTTGGAGTCCGTGTAGATGTTCACTCTTAAACCTTCAGCCAATTGTAACGCTCGTGTCAGTGCTATCAATTCTGCCTTTTGTGCTGATGTTCCTTTTGCCAGTGGCCGAGCTTCTATCACCTTGTCTATCGTTGTTACTGCATATCCTGCATAGCGGATCCCTTCTTTTACATAACTACTGCCGTCGGTGTAATATTGAACATCAGGGTTCTGGATGGGAAAATCACGAAGATCTGGTCTACTTGAAAATACTTCATCCATTACTTCCAAACAATCATGTTGACTTTCAGTAGGTTGTGGCAAAAGGGTAGCTGGATTTAAGGTATTTACAGTCTCTAAATGCACTCTTGGGTTTTCACACAACATTGCTTGATACTTGGTCATACGGCTGTTACTAAACCAATGATTTCCTTTGTAATCCAACAACGTCTGTACTGCATGTGGAACTCGTACATAAAGTTCTTGACCCAGAGTGAGTTTATCGGCTTCAGCTACTAGCAGGGCGGCTGCAGCTACAGCTCTTAGACAAGGTGGAAGTCCGCTGGCCACTGCATCCAGTTGCTTAGACATGTAGGCAACAGGTCTTTGCCATGATCCCAAGTACTGTGTCAATACTCCCACAGCCATTCTTCTTTGCTCATGTACATACAGGTAGAATGGCCGTGTGTGGTCAGGTAGACCTAATGCTGGGGCACTCATCAAAGCCCTCTTCACATCTTCGAATGCCGTTTGCTGTTCTTGAGTCCATAAGAAGGGGTCGTGCTCTGTACCTTTGATAGCTGCATACAGAGGTTTTGCCAGTATCGCGTAGCTGGGAATCCATATCCTACAGAAGCCTGCTGCCCCCAAGAATTCTCGCACTTGTCTTCTATTCCTGGGTATCGGTATTTGGCACACAGCTTCTTTTCTCTCTGGCCCCATAATTCTTTGACCTTCAGAGATATGGAATCCCAGATATTTGACAGTTGGCAAACACAACTGAGCCTTCCTTCTTGACACCTTGTATCCTGCCTTCCAGAGAATGTGTAGTAGATCGTGCGTTGCTTGCTGACATACTTCCTTTGTAACTGCTGCTATCAACAAGTCATCTACATATTGTAATAATACACACTCTCCTGGGATAGACTCGAAATCTAGTAGATCTTGACTTAGAGCTGAACCAAATAGGGTAGGTGAATTTTAAAACCCCTGGGGCAATCTTGTCCAGGTCATTTGGCGTTTCGAGCCCGTTACAGCATTTTCCCATTGGAAAGCGAAGATACATTGGCTTTCTGCGGCAATTCGGAGGCAAAAGAAGGCATCTTTGAGATCTAAGACTGTAAAGTAAGTAGCCCCGCCCGGAATTAAAGCAAGCAGGTTATATGGATTGGGCACGACTGGATGTATACTAACAACCGCATCATTGACTGCTCTCAAGTCCTGCACAGGTCGATACTCATCTGTACCGGGCTTTTGAACAGGCAGCAATGGGGTGTTCCAGGGGGAAGTACAGAATTTTAGGATACCATACCGTATGAACTTATCCAGATAAGATTGGATGTTCTTCTTAGCCTTCTGCGGAATATGATATTGTCTCAGGCTTACTGGATAAACCCCAAGTTTTAGTTCGATTTTAATAGGTGGAATATTGCGGGCCAGTCCTGGTGGGTTGTTCTCTGCCCAAACTCCTGGTATGTTAAATAAGGATTCATCACTCCTCGGGTTTTGGCTAGTCAACACTGTATAAAGTCGCCACTCTTCTTCCTTTGGTACGGACAATGTCATAATACCTGAGGTCCATTAAACTTTAAGGATGTTGTTCCATTTGGTAGGAACGTAATCTGCGCTTGTAATTTGGATAGCATATCACGCCCCAGCAATTGGACTGGACACTCAGGCATATAAAGGAATTGATGTTTTACTACGTGGCCTCCCAATGTACAGAGTCGACTTTTAAGAACCGGTTTTTCAGCACTTCTTCCAGTTGCTCCCTATTACAGTAATAGTTCTTCCAGATGGAGGAGCAACTTGATTAGTCACCACCGAATGTTCAGCACCAGTGTCGATCATGAACGCACTCCTTTTTCCCCCTATTGACCAAGGGGGATGGAGCCCGGTCGGTATCAATAGTCCTCCATGACCGTGTCAGCCAATCCCACAAAGTCCCTACCTTCTCTATCGCGGGACCTTTGCGCTGCTGGATAGTACCTATCTTCCCTTACACTTCCTCTGTTCCCATTACTCCCTCTATTACCATTACTCCCTCCGGGGCCTCCTCTACCTCTCGCTCTGCCTCTAAAGTTTCCGTAACCTGCCCTGGGTAAGTCTCTCTCATACTGCTCTCTTTGCGGACACTCGTTCCTCCAATGCCCTTCTTCCTTACAGTACGCGCACTGATTCCTACTCAAAGGCTCCCTATTCCATCTACCATCGCCTCTATCTGGGCCCCGTCTATCTACGCCTGCGATCGCTACCGCTAGCATATCTGCCTTTCTACGCATCTTGCGCTCTTCCTCTTTCTTACTTTCTGTTTCCCTATTCATATATACTTTGTTCGCTACCTCCATTAGTTGGGTGATAGACATACCTGCAAACCCTTCTAATTTCTGTAGCTTGCGCTTAATATCTCCGTAAGCTTGGCTGACAAAGGCGGAGTTTACCATTCGGGAATTATCAGCGTCTTCCGGATTAAAGGGGGTATACAAGCGGTATGCCTCCAATAATCGGTCATAAAAGACACTGGGCGCTTCATCACTTTTCTGAATCACCTCAACTGTCTTCGACATGTTAATAGCTTTCTTCCCTCCGGCTTTCATGCCAGCAATTATAGCATCTCTATAGGCTTTAAGTTGAGCCATATCTGCGCCATTTACATTCCAGTCAGGATCGGTGTTAGGGTAATGTGTTGCGGCCCATGCTGCCGGATTGGCTTGATTTAAAGCACGGCTCTCTCCTCTAGCGCCTTAATGGCCGCTTGGTTAATCCTTGTCCTTTCCTCATTATTGAACAATGTCATTAATAACTGCTGGCAATCAGCCCATGTCGGGTTATGTGTCTGAACTATCGAGGTGAACAGATCGGTCATAGCTTGTGGTTTCTCAGTGTACGAGGAATTGTGGGTCTTCCAATTCAAGAGATCGGTAGTCGTGAACGGGACATATACAAAGACTGGGTCAGCATGTGCCATTTGACCTGCGGCATCGATATAGGCTGACCCAGGATTCAGACGAAGAGGCATCTGATAATGTTTTAATTGTTGGGTACCGGTCAGTTGTCGGGTTAGTATGGGGCTACGTGGAGGGGCGTCAGTTAAAGGTTCCGGTCGAGAGGTAATAGGGCATGAGGATGTGGGAACTTGATTTTGGGAAAAGTTAGTGAATAGTATACTCCGAGCCGAGCTAGAAGAAGCTTGACCGGAAGTTTGAAGTGGCGCCAAATCAGGATATTCAGATCTAATGGGGGTTGGTCCTGGTTCCGGAAGGGGAGTTTTAATACGAGGGGGGTGGATTCTGTACTGGAGGAGGAAGCGGAAGTGGATGGGGGCAATAGGGGAAGGGGTGCAGAGCTTCCTGCATTCGCGTCACTTCCTCTTAAAGGAAAGTAAGGGGGCGGCAAAGGGATCTCGGACTCAGGGGGCGTGTCCAAAATGGGCCTAACACCAGTCCTAGTGGACAAACAAGTCCTGGCCACCATGAGGCGACATTGCTCCTCGTGGCATATCCGGATCCATTTTGGCGAGTCGTTTACGGCCTGCCCCCAACAATCAATGTATGGAAACTGTCCGTAAAGTTTAGGCCTACCTGACACAGCCACGTGTACACGCTGTACCAGGGTTGGATCCAAACTGCCACGCGGCGGCCATGCCGCAACCAAAATAGGCCACTCCCTAGTGCACAAAGTGACCAAACGTACAGGAGACATTTTAACCCCAAAATCACATGTTTTGAATCCCTTTTAAAATTCTTTACCATACAACCTAAGGGATCCGAAATCGTTGACTCTGACGCGCCCATACTTATCAATGGAACGTCGTTGACAACGAATACTATGCACGCGTTCTTATTCAACAGTCACACCCGTTTCCTCTGGCAACAGCACCACGTGGTACAGTTACCAAGTGAAACGTACACAATAACACAATAATCACTCAGGGAATTCCCGTACACACACAGCTGTTACACCAGTCACTAAATAATCAATATTATGCCCTTTGGCGAAACTATACAGTCACCCACGCTATAATTCTCTATATATGAATTACCCGTCTATAACACACCCCAGTAACATCGTCTTTTACTAGTATCGGTTACAGTACGGTTAGCATAGGTCAAAGCACAATTTAAGGTCACAATACAATTATTAGTGGTTACGGTGTTAAACATGCAATAGACGACAATGATTAGTACTTATATACAGTGTCAGTAAATATACAGGGTTATGGTACCGTGCACTATGATACAGCAACACACTATTAACACTCTCGCTAGACGGCTGAGCTCGCGCTATCTAACAAGATATACACTTTACTAACAATCTTTAACACATTTACAATCCCAACTAAACTATTGGCCAGTACCTTGAATGGACTACCTAAAACTATATACACCCGTTTTGGTTAGCCACACTGCCCAAACACCACATATAGCGAACTAGAGGGCGAAATTTACAAAGTTGCCCTTCTAGTCTATTTACTCTATCAAAAGTCTAGTGGGTTCCAAATTTACACGCCTTCCCACTTAGCCAAGATAGGTTGAGAGCTAGCGAACCGAATTTACACAGGCGCCGCTTAGTCTCCCGGTCCCTCCGACCTAGCGAACGTAATATACACCCTAGAACGCTAGTCTAGACAAGACACCGGTGTCCGGCTAGGGCTATTTACACAGGACCCCGCCTGACTAACCAGATCAAACGGTCTTACTAAAGAGCGTTCGATCGAGCGGTGCGCCTTCGCTCCTTCCCTCCGACAGAGGGGGCAGATTCCATACACAGATTTAAACCCCTTTTGGGCCTACCGCACAATCGGTATACCCCTAGTGGGTCTGCCGTCTAAAACAGCAGTTGTCTTACCTCCTCGTTCCTGAACCTGAGTTCACACTCATCGACGGGGACACCCCAGCACTTCTTACGTAGAGGCCGATGATCTCCTGGACAACAGACCAGTGGCGCCGAGACGAAGGGAGGTCCACGCAGAAGTTCAGGGGTGCAGCCGTAGAGAACGTGGGCAAAGAGACCGTCTCACGCCTCTGCCTCTCAGCTACCGTTGAACGATGAGCTTCCCGGCCAATGCACCAAATGATACCGGAGAAACTGACGGAAGCAAAGCACAGAGGGATGGACACAGGTTTCTTCAGGAAGGAAGAGATTCTTTATTGGATCACCGATCGGGACTCAGAGGGACTAATGTCACCAAAAATACAGCAAGTTCTGAGCCCTGAACAATAGTGCAGGCTCCCTATATAGGCACATAACTCCTCCCATATTAAGCTCCACCCGCACATTCTCTTGACCAATCATTACAAATAAGAATTAACTTCCTGCTTGACCACATGGCTTGTCCAGCACAATGGAGGAGGGGAATACTACATCCTGTATTCTTGCACATGCTCCGTACACTACTGATCGTATCTTGCCTCGTGCAACCAACTGATCGATACGTCAGCATATGCACGTACACATACCACGTGGTAATCTCGGCCTACTAAATTTATTTTTACCGAGATTCCACCACATTACAGGTGATGGAAGGGTAAGTGTATACGGTAACTTTAGCTAATGGAATGTATGTCATTAGCTGTGTATATGATTGTGTGCAGGGTTAATGCATAAGGCTTAGCCTTAATAACATGCGGTAGGGTTAATATTCTGGGTAAAGGTTTAATTCTGCACATTTAATTAGTGCTGCAGTTGTGTGTTTTTTGGGTTTTTTTGTGAGTCTGGACTTGTCTCTGTGTGAGAGCATATATGGCAATATGGATCTGTTTGCATGTGTGTCAAGAAGCATGAAACTGCTGCTGCCATGGGAGATGAATTGGTCAGTTTCCCCTAGATGAATTAAGTTTGAAATTCCTTCCAGAAATGTGCCACAGTAGTGTTGATTTTGGCCAAAGGGAAAAGAAAAACAAGAACAAATGTAGTACCTTGACATGGTGAAGTGTCTCGGATATTTGACAGAGACTCTGGTGGACATGTGTACCTACAGTTAAGTGGAAGGACATATTATTGTTCACAATGAGGTGTAGCAAGTGTCTGGCAATTAGTCCTTACTGTTTCTTATGTATTAAAAAAAAAAAAACACAAGGAGAATAGAGGGATAAAATGGATTACTGGTAATTTAAGTAAAACCTGCAAACTAGCATGTAAAGCGAATCGCTTTACCTGGGGAATTTCATGTGGGAGATGGTGTCATCAAGGCTTCTCATTTTTTTTGTTTAGTTTTTTCTAACTTTTCAATTGTGTTATTTAGTATTCCTTAGTAATGGATTGCTGTAAACCGTGACCACACACGTTAAAATTAAATTATTGGTAAGCATAAATTTTAGTTTTTTATATAGCATCAATTAATCAGTTTTTCTACCTGCTGAGAAATGGTATGGGCCACCCATTTGGAAGCAGTATTTTTCTGTCCTTTAACAAATAGCTCTTGTATCCTATATGGCATGTGTTGTTTACTCGGCAACATACGGAAAACATTTTGTCCTTCCAAGAACTAACACGCACTCCCTGTCTCTCTTCAGTTCTCTCTTGTATATCTATATAGGGTTATATATACACAGATCAGCCACAGCATTAAAACCACCTGCCTAATAACGTGTTGGTCCCCCTCGTGCTGGCAGAACAGCTGTGATGTGTTCAGGCATGGACTGCTCAAGACCTCTGAACATGTCATGTGATATCTAGACATTAGCAGTAGATCTATTGCAAGTTGTGAGGTGGGCTCTCCATGGATCAGACTTGTTTCCAGTAAATCCCACAAATGCTCAATTGGTTTAGAACTGGGGAATTTGGAGGCCAAGTCAACACCATGAAATCTTATGTTCCTCAAACATCCCTGAACAATTTTAGCAGTGTGGCAGGGTGCATTATTCTGCTAAAAGTGGTCACTGCAATCCGGGAACACCATTGCCATGAATGGGTGTACATGGTCTGCAGTAATCTCAAGGTAGCTGGCACAAATCAAAGTAACATCCACGTGAATGCCAGGACCTAAGCTTTCCCAACAGACCTTTGTCTAGAGCACAACACTGCCTTCACCAGCTTGCCTTCTTTCCATAGTGCATCCTGCTGCCATCTCTTCCCCAGGTAAACAACGCACATGCACCGATCCATCCAGCTGATCTAAAAAAAAAATGATTCATCAGATGAGGAAACCTTCTATTGATCCATGGTCCAGTTCTGACACATCCACATTGAAGGCACTTACAGCAGTGGTCATCATGGGAACTCTGACTAGTCTGTGTCTACGCATCCCCATATGCAGGAAACTGCAGTGCATTGTTTGTTCTGACATCTTTCTATCATGGCCAGCATTAAGTTTTTCAGCAATTTAAGCTACAGTAACTCTTCTGTGTGACTAGACTAGACTGGCTAGATCTTTCTCTCTTTGTGCATCGATAAGCCTTGGGCACCTGTGACACTGACGCCGGTTCACTGATAGTCCTTTCTTGCACCACTTTTTGAAGGTGCTTACCAATGTATACTGACCTATATCTAGACCTGCCTTTTGTAAATGCTATCACCCAGTCGTTTAGCCATCACTATTTGGCCCTTGTCAAAGTCAAAAACCTTTCGCTTGCCTATTTTTCCTGCTTCCAACGCATGAAATTCATAAACTAACTTTTTACTTGCCGCCACCCCTTAACAAGTTCCATCCATGGTAACAGTCTTATCAATGTTATTCACTTCACTTGTTGGTGTTTTTAATGTTGTGGCTGATCAGTGTATATAGAGCCTGTATACGACTGTCATGTACTGGTTCAGATTATTGGCCTGTATGCTATGCGTTATGTTACATTTTACACTGACAATTTTGTAACCCTTGCTATGCACATGTAGCCAGGATCTGCAGTAAAAATAGATAAGCACCTCTGAATCTTAGAGGAACCCCACCTCTGGACCAAAGAGATAAGTCCACATCCGTAACCTAAATAACTCCGGCATCATAAACTGATCATTGGGAGCTGGCTTTGCTGGAAACCAAAAGAAAGACTGTATAACTGAATGCCAGCCCGGGTCAAACTGAACTTTTCTTGGACCTAAATAGGAGTTCGTATTGGCCTTCCGTAAGAGTCTCAATGATATTTAAACTAGTGTAGGTTCTGTATTCAAGTGTCAATTTATTTTAACAACTAGACGTGGTGGAAATCCAGAACAGCTCTAATAGACCCGTCAAGTCGTTAATGATTAATAGCCGCATCCCAAACATCAGTCGAGACTTGATGAAGGGTGAAAACTTTTATACACAGACCTCCAGCATAGAGCCTTTAACTTCACAATAGAGATCCCACCCAGGTGCTTCTGTGTCTGGTATATGATCAGATCAAGTACTGCTAATTTTATCAACCTCCAGACACCCATGGATATACAATAATGGTCCCCACACATTTGGTATCCTCAAATACTCAGTCTCTGAGGCACAATAGCGTCTTGATCCCATGTCGTGGTAGAAACGCAACCCGGTAAATAATTTGACCATCCGAAGCTGGGATTCAATCCGAGGATCAGTACCATGTGTCCGGCCTGAGGTTGCGCTTTTCTCTTTTGAATTGTCCTTTTTCTATGTAACTTTGGCACTGTGTAACATTTTTGTTTTTGTTTTTTGTTATTAAAATATTAATCTAATTCTGTCTTTAGGATCCAGTATCTGAATTCACAAATCTATAGAGATTATGTTGTAATTCACTTTGCATAAATTTTTTTTCCCCCTTTTAAGTAAAAATATAGATTTTCTCCTTGTTTCCCCCCCCACAACAATAATATAGACCACACACCCACATTGCACCCTACACACACAGACGCTCTACCATTCACACACACACACAGACATTCCTGAACTGCCAATTATTTTATACAGCTTGGCTTAAACTACCGGTACTTCATAACAGCAGTTTAAGATTCCATGCAAAGGGCATTTTTTTCAGTACATGTTCTTACATGTTTTAAATACTGCACCAGGAATCTTCTGCACAGAGCAAATGGGAGAATGTTCTATGCATTTATTTGTGTGAATATTGAAAGGTGGCTTATTTCGAATATTTGTATGTGTACTGTACACGTACATTATATAGGAGGCTGTGCATGACAATACACAGTCAGCAAATGTAACTTCAGACATACTCTTTAGTGTGTGAACAGGGCCCCCGAGGTCCGCTCAGAGGGATGCAGTGTCTGCAGGGCCGGTGCAAGGATTTTTGCCGCCCTAGGCAAAAGTAAAGTTTGCCGCCCCCCCATGTGACATCACAATGCCCCACCCATATTATCTGCCATGTTAACTAACACAGTGCTGCAGTGCCGCCGTGTTTACAATAAAAGGCCTGCAGGGACAGGCTATAGACACCAGAACCACTACATTAAGCTGCAGTGGTTCTGGGGACTATAGTGTCCCTTTAATGTGAGGTAAATTATAGATTAGTGCCACGAATAATATACTACATTGCCTACTTACAACCAGATGAGGATGATGGTGGGCTCTAGCTCTCGCACGCCCGCCCGCCCGCCGGTTGTCAGCAGGGCCAGCCTCTGGGGGGCCCTGAGGTGACCGGCTGCTGGGCCCCCCAGGAGAAG
Source organism: Pelobates cultripes (assembly GCA_933207985.1). Classification (NCBI taxonomy): domain Eukaryota; kingdom Metazoa; phylum Chordata; class Amphibia; order Anura; family Pelobatidae; genus Pelobates; species Pelobates cultripes. The sequence continues at coordinate 98,630,471 of OW240919.1, read as the reverse complement.
AGGCTGGCCCAGTGGGTACATACCGGGGTCGCAGGACCCCCTGCGACCCCGGTATGTACCCACTGAATGTGGGGCCCAGACGACCTTAGCAGTCCGGGCCCCCCACGACCGCTGGGCCCATGACAACCGTTGCGGTTGTCAAGCCCTGATGGCGGCCCTGTGTGTGAACGTGATTCTTGTAGGTGACACTCCCTGATCCTGTACAACATACCTGGATTATCTCATCCAGATGATGCAGTTTGTGTACATAATACAGAGCCATAAAACTTTATTATCTCCTGTGCTTCAACAGTGAGAATGTAATGAATAATGCACTTAGAATAGAGGGGTCGTAATGAGAGGATAATTGAAAGGTGTGAATCCTGTGTAGAATGGAGGCTTGGGAGAGTATTCGAATAGAAGAGTGAAGGTAGAGGGAATGCAGTGTTATGGTGTTCAGTAGGCACTGGGCTATACTGAACCTCCTATCAGGGTCTGTGTTTCTCATTCTAAGGGTCTGTAGGGATTAGGTAATGAACACCATGAGAGTCTAGGGATGTAGTAAGACTGTGACTGCAGAAAAGGCCTGGCCATGTGCTTTTAAGGGTTAATATGTCCTTTACAGGAAAAAAGTCAATCTTTTGTTTTAGGGGTTATAATTGCAATAATTGTGTGTATTGCATTGTGCCATGCATCAATGTACCCGTGAATATCCCTTTTGAATTAAATACAATGTAGCTCTTGACTCCGTCCAGATGGAGATACATTTTGGTGATACATGCAGCCTGCTTATGTGAGCACTGTATGTGCCGGATGAATTTATATTGAGGAGATAATTGCTCATTTGCATGACAAACGCATAACTGATGATATGTTTAAGTCTACATGAATATGTAATCTGCTCATTTCCGTACTCGGAAAGGAGGTAAAAAGATGTTTCCTAATTTTTTCAATTCTTCTTCTAGAAGCTGAGATATCTGTGTTACATTAATCTCTGCATCTTCTGTAAAGTGATACTACAGTTTTGCAGTTGGTAGCAATTAACTCCTAGTTCACATCACCCTTTGTGTCAGCAATCCTTCTATTGTCTGTGAATTCCTGTACCCAATATATTAAATTAACATTCCAGTTGCCATAGCAACCTCATCAAAATTATTTTTTAAGGTACCAAGAGTCCCCCGGGCACTTTCTTACCTTAAGGGGTTAAACTGTGCTGGAACTGTAGCTGGCTTCTGAGACCGTCAGGAAGCACGGAGTGCCACCTGGCAGGAGTACTGCTGATCAGCTTAGAGCGTCAGCAGACCACTCTAGCCAGTCAATAGCTTCCCATTTATTAAAAAGAAAGTATATTTTTTGACCATGGGGCTACTGGTTGGCTTAGAGTGTCAGCTGACTGCTCTAGCCAATCAGCGGTACTTCTGCCTAGTGGCACTCAGCGCTTCCTGACCATTAGTTTCAGAAGTCGGTTGCCACTGGAGGCCTCCTTTGGGTTTAAACCGTTTGTGAATGGTTTACCCATTAAGATGAGAAAGTGCCTGTGGGCCTCTTAGTACCATAACTTCTTCCTTTTAAATAAGTTGTTATGGTGATCGAAGTTCCTTTAAATTCCATGCTACAGATAACACTTTCTATTTTGTCTCTTTCAGTGGGACCAGCCTGGTTGCTTTTGCCTAGTATATGATATCACAAATGAGGCATCTTTCAATAGCTGTGCCAAATGGCTGCAGAAAGTGCGATCCAAGACATCCAGTCCTCAGCTGCCAGGTTTGTGACAAAAAAATAAAAATAAAATACTTTCATTGTTGTGACAAGTCCAGCATGACATCTGCCATTTCCCATTCATGACCTTGTGTCAACAGCCATTCTTTATTTGTATTATTTTGGCTACCTATACCTCGCATGACTGTGTTAGATGTACTATTTTATGCTGCTGTTTGTTGGTTTATTTCTTTCTTGTGCCTTGCCTTTCCATCTGTTGTTTGACATCGTTCCGCTGTTGTAAAAGCTTGTGATTTATTCTGATAACAGGTAAAATACAATGCGCACAGTTCATGGAAACCACTTCACACTTCTGTCTCTCTATATCTGGCTCAGATTTCCTTTGTTCCTTTTTAAATGTTTTATGTATTTCTGTGTCTGCCAATATTTTATGTTGAGTTGCATATTTTTTCTTTTATCACACTTTTGTTGATTCTTTGATGCTTTCATTGCTTTTACTTCTATGTAAGCTGTTTCCTCTTGATGCATTCTTTGTGTTGATAGTTTAATATTCATTCTATTTCTAATGATATTTCTTAATTTTGTAAAAAAAAAAATTCTGCATTTCTGTTTCTAAATTCGAATATTTATTTTTGTCATGTCTTTACAATTACACTTCTAGGAGTGTTGGTTGGTAACAAAACAGATCTGTTGGATCGCAGAGCAGTGGACAAGATGGAAGCTCAGGAATGGGCTGTGAGAAACGGTTTGGAGTATTTTGAGACGTCTGGGGTAATTGCTTTTAATTTAAATTTATTGTACAGATTAGATCAAATCCCCAACAACACTCCTAACGCTACTTTTCAGAATAATGTTAGGCCCCATGAAAGTTGTCTCAAAATAGTTTTTCTTTTTTTCTTTTTGGTTAAATAAAGTATTATTTGGGGGATTGCATACCAAAGCCATTTCAAATGAATTTGTTATTTAGAGTGCAGAAGATCAAAGTAGCATAATGAGAATAATCGGCTACTATCAAGGTAACTATTCAGCTTAGGTGAGAAGCTGGTCAGGTATTTTGTGGTTTATTCACTAAATTGTTTATTTTGATGACATGACAACTTCCTCGTTTTTTTTTTTGTTTTGTTTTTTTTCCCAAGCAGTTTTTTTTTTTTTTTTTTTTAATTCCTTGTTAGAATATAGACCAAAATTGGTATCAGGGGGCACACCCAGAACGTCCATTTCTTAATAGTGGTGCTTTTGTAAGGACCAAAATACACATCCAGGGAACAGCACACACCCACAATTATAGTTTCACATTTTTCGCAAATGCCTGCATTTAGTCACACCATGTAGCCATATTGTGTTTAAGTCCACCACTGCTTCACAATACCCTAGTACCAGGGGGTCTTATAGTAATCTCAACATTGGAGAAACTATCCAACTACTTCAAGAGGCTTTCCTAAAATTAATGCTTACTTGTTATTACTTCCAAAAGGTCTCCTGGAATGGAGGGGTGGAATGCCTTGCCCAAAAGGAATCTGGTCATTTTGCTAATAAACTATCATCAGGCATTGTCTACCACCACATCAGAGCCTGATTACCCATTAGAAGGCCTGGCCTCAGGCAGGGGCCCAGTGCACTGTCTTGAGGCCTCATTGAGCTGTCAGGGAGATCAGAAGATCTCCCTGCTAGATCCTGTTGCAGGACTGGACTGGTCCAATGTAAAATTGTCCTGTGAGCTGTTCTAGCTTGGGGCCGCGATATCTTTGTTTTTAAAAATGAAATTCCGCAGCTGGGGTCTCACTGGTGTAAGCCAGAAAAATCGCGAAGTAGCAGAGTCTATCAATTGTTCCCTCACAATGCGCTATATGCTGAGGTTGCTGGGATATGTGATATCCCACCACAGGGGCTGAGACTGAGGATTTGTTTAAGCAACTGAAGAGAAAAATTGAGAAACAGGCCAAATAAATCGTACACTGAAATGTTCAACAGACTCCATAAGACTAGCTGGAAATATATATATATATATATATATATATAACATATATAATACAGTCAGCTTTGAGATGCATCACCGGCTACCCTGCCTATGCCCCCCTCACTTTGGTGAGGAAGATTTGTGGTTTGCAATTCTATCAGGTGCATAACACTCAGCCACACTCAGATGCCCCTCCACACAGTCACACAGACCCCACCTACAGCTCTTACACACACACAACACTTGCACCTACATACACAAAGCACTTACAGAAACACGAGGGCTCCCGGAACCCTAATCTAGCACCCTGCCTAGGGCTGTGTGCAATCTTAATCTGGCACTGCAATACATATATGTATGATGGGAGATGTAGTCCAATAGCTGAAGGACTTTAATTGTCATTAAAATATGCACGTGCTTTTCAATAGCTTTCACAATTCCACTTAATGTTCTTGTCACATATATGTTTATAGCTCTGTTTTTATTTATTTGGTTATTTTAAAGGTTATTGATACAGCAATAACATTTACCTTATATGCATCCTTAATATATATGTTCATTCCAATTGTTAGTTTCCAATGCTTAAAGGGTTACTTAAGAACTGTGACCAGTTAATTGATTTCAAGTGGTCATGATGCCAGGATTCTGTATGTGCAGCTTTTCGCTTTGAAATGCTGCACATACAGAGATTAACAACTTCACCTCTGACAGCATTACTAGATAGTCCAGAACAAAGTTCCCGGCTGGCTAATGTCCTTTCTGTGCAAAATTGGCACATGTCCCCCAACACTCACAATATGCCACCCCTGTCATCACTCCACATCATGTGCCACCCTGACCTCCGTTCACCTTATTTGACCACCCTCCAGCGAGAGTGAGTGACGCCCGGCAATGAGGATTAGCCTGAGGGGAACTTGGATGGAATGGAGGTGAGTTTTAGCGTTTTGGTTTGGTTTTAATTTTTTTACTTTTGGAGGGATGGAGTTATGAATAGGGTACATGGCATTTTCTGCCATCAATTGAGTTCCACATCTGGGGAAGACGGTTGTAATGGTTTAAATTCCTATCTTGTCCCCGCATACATTGTCTTCTAACTGTAACAATTTTGTTAAATTTTTGCAGCTATAGGCGTGCTCCCTCACTAATTGACATTACAGTGCTTAATGCTTCCTCTGGTACATCTAAGTGTTTGTACAGTGCATGCACGCTATAAATACCCCGCCCTCCTTGAGACTCCTTATGTGCAATCCATTTTAATTGTTTTGGGGTTTTGTTTTGTTTTTTATTTTATTTACATATTCTACAAGTTGGCTATATTCAAACTAGAGGTCGCCTACAGCTTGGAGTGTCCCTTTATATTAAGCATGCCAAACTCACGGGCTGCATGCGGCTCACAAGGACCATCTTTGCGGCCCAGCGAGCCGCAAGTACATGCTGGTGTTATAGCAGAGTAGGCACCTGCTTTCCCCACATTGCAGGTGCCTACTCTGTTAAAACTTACCCGGCCGGGGAGGAAGGCCAGCAAGGGAGCTGAGACTTCCTGCTCCCTCGTGTACGCCGTCTGTAATGATGCCTGACACCAAAATATGACGTCCTATTCCGGCATCATTAAACCGCGCAAGGGAGTAGTGAGGAGCAGATAGAAGGACCCCAGGGACATGCCCCACATCAGCTCCAAAAGGTAGGGAGCCGTAAAGTCTGTCTGTCTGTGAGTGTGTGTGTGTCGGTCGGTCGGTCTGTCTGTATGTGTGTGTGTCAGCGGGAGGATCAGATTTGGCACAGGGTGGTAGAGCGTGGTGCTGGGATTTAGTAGAGGGGGGTGCTGTGGTTTAGTAGAGGGGGATGCATTTTTTTTATTTATTTTTTTATATACTGTATTTTTAAAAATAAACCTACGTTTCTATGAAAAGTTAAGGTATTTTATTTTTGCGCCCCACATAAACTTAAACATTGTTTATGTGGCCCGAGCCAGACTTTGAGTTTGACATGCTTGCTTTTACATTGAGACCAACAAAAGCATAATTGGCTTTTTGGGGGGGGTATTTTTGTGTTTTTATTGAGGGGGTGGCAGGGAGTTGTTAGGCGTGGGTAGAAATGTTGATTTCAGTTTGCCAGTGACAAACAGATTAATAAGTCAGACATGAAAAGGAAGATGCAGTTCTGTTTGCAAGGAATTTTCCTAAACTCTCCTGTTCCCACATTATTCTGTAGGGCCTTATTTTACTGCTGAGACTGCACACCATTTAGCACGTAGCCTCGGAAGACTAGACTCCGAGCAGGCTTCTCTTCAATGAAACCATGCTGACTAATCTCATGTTAGTTGATCACTCTTAGCAGTCCTTTTTCCTTGTTAGCTTTAATGCTTTCGGGAAAGGTATTTGAATATTACTTGTGAAATATTTCTAGATTATAGCTCTATTATACTAGACTGAATAATTTTTTTTATTTTCAATTTAGATCTACTAAGCAACAAGCTCAATACCATGTTTTATCAGTTTCTATTAGGAAACGTGTGTGTGTGTGTGTATATATATATGTGTGTGTGTGTGTGTGTGTGTGTGTATATATATATATATATATATATATATATATATATATATATAATTTTTTATTATTTAATATCCATAGCCCATATATTTGTCTGTCATTGCTTCCAACAATGCACTATTTCATTAATGGTCATTTTATATATGTGTATAATAATGAATAATTTTTTTCTTTTTACTAGTTTTGAATGTGAATATCTACAATTTCTGAAGTGGCTTTAGTGAACTTTGTTCTATTATTATTATTATTATTATTATTATTATTATTATTATTATAAAATCCAGCTCTTGTTTAGCATCCAGTAGAAAGTTGTGGAACAGGATGCATCCCAAAAATCCCTGCACATTTGCAGGAGCATTAATGTGTCTGAAAAAGGCCTAGTCTAAAAGTGCATGGCTTACAAATAACATTACCTATTATCCTGCTTTTTAAACAATGTACACTTTTACTTAATTTCTCTTAAATCAGTATTATTTTTCTAACAAACAAATAAATTCAAGTAACAGTGATGCTAAATAGCAGACCAAAGAAAATAATTTAGTTGGAGCTGCACCTCACACAGTGTACAAACCCCAAAAATAACACTCAAAATACAATTTTAAAAACACTTAAGGTGCGCTGTGTTTTTAAGATGTGTCCTCAATAAAAATATACAACATTTTTGTGTAAATATAACACGAAAGATGCTTATGCCATAAAGTGCAATAATAATTGTGCAACTGTGCAATAGATAAATCGCAATAAATGTCCTTAAGCGTATTTTGCAATATTGCCCTATGAGTTTTATGTCTATTTTTTTTCTTTACATTTTCATCCTTAACGTGGAGTCAACTCATACCAATATATACTGTGCGTAAGTGAAGTGTGGCACTTTACACTGTTGCTTTTGCAGAGAAATTGTAGCACTTTATTGTGATTTATTTATTGTACTGTAGCACTTTATTGTAATTTATCTATTGCACAGTTGCACAATTATTATTGCACTTTAGCACCTTTAGTGTTATATTTACACAAATATTTTTTTATATTTTTATTGAGGCACCTTAATTGTTTTTAGTATTATTTTTCTATTGGTATTCATAATATTAAATACACTTTGTCTGTTTTTCGATGTTTGGATTCTTATATTTTATTTACTTATTTATTTTGCAGAAGGATCTTGAAAACTTTGAGCAACCGTTTCAGTCACTGGCAAAAGCTGTGCACCATATGTACCAAGAAAGAATGGAGAACTTCAAGTCCTTGGTGTAACATTCTGAGAAACTGATAACTAACAAAGATTCTTTGGCTGTGGCAGTGCTGCTGCCACACTTAGTTTTTTATTAAAATAACCTATTGTGCAGTTTGTATTATAGTTCCTCATGGAGTAAATATTTAATTTTCCACACTTAGGATCAAATAAACAAGATGTTATTTTTACACAACCTTACCAGAGTCTTCAGTTCATGTGTGGTTTTATAGAACTGTTCAGGTGCGATCAGCAAAATATATATTTTCACAGGTGGTCCATAGTGTCTGCCTTCAGTTTATCCGTCAGTCCTAATGACTGAAGAAATCGTATGTAAGAAGGTACGTACCAAGCGAGAAAATTATATTGGGCACAAGCTAGAAAGATAATTTCTAGTGTATTCTAGTTTAATTAAAAAAAAAAAAAAAAATAGTTTACTTAAAATACTTGCTGGTTCACTCGTCTGTAAATAATCTAGTCACTCATTGGAGCTTTTTCAATAATGGCACAATTTGATAGCATTATAGGGGCATGTAGAAATTTCCGGTTCATATGTCTCCTAATAAATGATAATTGGAATATATGTGCTGCATATTTTTACTAAGACCGAATAAAAGATTTCTGGCTAATTGTTTTGGCCATAGATGGCACACCGCATCATCAGGTTAAAAATAAAAAAAACTCTTCACTCTTTCAAGTACAGCTGGACGCTTGAAGTTATTCAACATATAAAGTCTGATTGATTGTGGTCTCTGTTCTCTGCAGCCCAGTGTTACTCCGTAACTATCCAATTCCAAAATGGCTACCTCCCCACAGCGAAACTGCAAGATCTTTAAGTGGGAATTATAGCTAAGTTTACTATAGCGTGGTTACATAAATATACTTTCAGCTTGTTGGAATTATTGTTTTAAACTGATTTATGGAGAGAAAATGACAGTGACTCTATATAAAAAAAAATAGTGTGTGTAATTACAGAAACACACAGTTCACATGTGAATGGGGGTATACAGGTTTGTGAGACAGTGCTTAGGAAGAAAATAGATGTAAGAATATAACATACAAACCAATGTTAATTATTTTTTAATAACAGCATTGACTATTTTGGCCTTCAGTTTAAAATGTATCCACAATTCCTGCTTTCATATCAATGAAAGTCTATTTTAGATGTTCCACATGTGTTACTAGGTTGTGTCCTGTCTCCATCTTATGCAGATTAAGGAGCATCACACTCTGTCCCTGACGAGAGCAATGTGTGACATGCGTTAATTGTAATGCATGCCGGGTCTGGGATATTAGGCTGCAGCCTCTTCAGCCAGAACCTCCTGGAATTGTTTCCTGACAAGGCCCATTCATCCTGTAATGTACTGACTAGGTTGTGGGGGAAGGGAGTGGAAAATATAACAAGGGAATAGTGTCAGCAATAAAGAGAAACAGAGGGGGGTGAAAAACAGACTATATTAAACATTATGTTGCATAGTTTAAGTACAATTACTTTTACCTCTAAAAAATGATTTACATTTAACAGTAATTTCCTTGTAACTTTCAAGAAACATTAATTTACTTCCTTGTTTAGTACATGGATATGTATAAAAATAGAATATTTTGTGAAACTGAATATTTTGAGAAATGTGTAGCTTCTATCTAGCATAGGGGTGCCCAAAGGGTAGGTCCCCCAGATGTATTAAAACCAACAACTTCCATTTACTTTGTCATTCTCAAGGCACACAAAGCATCATGGGAGTTTTAGTTCTACAACATATGGGGACCTACCTTTTGTGCACCCCTGATCTAGTTTATAAATATGTAAGTGTACATTTATTTTATGGACCCAGTTCTATCTAGTTATTGATTCGTTTTGTGAGCATTGTCCAGTGTAGACAATTGGTAAGAAATGTCATAAGGGACCTGTAATTTTTCAACCCATTAAGGTGTTAAGAAGCAAATCCCCTAACTTATGTATATTTATACAACTTTGAATATGACCCTGTTGTTTGGAAGTGCCAAAGCAAGTACACTAACCAAATGAGCTATCTTACCCACTGCAGAGCTATATCTAATTTATAATTTTTCCGTTGTATCAATCGTAGACTACACTACATATGTAATTTTTTTTTTTCTGTGCCATCCTAAACTACACTGTATCTGATATACGATATTATGGCACGTTGTCCATTTTAATCTTCACTTGTTTGATTTATATCACTTTATCATAGCATCCAGCCTAACGCAAAGGCATTTGATTTATGGTACTATGGTTTATCATGGGCCCAGGTCTAAATCAAATTTTATTTTTTATTTTTTTTTTTTTTAAATAAATGCTTTCACTGTTTCTGTGCTTTATCTTTGTGACATCTGCTATTTTATCACAATATCCTTTATAATCAGATTTATATTACTTTTTAACCCACATCTAATTTGTAATACATTTTTTCTGGTCTAATATATTACCTGGGCTGATATTGTATTTTGGCATGGTATCAAGCCTAATGCAACCTACATCAGTTTTATAACATCTGTGCGTAAATTCTGGACTCCAAGTGTTAAGGTGTCAGTTTAATACATGATTTGTAATACTTTGTAATAGTGTCAGTTCTAGTCGAAACCACATCTAATTTATAATACTTTGGCTAGTTATCAGTACTAACATACACTGTATCTAGTTTTTACAATCATTCTTCCTAATAACTGTCATAAGTGTTAAAAATAAAGTTGTTTATTATTTTTATTGTCCATCCTGATATAACCTGCATTTGATATATCTCTTAGGTGGGGTCATAACTCTTACCATTCACCTTACTTCCTTGAGCTTCTGGCAAAAATATCTCCAAAGAGACAGAAAGGGGTATTTTTTATATACATCCCTACATGCTTATTAACCCTTAATAGGGAACACTTGGAATGGGCAGCAGCAATGTAACCTAGCTGTGTGATACAAAAAGTGAATACAAAGAAACAAGTCCTGCGCTCAAACACCAATTACTCCTGGGTGGCAGCAACGACCATAGTACACATCAGCCAAAACACATATTAAAAACCAAAGGGGAAAAAAGTTACCTGCGCTCTTTCCACATCCCTATGTATTTTTAAACAAATGGAGGTTTTTAGGGTATGCCCAACTATTTTCTTTGGTTTTTACAATATGTATTTTGGCTGATGTGTACTATGGTCGTTGCTGTCGCCCAGGAGTAATGGGAGTTTGAGCGCAGGACTTGTTTCTTTGTATTTGCATTTGATATATATCATATGTTATCTCCCTGATCTGAACTACACCTGATTATTTTCTATTATTATTTCTTCCCTTTATTTGGGATGTATCTCATAAAGCAAGGATTTCGTCTGTGTGTTTATTCTGTTACCATTTGCTGCTGAATTGATAAAGGTGGGCAAATCTCAGCTGTACAGTTTTTGAAATCAAATTTCTGTACCATAATTTGTATTTCTTAAGGGGGGGGGGGGGGTAAGCCAAGATATTAGGGCTTTTTGACAGCCCAACTGAAAGGAGACATATCAGACAGACCGAAAATGCAACAATAAGAAAAAAAATGATTGAACAAAGCAGAATGAACCACAACAGGACTTGTCCAAAACGCTGTGACATTAACACTGTGGACTAAGTTCACCTTTGGATTCTTTGCCTTAGCTACCTTCTACACAAGTTGAGCCATTGGACTATTGTTGACCAACTGGGACTTTGCTACCAGCTAGTGTGGACAAAAGCAAGTAGTCATAGAAGACTAGATAGTCCGTTAAGCTCTGGAATTCAGAGAAAATAGGTCCGTAACAAGGGCAAGCAATCAGATTCTGATTTAAACAAAAACGCGTACGTTAGAAGCATAAGAATACGTCTGAAACCATGGGAACTCTGAGAACTATCTCTCACCTGTATGCCTCAAATCACAGTGTACCATTAACAAATCAAACTTTACAGTAACAGTCTGAATACAGTCTGTAAGTGTGTGTGTTTTTAATAAGCAACTGCACTCAAATTTGATATCCCAAATGGTAAAAATTATAACTATTAAATCAAAAGTACACTTGAAACTGTGAGCTACATGACTGTCTGGGTGTCTTATTCTAATGCAAGCTGCTTTGCTTCTAATATAGTCATACTATACAAAACATAAACACAATAGTGTTAAGAATTCAAACATATTCTTAGCCTCATACATCTGGGATCTAAATTGATTTTTAGCAATTAATGTTAACACCTTAACAACCCTCACCTAATGCTATACCAACTCTAACCCCATGCTTACACTAATACCTATCCTAACCTTAAAGGAGCACTATAGGGTCAGGAACACAAACATATTCCTGACCCCATAGTGTTAAAACTACGATCTAGTAAAATCTTACTTGTATTCAAGTCTGAAGCCGCTGCCTCGGCCTGTGAACTTCGTCTGACATCATTAGAAGTGGTGGCCTGATCCAATCACAATGCTTCCCCATTGGATTGGCTGAGACTGACAAGGAGCCAGCACAATTCAAACACAGCCCTGGCCAATCAGCATCTCCTGATAGAGATGAATTGAATCAATGAATCTCTATGAGGAAAGTTCAGTGTCTGCATGCAGAGGAAGAAGATACTGAATGTTTGGATGCATTTTAGGCAGCCATGACCCAGGAAGGATCTCTAACAGCTATCTAAGGAGTGGCCAGTGGCGTTATCACTAGGCTGTAATGTAAACACTGCATTTTCTCTGAAAAGACAGTGTTTACAGCAAAAAGCCTGAAGGTAATGATTCTACTCACCAGAACAAATACAATAAACTGTAGTTGTTCTGGTGACTATAATGTCCCTTTAACCCTATACTATCCCTAACCCTAAAACAGCATTAACCCAAACCTTAACCTAACACTCTACACTAGCTAACCCTACCCTAACTCTAACCCAACCATACCCTTACCCTAAATATAACTCTACCTTAACCCCATCACTAACCCTAACACTAAGGAAACCCTCTGGTAATATAAATTCTGATATCAGAATTAAAACAGTAGAGCATGCTGTGTGACTGCCCTCTACTGGCTGTTTTCATAATTACATTCTATGTCATTCTAAATGGAGACTGCTTTCCAACTGATTACACTGTGATTGTTGTTGGGCAGCTTGCAAAGCCCAGCACAGATCACAATCAACTTTGGAACAGGCAGGTAGACCCTGGAGGGATCTTCTTTGAGGAGCCTGCAGTCCAGAAATACCGTGGCTGAGCACATTCTCTATTCCTTTACAGGTTCCCCCAAGTGCAATTTACTTACCTTTTTTCAGCCGAGGCTCCCTCTCCTCTGTTTAGTTCTGGTACCCTAGCGAAGTCACGAAGGAGGCATGATCTCCTTCGCAATAGACCAATCCAACGCTCCTCAAAGGAAAACATTGAGTCATTGCTATTATGATTGATTTTTACACAGTCAGTGTAGCGAAAGTGCCTCTAGTTGCTGTCATACTGACAGCCCATAGAGGTGGACTTTACTCTGCAAAGTAAACATTGCAGTTTCTCAACAATTGCTATGTTTTAAGTTGAAGGGTAAAGGGGAAAGGGACACTGCACCCAGAGCACTTTATTGCCAAAAGTGTACCTTTAAAGGTTTCCTCGTCCAGTGCTGCATAGAGTTCATCGGTCAGTCTGCGGCCACTAAATAGCCCTAGCTGACAGACAGGAGCCCCAGGAATCTATTCCAATAATATCTGGGTTTCCTGGTGTAAGCAGAGATCTAACCCTGCTTACACCGCAAGCTTTTTGTAGGCATTTAAAACTACATTTCCTCTGATGCCTTGCTGGCATTATGGCTGTTAGAACATTATGGGAGATGTCCACAAAATCAGGAGTGCCAAGGGTTGCCTACCCCTGCTTTAGTGACTGTCCAGGTGACAACCACTTGTGGACAAAAGCAAGCAGTCATAGAAGACTAGATAGTCCTTTTAGCTCTGGAATTCAGAGAGAATAGGTCCGTAACAAGGTTAAGCAATCAGATTCTTATTCTGATAAACAAACCTGTCAGAGGCAGGACTGTCTTTTCGCAGCCTAGAGGGATTTTATTTCAAAGCTAATTGCCCCAAATCCACTGCATTAGGCTGTAGTGTTTCTTGTGCCTACAGTGCCTTGCAAAAGAATTCACCCCCATTGGCATTTTTCGTGTTTTGTTGCCTCACAACCTGGAATTAACATGGATTGTTTGAGGATTTGCATCATTTAACTTACAGAACATGCCCACAACTTTGATGATTTTTTTAATTTTTTTATTAATATTGTGACGCAAACAACAAATAGGACAAAATAACAGAAAAAGTCAATGTGCATAACTATTCACCCCCCTAAAGTCAATACTTTGTAGAGCCACCTTTTGCGGCAATCACAGCTCCAAGTCACTTTGGATAAGTCTCTATGAGCTTGCCACATCTTACCACTGGGATTTTTGCTCATTCCTCCTTGCAAAACTGCTCCAGCTCCTTCAAGTTTGATGGTTTGTGCTTGTGAACAGCAATCTTTAAGTCTGACCACAGATTTTCTATTGGATTGAGGTCTGGGCTTTGACTAGGCCATTCCAACACATTTACATGTTTCCCCTTAAACCACTCAAGTGTTGCTTTAGCAATGTGTTTGGGGTCATTGTCCTGCTCCGTCCTAGCCTCAAATCATGCACAGAGTGGTACAGGTTTTGCTCAAGAATATCCCTGTATTTAGCACCATCCATCTTTCCCTCAACTCTGACCAGTTTCCCAATCCCGGATGGTGTTCTTTGGGTGATGTGATGTGTTGGATTTGCGCCAGACATAGCATTTTCTTTGATGGCCAAAAAGTTAAATTTTAGTTTCATCAGACCAGAGCACCTTCCTCCATACATTTTGGGACTCTCCCACATGCCTTTTCACAAACTCAAAACGTGCCATTTTGTTTTTTGCTGAAAGTAATGGGCTTCATGGAAGAAGAAAGCCAACTCTATGGAGCGTACGGCTTATTGTCGTCCTATGTACAGATACTCCAGTCTCTGCTGTGGAACTCTGCAGCTCCTCTAGGGTTACCTTAGGTCTCTGTGCTGCCTCTCTGATTAATGCCCTCCTTGCCCGGTCTGTGAGTTTTGGTGGGCGGCCGTCTCTTGGCAGGTTTGCTGTTGTGCCATGTTCTTTCCATTTAGTTATGATAGATTTGATGGTGCTCCTGGGGATCATCAAAGATTTGGATATTTTTTTATAACCTAACCCTGACTTGTACTTCTCAACAAAATTGTCCCTTACTTGTTTGGAGAGTTCCTTGATCTTTATGGCAGTGTTTGGTTAGTGGTGCCTCTTGCTTAGGTGTTGCAGCCTCTGGGGCCTTTCAAAAGAGGTGTGTATATGTAATGACAGATCATGTGACACTTAGGTTGCACACAGGTGGACATCATTTCACTAATTATGTGACCTCTGAAGGTAATTGGTTGCACCAGAGCTTTTTATGGGCTTCATAACAAAGGGGGTGAATACATACGCACATGCCAATTTTCGGTTTTCTATTTCTAAAAAATAGTTTTATCTATATATATTTTTCTCATTTCACTTCACCAACTTAGACTATTGTGTTCTGATCCATCACATAAAATTCAGATTAATGAAACATTGAACTTAAGGCTGTAATGTAACAAAATAGGTAAAAAGTCAAGGGGGGTGAATACTTTTGCAAGGCACTGTATAGTGTCCCAGTAAGCTTATACAATTAATGCAAAACTAAACTGCAGTCAAACAGTTATGACATCTGTGATGAGAGCCTAAGTGACATCACAGAAAGGGATGGGGCCAGATGTGGCTGGGGGAACTGTCATTTTGCAAATGTAATGCTGCTGCTGTAGATGGTGTCTCGCCTCAAGTTAAGCTCTGCAATAAAGACATGTTGAAACCAGGTTACCGTGTTATATGCATTTCATGGCATGCTGTCAGGAGTACTGACCTGCATACAGTGGCGTACACACGATCAATGGGGCCCCAGTGCGAAAACTGATCCGTGGGCCCCCCCTTGGTGGTTACACCGCGAGGGCCGGGCTGCATCACATGGCTGCGGGCACCTGGTCGCAGGGGTCCGCAGGGATGCTGGGCCCCCTGGAGTGACGGGCCCGGTCGCAGCTGCGACCCCTTTATATACCCCACTGTACACACACACACACATACAAACACACATACATACAAACACACACAGAGACACATATATACAGACACACACATGCATACAAACACACATATTTACAAACACACATACATACAAGCACACATACATACAAACACACACACACATACAAACACACACAGACAGACATACACACAGACAGACAGAGAAACATTCATACAGATACACAAACATATATACAAACAAACAAACACACACATATACAAAATATTTTAGTCACCCTCCTGTTTCCAACCATTTAGATGCAGGAGGGTGACTTTCCTGGGGTCCAGTGGAGGCTCAGCCTGATGGGAGTCAGAGTTCCCACTCTGACTCCCTCCTCTCTTATTCCCGCAAGGCTCTGTCTGATAACTGGGAGGAGTGACCGGGGCAGTCACTTCCTCTCAGCTATGATGTCATCAAAGGGGGCCTGGTCGCACTGTTAAAGCTCTGAAGCGCTGAACGGGCCCCCTTGAAATCCATAGCCATCGGGTGGCCCTAACAGTATGGGCCGCCCAATAGGTCCCTTCACGTGTGGCCCCGGTGGTTTTACTGTGTGGGCCGGAGCCGCAACACATGGCGACCCGCAACCCGGTCGCAGGGGTACGCAGGGCAGCCGGGCCCCCTGCAGTGACGGGCCCAGTTGCAGCTGCGACCCATGCGACCCCTGTATGTACACCACTGTCTGCGTAACTGTTTGTTAATCCATAAAAAGATGTCTACTGTTACTTTACCTGAGCCATTTGAGGTATCTCAGCCTGCAGCATGGCCTATCTTGCGCCAGCGGTTTGCTCGCTTCAGGATTGCATCCAAGCTAGATAAGAGAGTGGTGAAAAACAAGTTAATTCCCTTTCATGTTCTATGGGGAAAGATGCAGAGCCTGTCTACAATACATTTACATTCCAAGAGGGGAAGAATTTGACTTTGAGATAGTTATGAATAAGCTTAGTGTCCATTTTGTGCCTAGGAGGAATGTAATTCATGAGTGGGCCTGTTTTCATAAGCATGTGGGCAAATCAGTAGAATCATTCGTGGGCAGCCTTAAAGGACCACTATAGGCACCCAGACCACTTCAGCTTAATGAGGTGGTCTGGGTGCCTGGTCCAGCTAGGTTTAACCATTTTTTAATGGTTAATCCAGCCTCTAGAGGGCTTCCGCGCTTCTCACTGTGATTTTCACAGTGAGAAGACGCCAGCGTCCATAGGAAAGCATTGTGAATGTTTTCCTATGGACTGGCTGAATGCGCGCGCGGCTCCTGCTGCGCATGCGCATTCAGCCGAAGAGGAGGAGAGGAGGAGGAGAGCTCCCCGCCCGGCACTGGCGAAAGAGGTAAGTTTAACCCCTTCCTCCCCCCAGAGCCTGGCAGGAGGGGGACCCTGAGGGTGGCACGAGTATGTTTTCCTGGCACTATAGTTGTCCTTTAATGAATTGGTGGTGCTCTGTGAGTTTGGTGCTGCCAAAGAGGAGCAGATCAGAGACAGAATTGTCATAGGAATTGCAGACCCAGAAGTCTCACTGAAGCTGCAGCTGGAGTCTGCGTTGACACTTGATGAGACTATCCGAATGGCCCAGCAGAATGAACTTGTGCAGAAGTAAAGTGTAGAGATGAGATCAGAATGCATGGTGGAAGAATTGCAGCAGTCCAGGAGAGCTGCAAGCGACAGACAGAGTGTGAGTAGCAGACTGCAGACAGGTTTAGAGGTGGTTTTGTGCAATAGGCTCGTTGCATTCAATGTAACTGCACTCACGGAAAAAAAACTATTGTGCCCTGCTAAAAGCAAGAGGTGCAGGAAGTGCAACCAAATTGGCTATTTTGAGGTGGTTTGCAAATCAGAGTCTGTTAAGGAAATGCATCTGGACAGTGACCAAGAGACACAAGAGGTGTATTTGTAGGGTCTGTGATTGAACAGTCCGGCTCTAATGAAGATTTGTAGGGTCTGTGATTGAACAGTCCGGCTCTAATGAAGATTGTCGAGTTACTCTCACAGTGATGGGTGTAAGAATTGCTTTTAAGATTGATACGGGAGCGGACATTACCATTATTTCTCTTGCAACGTTCATGAAACTGCCACAAAGACCACAACTTGAGACGTTACAATAGAAGCTCACAGCCCTCGAGGTCGCACTGGTTGTGTCAGGTGATTTCTGGCAGTGGGTACAAGCAAAAACAATTAACTCTGTGGGTGTATGTAATCAGAAGACAGATGTGTTAATAACCTTCTAAGCCAGAATGCAGCCTGTAGTATGGGCCGTGTTCCAAGAGTGCATGAGGTCACAGAGGACATGTTTGGAGATCTTGGCCTGTTAAGCTGTATTCAAATTGGCTCACAATTTAAGACTGATTCAACCCATACAGTATTACTACACCTTTTAGAATTCCATTCCCACTTTTGCCATAGCGTATGGGTGTTGTTAAGGAAGCCACTGGCTGGTGTGCTCCCATTGTGCCTGTTGCTAAGAAAAACTGGGAAAATTGGCACTTGTGTGGATTTAAAACACCTGAATGAGGCTGTGAAGGAGAGATATATGCTGCCGACATTGGAAGATATAGCTCCAGAGTTGTCAGAGGCTAAATTATTTTACATGCTTGATGCTTTCAGTGGATTTTTCGCACCCGGGGTGCTGCAAGCAGACTACTTTTATTACAACAGGTCCGTTTTGTTTCCGTAGACTCCTCTTTGAGATATCTTCTGCCCATGAGATCCTCAAAGAGAAGATGAGTTCCCTCCTGAATGACCATAAGGACACTGTAGTAGTCATGTATGACATTCTAGTGTATGGGTCCTCGCAAGAAGATCATGATCAGTGACTGCAACAGAACACAGATAAATGTCATTTTGGGAAAAAGAAACTGTGCTACTTTGTTCATGCTCTTATATCATTGATTCAATGCACCCTCAAACCACCCTCACACAGCACACACACACACAGCAGTGTATGTATGTGTGTGTATATATATATATATATATATATATACACACACACACACACACACACACACACATACATATACACGAGGCGTGTGTTTGTGCTTTAGGGTGCACACCCTAATGCAATAGGCTGCGCACGCCTATGTGTGAAAGCATTGTGATTGGCTCAGATCACCACTTTTGATAATATCAGCCAAGGAGACAGATCAGGGGCAGAGCCAGTAGCAGCAGACTGGAATAAAAGTAAGAGGGTAAGGGAGGCCAGGGGGGCAAGATGGCGTTTTTAACACTATAGGGTCAGGAATGCATATCTGTGTTCCTGACCCTATAGTGGTTCTTTAAGTCAGATACCAGTAAAGTTCTAGCTATTGAAAAAATGAAAAGCCATGTTGACATAACTGAACTCAGACAAATGCTGTGCCTTGTGAAGTATTTGGGCTTATTTCTACCAGAATTATCCTCAGTGTTTCAGGTTGTTGCTTGGACCTGGGGACCTTTGCATTGTTCAAGTCAATTTTGGGGTCTGCCCCTGTGCTGTTTTTTAACCTTTCTAAAAAGATAATGGTTAGTGCAGATGCTAGCAATTATGGCCTCGGAGCAGTCCTGTTGCAACTAAGTGGAGGCAAACTACAGCCCATTGCCTACTGCTCTCGTCATAGGCGTGCGCAGCCTATTGCATAAGGGTATGCACCCTAAAGCACAAACACAGATGCCGCGTGTATATGTATGTGTGTATGTATCTATATAGCTGTGTGTGTGTGTGTGTGTAAGGGTGCTGTGTGAATTTGTTTGGAGGGATTGTGTGTGGGGGGACAGATTAGAAAATAGCCCCCTCCCTGCTTACCTTTTGCCTGGGATGGAGGATCCTTGTCACCATCCCTGATCCTTGGTTGTCCTAGTGTCAGTGAAATCTAGCCTACAAGGCTAGAGTTCACTCTCGCGAGATCTGAGTGTTGCCGCGGCAATGCTCCTTCCTCACAAGAGGAACCCCGTGGAGCTGCTGGCAAGAGCCCCGGGTCCTCTCCTGCCTCCCTCCCTGTCTGTGGGCCAGTGAGGGAGATATTTGTCTCCCTCACTGGCCCACAGAGGCACACAGCATGTGCTGCGGGATTAGGGTGTGCCCAGGCACACCCGGCACACCCCGTGCGCACGCCTATGGCTCACGTACACTGACAGCGGCAGAAACAAGATACGCCCACATTGAAAAGGAGTGTCTGGCTTGAGTTTGGAACTGTGAGTACTTCCAGCGCTATCTGGTGGACTTTTCTGAAAAGCCAGTGTTTACATGAAAATGCCTGAAGGGAGCTATTATACTCACCAGAACAACTACATTAAGCTGGAGTTGTTCTGGTGACTATAGTGTCCCTTTAAGTCAAATTCATGGTGGCCATTTGGGGATTTCTACATGTAAAGAAAGAGCAGCCATGGCGGTGTGGTGGCCTGGTATCTCGAAATTGCACCCTTTGGTGAGGCAACCAGCATGGCTGCCATCAACTGTCTTAAAAACATGTTTGCCAAGTGGGGTATACCATTGGAGTTAGTGAGCGACAATGGGATGCAGGTTGCTTCCATGAACTTCAGATCTTTCAGTACAGAGTATGATTTCCTTCACTCTACATTACCCACAGGCCAATGGGATAGCTGAGAAAGTGGTTGAAACCACCAAGATTGTTTTGAAGCAACCTTACTTGGCCCTTGTAGCCTATGGGGTGACCCCAATTAAAGCCACAGGATGTAGCCCTGCACAGCTGATGTTAGGGTGACAGATTCGTTCCACCTTGTCTTTTATTGGGGTATTGCAGCCAGCCTCCCCGATTCTTCCAGAGGACATTCGGAGGAGGGATGAGGAGGCAAAGTAGAATTACAGATTATTTTTGACATCACAGAAAGAGGGCGGGCAGAGGTGGTTGGGTGAACTAACTGTCATTTTTTTTCCAATATAATTCCTGATGTTGAAGATGGTGGCTCACCTCAAATTAAGCTCTGCAATAAAGACATGTTGAAACCAGCTCACCGTGTTATATGCATTTCATGACAATATCCTTACTATGTATGTACATGGGTGATCTCTCATTCTAATACAGGCCGCTTTCCCTATAGCAGTTTAGCTTCAGTGCTGCCCGTGTCTGAGCTGTATATGTACACTGACCACCGCTGTATTTGCCGCAAGGTAAACAAGGCATTTGCCTTGGGCGGCACTTTCCAGGGGTGCAGTGAAAATCACCGCCCTCAAATGCCCAGGAAATTGCCTTGTTAGCCTCTGGGCAGGAGGTTAGCTGAGCTCCAGGCGGGTGCGCCACAGAGTGATGACGGGAATCGGAGTATAACGTCACATAGGGAGAGCTCACAAATCAGCGCTCCCTTGCCGCCCGCCTGGACCTCAACTGGCCGCCTGCCTTCCTGCTCAAACAGCCAGGCCAAGAGCGCCACTGGACCCCAGGTAAAAAATCCACCCAGCTCTCCCAAAGGCAGGGAGGCTGGGTGGATTTAAATTAAAATAATAAAATAATCTGTGAGTGTTATGGGGAAATGTGTGTGTTTGTGCCTGTCAGTGTGTCTGTGTGTGTATATCTGTCAGTGAATGAGTGTGTGTGTGTCTTCAGTGTCTCTGTCTGTCGGTGAGTCTGTGTGCGTATATCTGTCAGTGTGTGTGTCTGTCAGTGAATGTGTGAGTGAAAGAGTGTGTGTGTGTCTGTCAGTGTGTCGGTCTGTCAGTGAGTCTGTGTGTGTATATCTGTCAGTGTGTGTGTGTCTGTCAATGAATGTGTGTATATCTGTCAGAATGCTTTCCTATGGACGCTTGCGTGTTCTCACTGTGATTTTCACAGTGAGAATCACGCAAGCGCCTCTAGCAGCTGTCAATGAGACAGTCACTAGAGGATTTGGAGGCTGGAATAACCCTATTATAAACATAGCAGTTTCTCTGAAACTGCTATGTTTATAAAAAAAAAAAGGTTAATCCTAGAGGGACCATGGCACCCAGACCACGTGGTCTGAAGTGGTCTGGGTGCCTAGAGTGGTCCTTTAAGGGAAACAGGCACAGATGTAGCCTTAGGGTCTTGGAGAGGTTGAGTTTTTAGTAATCGCGAAGTCATCCAGGGACAGGGAGTTGGTGACATGATACAGCAGACAGGAAGAAAGATTAGGCGAGGAGAGGTAGATCTGGGTATGAACAGTGTTTAGGTGATATTTAAAGCCATAGGACAATATCAGGTCACCAAGAGAGGCAGTGTAAATTGAGAAAAGAAGAGGTCCCAGTACAGAGCCTTGAGGATCTCCAACCAAGAGAGGTACAGAAGGAAAGAATGAACCAGAGAATGAGATGCTAAAGGAGCAGTTGGAGAAGTAGAAAGAAAACCAGGAAAGAGCGGTTTTACTGAGCCCAAGTTTGCAAAGCGGAAGGAGGAAAAGCACGTGGTCAACAATGTCAAAATAATAGCCTTTGAAACCGCTAAGTAAAACATAAAAGTTCTGTTTATAAAACGCACATTACATTATTATTTTATAAACATTATGTATTAAATTAATATTATAGTTTTTTTTAACAGTAAACTACTTCCCCTCTGGCTGCTTTAGTTGTAAATAAATATATCAGATTTTTGCAGATTTACTTTGCAAATGATCATCTATAATATTTGTTCAACTTAAATCCAGATTCAAGAAATACTGATGCTCTATGTTCTATTACTGTAGTGTTTTAAGAATCCCTGGCACCTTATGTTACATTGCATGACATGTTGTATCATGATGAGTTATGTGCCCTACTGAGAATTAACTAATGGGCCTTCATTTTTAGTTGCCCAGGCTTGCTACCGAGTTAAAGGGAAACTCAAAGTACCAAAACAACTTTGGCTTCATAAAGTGGTTTTGGTGTATTTAGCCTTAATTAGCTAAGTGATTTGGGTTTTTGAGTCTCCATTAGCTGAGCTGAGTCTTCATGTTTCTTTAAAAAGGTGTTTTTCTAGCCCTTCCTATTTATTAGTGTTTTTAGTTTAAAATGTCTTATAAGTTCAATTAATAGAATAGAAGATAAGAACTTCTAAAGTAAACACACTGTGTTGTTAAAGTAAATACTTTTTTTAATGGAATGTGACGCTAGGGCTGTGTAAAGAAAGTGATTTAACTCCTAAATGGCAGAATTGAGCAGTGAGGCTGTAGTGGTATGGTCTATCTATCCAGTAACACCATTTAATTAAGCTAAAGTTTTTCGGGTGCTTAGAGTATCCCATAATCTGCTGAGTCTGCATGAGTTAAAGGATAGCACATTTTAGTAAATATCCAAGATAATAACTGTATATCAGTGTATTTGCTACATCTCACATATTGAGCATTCTGGAAAGACGAAAAAAAAAAAAAAGACCAAAGGGTAAAGTCAGCCAAGGGAGCACAAATACATCATGAATTTTATGAGTCAGAATACAAATAGTAACTACTGTTAGGAAAAATACTAGTAAATTTGTGTGGTGTTACAGAATCGAGAACATCGGTTATTGTTATGGAAACAAACCGGCTCTAGCAGAAGCTGTGGATGCCGAGGCTAGCTGATTCCAGAACAGAGCACAGATTGTGTATTTATTTTGCCAACACCACTCACTCCAATCCAAAATTCCTCAGGTTTGCAACTTCAAGTGAAAGCAATCTTTGCTAAAAAAGGAAAGCTCACAATTAATTTTTCCATAATTCAAATTTCAAAACGCATATTTATTTTAACCGAAATAACGTGCACAGATATATATGTCATACTTTGTTTTTTGTAACACATTTCAAATACACTATAATTAACAAGGAATTATTGAGTTATAAGTAGTGTAAACCTTAAAGGAACACTCAGGGCACCATAACAACTTTATCTAAATTAAGTTGTTATGGAGCCAGGAGGTCCTTCGCGCTGGCTGGACATAAGGAATCAAACTGTTCTTGAATGGTTTAACCCCCATAGTCTGAGTTCTAGCTCTGACTCTTCCTGCCTCTTTGCCTTTCTGTTTTCTAAAAATCTCTAAACCGGAAGGTCTTTTGCAGAATGAGGCAGCGACCGACAATCATTGAATCCCCATTCATAAAGCTAGGTTGAAAAAAATATGTTTCTTTTCAAGGTAGTTTTATGAATGGGGATTCACTGATTGTATGAGAGCACCAGCTGACCGCTCTCAGCGGCACTGCTGCCCAATTCTGCAAGAGCCTTCTGATTTAGAGATTTTTAGAAAATTAAAGGGGCAGGGAGATTTGGCGCTGGAACACAGACTTTGGGGACAAAGTCTTTGGGTGAGCCAGCACTAGGGATGTCCTGGCACTATAACAATTTTATTTCAATTAAGCTGATATGGAGCCAAAACTGTTCCTTTAACAATCCCCAACCTCTCATAGGCTAGTCCCTGAGAAAACGTAAAAGAAAATATTTAAAAGCTGCCATTTTTAACACGGCATATCGACATTATGAAATTAAAGGAGATGTAGTAAATGCACTGCCAAGATCATTAAGTGGTTGTGGTGCCCAGAGTTCCCATACCATTAAACCATTTTCAAATGGTTTCACCCAAATTACTCCTTGCAATTGTTTCAGGAAAACGATTTGGACAAACCAAAATGGCACAAAAAGTGGCCAATCAGTGCACGGCAAAATATTATGTATATATTTTGTATTGCACTCATAGGCGCATTTTCATGCCATTTGGTTCACAGATCAAGTGCAGAGAAGTAACCAATAAAGGGAAAAAAGAAAAGGAGCAGTAAAAAAATATATATATATATTGTTATATCTACATATTTTTAAATGTATGATATATAAATGTAAAACTATAAATGGTTTTCCTCCTTTTTTTCCATATATCAGTCATTTCTCAGAAGTGTCCCCAGGTACTGGTCTGCTGCCTCTACTCCTGTGCTCAGCCTAACTTGGAAGCATTATCTCAAGCAGTACAGTGAGGCAGACATAGGCTGAGATCAATTTTCATTTACGGTATATATTATTTTCTTGAAAATAAAGAAATAAAAGTATAGATTCTAGACACCTAATTTTTACTGAGCAAAAAATGTTTGGGGTTTTTTGTGTCTCATTTTTTGCTTGCATTTTTAAGTAAAATTTTAGCTAGTAATTAAAGGAAAACTCGAAACAGCATAACCACAACAACATACTGTAGTGGTTATGGTGCCAGGAGTGTCCTAGTGCCTCACAATACAAGTAGTCAAAATATTTAGATACAGTTTGGCTGCTTACCTGGGATCCGCTGGGCATTTACCCTCGTATAGGAATAAATGGTTTGACTACTTACAATGGGAAGACTCCAGGGCACTGTTAGCACCATTAGCACTAAACAACACTGTAGTGATTATGCTACTTGAGTCGAGAAAAATGTACTGTGTTTAATTTGATTGATAAAATGTATGTCTTTTATTACTGATTAATCAATAAATGTTTGTCTTTTCTCAAAAAAAAGTCTAGGTGTATTATGTAGAGAAGACATTTTCTCAATTATTTAATAAGAATTCAGCAAACATTTTAAAAAAGACTAATGGTCGAAATATTACTTGTCCCTGGAAGTGGACAGAGCCTTAATCAGTTTTCAAACAGGATGGTTAGCTTGGTGTGGTGAATTGTGCAAAAATACTTTTATGTAAGATTTTACTATGTGTTTATTAGAAATATAAAAGTGTGTAACCAAACTCCCTTTCATTCAAGTTTGTATATCCTGTGATGGAGTTGGCTTGAGACCAAACTTCACCTTAATATCATAAAGGATCATTGTATCAGGATGTCACGTTTTCATAACAGAGCTGACATGCTGGATCATCAGCATGTGAGTTCATTAAGAGATAATTCCATAAATATATGGTTTTATTTACACGACTTGACAGATAATGTATTATTTGCATATTGGTTGTGGGTGTGCACACTTCTTTATATTGTATGCTGCAGTGGTTATGGTGCTTGGGGTGTTCCTCAAAGTTGCTATTTGCTAGCATCTTTCATTGTATTTAGAATTTCATCATCATATAGAAACATAGAAACAAAGAATGTGACGGCAGATAAGAACCATTCGGCCCATCTAGTCTGCCCAATTTTCTACAATATCATATTGTATTCTTTGATTTGTAGGGTAGAATATTTGTTGATGATATTGTGCTACATTTGAGTTAAACTTTTTGGCACTAGATACTCATATTTTCATTGTTAGGTATGTATGGTTTGTGCATTGAGACTTTGTTGAAATATTTATTAATGCTGGGTCACATTGTAAGGATGTAAATGATTTATTTAAATCGTGTTCCCATTTGAGCATGTAAGACAAGTAATATTACCAGTTATCAAGGCATTATAACACAAATACCTCTTCTTGCCCCGTGTTAGATGGCTCTGTGATTAGATGGTTTAATGCACATCATCTTACAGTGCTGGTACATGATGGACAAATGTTTTAAAAAAATCTCAATAATTTTTAACATTTTTCTAAAATATAGAATTTTTTTTTAATGCCCTGTTGATCATTGATACACGTTAACACATATTTATTTTAAACTAAGCTAGTAAAATAACATTTGTCCATTTCTTTAGATACACTGTAATATAACATATGAATAACCTAATTTTATAATCAAATGTTCCAAGTGGTTGAATTTGAATTTTTTGTATTTAAAAAGGACACTAAGGAACAACGCGTAGTTTAGGCTACACCTATTTATGCAAGCTGAATTTATTATATCCATTATCAGTTTATTTTAATGGAAAATAATACTTTCCTGGCTAATCATGGCAGCATCACTTATGGGTAGCTCCTCCCTTAGTAGTCACAGGACAGGAATTAATTAGATTAATTAATCAGACTGATAGGTATAAAGAGTCCCTCCTCCCCTTACACCTCAGTCTTTTTTCCTGTCCTTAGCAGGTTCTACAGGACTTTTTACAATTTTGTTTTATGGCTCACCTTCCTGCGTTTGTCGTGGGTTCGTTCCAAATGAAGTTCAGCCTCTCTTCGTTTGAAGGGCCCAGTAAACAGCCTGCATGAGCAGGACTAACTGGGTCAGGTTCAGTGTAAGTACTGAACTGCACCGTGGGAAGTAAGTGTTTGAGGGAGACACTAATTCTTCTGGTCTATGGTGGGGTTGGTTAAGCCTTAAAAATTCCCCTGTTTACTACCTGCCCCTACTAATTGGGGTTATATACCCCCCCCCCCCATACCTTGTAGGCAGTTCTTGGGGAATCCATGATGAAAGCTCTCTCCCTTCCTCTTGTTGCCTCCTTCTTGCCCCTTCCCTGTTCTCTGGCTTGGGGGTATGTTGCTCTGTTCCTGGGACATGCCCCAGGGTTCCCTGCTCCTTGGGCCCCCCTCTTGCGCTTGGGGTTTGGGGGCTGGAACGCATTTGCGTTCCAGCCGGCTGTTTTGCGGCCAGTTCGGCGAAACCGGAAGTGTTCTGCCGGTCGCGAGCGAGTGGAACGCATAGCGTGCGTTCCACCGCTCTGCGCATGCGCGAACCGTGCGGTCAGCTGTTCGCTGCCCGGACCTATTTAAGGGGATTAATACAGCCCCCTTCGTGCTATTCATGCTGCTCTTTTACTGGTTTCTCACCTAAAAGCTTGGAATTCCAGTCTTGCCAGCTTCTTCTGTCTGCTTCTTGGATGCATAGTGGTGCTCTGCTCTTAAGGTAGGATTGCTGGCTCTTGCTTTTGTTGAAGTTTTGCTGGTCAGCCTGCCTCTTTCCCTTTGGGGAAATTTGGTCCTGAATTTATTTTGCTTCTTGTTTGTAGTATGGATTCTCCCTCTGCCTCTGCAAGATCCCTCTCTAGAAAACGTAGGTGAGTCATTTATTATTTGTGTTGGGGGGGGGTTATTAAAAGAGTGCCATACTGAGCCTGTAATATATGTCATATATATGGCTTTTTTCCAGCCCCAGCGTTCATTTGGACTCTCCAGCGAGAAAATCTCGGGATAAGTCAAATAAATGCATTAATTGTTCTTCATCCGCTCCGAGTGGAAGGAACCTTTGCAGGGAATGCTTGTTGGAAGTCGCTGATGCCCCCAGTAGGAGCTCTCCACAAGATGACCTTAAGCTCTGGATTTCTCAGGCTATTGCTGAGGGCTTTAGGGCCACCACGGGTACTAGTGGTCCAAGTAAGAGACGCAGAGCGGAACCTCAGTCTTCCAGCTCTGATGAGGACCCTGATGTCTGGGAGGTATCGGATGATGGTGAGGAGGAAGCTGATCATACCTCCAGGTCTCTGGACTCCAGGTCTGTGGATAGACTTATTACCCTTCTTAGAGACACACTTAGTCTCACGGAAGAAAGATCTGAGTTGAAGGAGGCTGACAGGTTTATGGAGGACCTAAAGCCTAACAGACCTACTTTCCCAGTACATACGTCAATCAGGGATATGATCCTTCAAGAATGGAATAAGCCTGAAAAGAAGTCCACCTTAAAAAATAAGTTTGCGAGGGTTTATCCATACTCTGCGGTGGATTGCGGTCTGTGGAACTCTGTTCCTAAAATTGACGCGGCAGTGATCCATATGGCTAAGAAAACTACACTGCCTATAGACTCTATGGCATATCTCAGGGAGCCTATGGAGAAGCGCTTGGATGGAGACCTAATTAAAGCCTACTTGGCCCTTGGGTCCGCTCTTCATCCGGCAGTGGCACTGACGACTCTTTCCAGAGCCTTGAAAGTGTGGCTCACTAATCTGAAGGATGACATTGAGCAAGGTGTCCGAAGGGAACATCTGTTGGAAAGCCTCAAGGACCTTAACCTAGCCATGGAATTCTGTTCAGTAGCCTCCCTGGATATCACTCGCATGATTGCTAAAAGCATGGCCCTGTCTGTGGCTTCTAGAAGGGCTTTGTGGCTTCATTCATGGGGTGCTGACTATGCCTCTAAGGCTTCCCTCTGTGCTCTTCCGTTTCAAGGGGATCTCCTCTTTGGAAAGATTCTGGAAGATGCTATTCAAAAAGCTGCTGATGGGAAGAAGGCGTTCTTACCTCAATCTGGCAGGAAGACTTTTCCCTCCTCCTGGAAGACCAAGCGCTTTAAGGATCGGTCCTTTCGGGACAGCAGAAGCTATAAGCCAGGTAGGGAGTTTTCCAGGAATTCCACATGGAAATCCTATCCACACTCATCTTCCAATAAGGCTTCCAGTGGAAGGGGTCCTAGAACCTCAGGAAAGAACTTCTGAAGGTCCCCAGGCCCGTTCGGGGATGGTGGGAGGAAGACTGAAGTTCTTTTAACCCAGATGGGCCAGCAATATTTCAGACCTATGGGTCACTTCCATCGTGAAAGAAGGTTACAGAATAGAATTCTCATCTCAACCAAAAACTGCATTCTTCAAAAAATCAAAGGTGCCGGTAGGCATCAAACGAAGGGCCATGAGATCCTGCATTTCTGTGTTCCTGGAACAAAGAGTGGTGGAAGAAGTTCCCAAACGAGAATGGTTTCAAGGAATTTATTCCACGGTCTTCTTGGCCCCAAAACCTCAAGGAAAATGGCGTCTGATCTTGAATTTGAAAGGCGTGAACTCCTTGCTCAATGTAAGGACGTTCAAAATGGAATCCTTGAGGACCATCTTGAAGTGTGTCAAAAAAGGAGACTGGATGACCTCAATAGATTTAAGGGACGCCTACTATCATATTCCGATACATCAAGATCATGTACGTTTTCTCAGGTTTTGGGCGCTAGGAAGGCACTTCCAGTTCCGGGGTCTACCGTTTGGCCTCAGTCTGGCTCCAAGAACGTTCTCAAAAGTTCTGGTTGCCTTAATAGCCTTTATAAGGGTAAAGGGTATCGAGATATTCCATTACTTGGACGACATTCTTATCCTGGGTCCATCTCAAGAAATCGTGGCTCAACATACGTTAGTCGCAATGTCCATTCTTCAAGACCATGGTTGGCTCCTGAACTTGGGAAAGAGCTCCCTCGTTCCTGCGCAAACGATTATTTTCCTGGGGGCGGTAGTGAATACCGCGTCTGCACATGTGTTCCTGTCTCCAGAAAGGGTCGAGAAGATCAGAGACAAAGTGAGGGGACTACAAGATCTCGAAGCGGCACCTGCAAGAGTAGTCATGAGCCTCCTAGGTTCCTTGACGTCTACAATAGGCTTGGTGAAGTGGGCCCAGTGGAAGTTCCGTCCAGTTCAGAACTGCTTCCTTCTCCAGTTCAACAGAGTGGAAGCAAATTGGGAACAGGTGATATATCTTCCCCTTCCGGTAAGAAAAACCTTAAACTGGTGGAGGAGCGAGAAGAATTTGACGACTGGCTTCCCGTTGGAAGACCCCCCTTGGAAGGTTATTACGACAGATGCCAGTTCTTTTGGATGGGGTGCCCACTTCAGCTCGGTATGGACTCAAGGGAAGTGGACCCAAGAAGAGAGTCGCCTACACTCAAATTTGAGAGAACTGAGAGCGGTTTACAAGGCCGTTTTGAGGTTCCTACCGAGGCTAAAGAACTCTTGGGTCCTAATCAAAACGGACAACCGAGCGGTAGCCTCGTATGTGAACAACCAAGGTGGCACGAGGAGCAGATTGCTACTGGAAGAACTCGCTCCCTTAATGGTTATAGCCATGACGTCTCTTCAAGGTCTAAAGGCCTTTTATCTCCCAGGCTCAGAGAACGTAACAGCAGACTTCCTCAGCAAAGGGAAATTCTTCCGGGAGAATGGCATCTTCACCGGCGATCTTTGCAGAAATTGTTCATCGGTGGGGCATGCCCCAGATCGACCTGATGGCATCATCTCAGAATCACCAGGTGGAGAATTACTTCTCGGACCGTCAGGCTCTGGGCCAAGACGCTCTCTCTCTCCCTTGGTCGTTCGATCTGGGGTATGCTTTCCCTCCCCTACCTATGATACCCAGGTTCCTGAGGAAGGTTTGGTCGGAAGGCAGGAAAGTCATTGCCGTAATCCCAATTTGGCCTCGGAGACCGTGGTTCCCCCTATTGACCACGATGAGCCAGGAACAGCCTTGGCCTCTGCCAGTGATGGAGGATCTGCTTACACAGGGTCCGGTATTCCATCCTCATCCAGGACGCCTCAAACTGGGGGTATGGATCTTGAGAAGGAAAGACTCCAAGTACTAAGCCTCTCGGAGGCTGCGATCAATACCCTTCTGCTCTCTAGAAAGGCTTCCACTTCCTCATGCTACCATAGGGTCTGGGATGTGTTCCAGTCTTGGGCATCGTCCAATGGTGTGGACTTTCTACATCCTAGCAATACTGAAGTTTGGAGTTTCTGCAAGAGGGCCTGGGCAAGGGCCTTAGTCTCAGCACCTTAAAGGTTCAGTCTGCGGCACTCTCAGCTTTGTGCAACATCTCTTGGGCTTCGGATCCTTTGATTTCCAGGTTCTTCAAAGCGGCCTTCAGGTTGAGGCCTCCTTCCAGGTCTACTACCCTTCCTATGGTGCTTAATTATCTCACGGAGGATCTGTTTTTTCCTCTTGAAGGTTTGGATACTACTCTCCTGACGTATAAGACTTTGTTTCTGGTGGCGATTACTTCCGCAAGACGGATTTCAGAGATTAAGGCGTTTTCTACATCTTCTTCTTGTTTGCAATTCTACCAAGATAGGGTATGTCTGAAACCTAAGCCAGAGTTTCTTCCCAAGGTGGTTTCTCAGTTTCACCTTTCTCAAGAAGTGGTTCTTCCATCATTTTACCCCAACCCCTCTTCTCAGGAAGAGGTTAGATGGCAACGTTTGGATGTCATGAGCTGCTTGTCTGCGTATCTTAGACGCTCTGAGTCTTTCCGTAAGACGGACCAACTCTTCGTTTTGCCGTTGGGAGCTAGGAGAGGTGAGGCGGCCTCTTTATCTACGTTGAAACGTTGGATTTCTCTGATAATTAGAAGGCGTATGTCTCTAAAGGTCTATCACCTCCACAGGTGATAAAAACACATTCTACTAGAGCATTATCAACTTCTTGGGCTAGCTGGGCAGAGGTTCCATACGATGATATTTGCAGAGCAGCCACTTGGTCTTCTCCAATGACGTTTATGAAGCACTACAAACTTGATGTGGAGTCTCGTTCCACCGCCTTTGGGAAGAGTGTCCTCTCTACGGTCTCTTTATCCAGTTGATATTAAACTTTCTTTGCTGCATGTGTTCGGCTTGGTGTAATTTTTTACGTTATTATTTCCCACCCTAGATTTGTGAAGCTTGGGTATTACCCATAAGTGATGCTGCCATGATTAGCCAGGAATAGAGAAAATTTATGACAAACTTACCGTAATTTTCTTTTCCTGGCTATTTCTCATGGCAGCATCAGGGTTCCCGCCCATTCTCTATTTCAGCTTTATAATTGGACTGAGGTGTAAGGGGAGGAGGGACTCTTTATACCTATCAGTCTGATTAATTAATCTAATTAATTCCTGTCCTGTGACTACTAAGGGAGGAGCTACCCATAAGTGATGCTGCCATGAGAAATAGCCAGGAAAAGAAAATTACGGTAAGTTTGTCATAAATTTTCTCTATTACTTCCATTTGCTCATACCACCTGAACCTCGAATGAATTCCTTTTTGCTCTAATATCACAGCAGCACTTGATCATGTATAGCTGCAGGAAAAAAAAGCTGACAGCTAAACTAGTGCTCCCATTAACCCTTGCTGTGCCAATCAATCCTTGTTTTGAAGGGGTTAATAAGATATATGAAGCAAGCTGCTTGAAAATAATAATACTCTGGACATAGCTCACTGCAGAAGATGCAAAGTCTAAAGATATGCAGTAAATATCAGAATATTTAACTCTGAAAAGCTTTTTTGATTGTTTTTCTTATTTTTGCAGTCTACAACAAAACAATAAATGGCGGTTACATTAGGAATCATCATCTTAACAAGCACACAAAACAATCTTGGTTTAAGATGGTTTCAATCTTTTATTTTCACATTTTTATTTTGTTAATTGTTAATCTGCCACAGCGTGCAGTAACTAATTACCAGACTTCTTAGTTTTTTTTTGTCAAATTCAGGATTCATCCTTGTTTTGAGTTGGTTCACGTGATTTTCATACTTTCAAAAACTAAAATGACCCAAAAAGTGGCCAATCGGCGTACGGAATGGGGAGAGGAAGCAGGGGGGAGGGAAGAGGAAAGGTTAAGCTAGTCCTGATCTTGCAGCCTAACAGATTTGCCCGTTTCAGTGAAGATGTTGGGAGTATCAACTCAGGAGTAGCTGTACTGCAGGAAGCTGTTCCTTCTAACAGCCATGGGAACAGCCCCTCTAGAATGGGAGGGATTGAGAGTGTAAGGAAGGCTAGGTTGTGGTGGTAGGGGACGCTATTATTAAGAGAGTAGATAGGGTAATCTGCCACTCTGATCATCTCAACCGGACAGTTTGCTGTCTCCCGGGTGCTCGGGTACGGCATGTTGCTGACAGAGTGGAGGGATTATTGGTAGGGGCTGGGGACGACCCAGCTGTCATGGTCCATATTGGTACCAATGACAAAGTCAGAGAAAAATGGAAGGTCCTAAAAAATGAGTTCAGCAAACTAGGAAGTAAGCTAAAGAAAAGGACCTCCAAGGTAGTATTTTCAGAAATATTACCGGTGCCGCGCGCTATAGCAGAAAGGCAGCGGGAGATTAGAGAGGTCAATGAGTGGCTGAAGTCTTGGTGCAGGAAAGAGGGTTTGGGGTTTTTAGAGCACTGGGCCGATTTTGCGCTTGGGTACAACCTGTATAGCCGTGATGGATTGCACCTAAGCGGAAGAGGGTCTGCAGTGCTGGGGGATAGGATGGCTAGAAGGTTGGAGGAGATTTTAAACTAGTAATGGGGGGGAAGATATAGCAATCTAGAAAATGGTGATATGATAGAATGAGATGGGCTTTAGCTCAGTATAAGCGGGGTGGAAATGGGGGAGGGGCAAACTCAGAACAGAGGAGGTATGTAATATTGATGAAAATTCACATAAAGTACAAATGACTCATGATAATATTAAATGTATGTTCACTAATGCAACGAGCCTATATAACAAAATGGGGAAACTAGAGGCAATAGCATACATTAAACAATATGATATAATAGGCATAACAGAAACATGGTGGGATGAGACCCATGACTGGGCAGTTAACTTAAATAGGTACACGTTATTTAGGAAGGATAGGAAAAACAAGAAGGGTGGTGGGGTATGTTTGTATGTCAACAGGGGCGGACTGAGAACCCTCAGGGCCCCCGGGCAAAATAAATTAAGGGCCCCCTTACAGGCCCCACCCATACTCTGCAGCAAGCGCCACCCTTGTCCCGCCTCCATGCACCGCCTCCAGCCACACCCTACACAATCTTTAGACACAAGGAACAAAAGGGCAATAAGCCCTTCGAGGCCCCAGCAGAGACTACAATTGAGGGCTAATGGGCCATGGAGGGGGGTCTTTCTAGCGGAGGCTATCTCAGTGTCCTTTAGAGAGTGTGTTAGATAGAATCCCCTCCAAGCCCCATTAGAGACTACAATGGAGTCTAAAAGGCTTGGAAGGGGGTCTTTCTAACAGAGGCCATCTCAGCGTCCATTAGATATCCCCTGCTGGAAACAGTCGCCTCCAGGCCCCAGTAGAAACTACAATTGAGGGCTAATGGGCCATGGAGGGGATTTCTAGCAGAGGCTAGAGTCTAATGGGGCCTGGAGGGTGGTCTCTCCAACACTCTGGTTCCTATTTACAATATAGCAACACAACATAGCTCGCTGATACCTAAGCCAAGTTGGCTCCTCTTACCTTAATTACTGTTGCTGGCTGGCAGTCTGTGGGCTTGCTGGCTGCGGCTGGCAGGCTGTGGGCTTGCTGGCTACTGCCGGCAGGCTGTGGGCTTGCTGGCTGCGGCTGGCAGGCTGTGGCTTGCTGGCTGTAAGCCTGTGGCTTGCTGGCTGTAAGCCTGTGGCTTGCTGTAGGCCTGTGGGCTGGCTACTGGCCTGTGGGCTGGCTAACTGGCTGGCTACTGGCCAGCCTGTGGGTTGGCTGGCTGGCTACTGGGGCACTTGTAGATTATTTAAAAAAATAATCCATGCACAATAACCACTACTGCTCCAGAGTAAGTAGTCAAACCGTTTAAGAACAGTTTGACAACTTACCTGGGGTCTGCTGGGATATGAGGCTGTAGTAGGGAATAGGAGCAGTGGTGCAATGTGTGTGAAAGGTTCAGTGTGTGTGTGGGGGTGTAGTGTGTGAATGTGTAGGGTGTGTGGGCTGTGTATGTGTGTGGCAATGTTAGTATGGGGGGCTGTGTATGGGGGTCTGTGTGTATATGGGTGGGCAGTGTATGTGTGTGTGTGAGGCAATGTGTGTAAATGTGTATGGTGTGTATGGGGGCAGTGTGTGAATGTGTATGGTGTGTGTGTGGGGGCAGTGTGTTTATGGGGCTAGAGTTCACTCTCACCACTGCGACCACCAGGAATCCATGGGGGTTACAGTGTTGAGAGTGAACTCTAGCCCGTAGCTCCAGGGCTAGAGTTGACTCTCGCAAGAGCAGTAACGTTGCCATGGGAACCGCGGCAACGCTCTGTGCTCGCGCAAGAAGGACCCAGAGGAG
Organism: Pelobates cultripes; assembly: GCA_933207985.1. NCBI lineage: Eukaryota > Metazoa > Chordata > Amphibia > Anura > Pelobatidae > Pelobates > Pelobates cultripes. The sequence continues at coordinate 98,595,496 of OW240919.1, read as the reverse complement.
CTGCAGGGTGAGCTCCCAGGTCCTCTCTTCCTCCCCTGCCCGCACGGTGCCTGCGGACAGGGGAGGGGGGGCATTCTTCCCTCTCTGTCTCCCCACTCCCCATCTCTCTATTCCCCCTGTGTCTCATTCTTCCCTCTCTGTCTCTTTCTCCCCCTCCCCATCTCTCTATTCCCCCTCTTTCTCCCCGTGTCTCATTCTTCCCTCTCTGTCTCTGTCTCCCCCTGTGTCTCATTCTTCCCTCTCTTTCTCCCCATCTCTTTATTGCCTCCCCTTTCTCCCCCTTCCCCATCTCTATGTCCCCCCTCCCCATCTCTCTATTCCCCCTCTTTCTCCCCCTCTCCATCTCTCCCCCCTCTTTCTCCCCCCTCCCCATCTCTGTTTTCTCCCCCCCCTCCCCATCTCTGTTCCCCTCTCTCCCCCCCTCCCCCATCTCTGTTCCCCCTCTTTCTCCCCTCCCCCATCTCTCCCCCCCTTTCTCCCCCTCCCATCTCTGTTCCCCCTCTTTCTCCCCCCTCCCCATATCTCTGTTCCCCCTCTTCTCCCCTCCCATCTCTCCCCCCTCTTCTCCCCATCTCTCCCCCTCTTTCTCCCCTCCCCATCCTCTCCCCTGTTTCTCCTCTCCCCCTGTTTCTCCCCATCCTCCATCTCTCCCCCCTCCCCATATCTCTGGTCCCCCCTCTTTTTCCCCCACTCCCCATCTCTCCCCCTCCCCATCTCTCCCCCCTCTTTCTTCCCCCCTCTTTCTCCTCCCCATCTCTCCCCTCTTTCTTCCCCCTCTTTCTCCCCCCTCCCCATCTCTCCCCCTCTTACTAAAGGTCAGGCCCGTTGATGCTGCAGCCGCCGGTCCGGCGGCATTCCTCTGACTAACACTGAAGGAGGAGGAGGAGGAGCATGTGTCTATCATGCTCCTTTGCGGTTCCCACATCCTGTGCTGTGAATTGTGGGAACCGCAGGGACACATGCTCCTCCTCCTCCTTCTGTGTTAGTCAGAGGAATGCCGCCGGACCGGCGAGGCTGCTACCCGGTCCGGCGGCTGCAGCATGAAACGGCCGCCCCCCCCCCCTCACAGTGTGCCACCGGGCCGGCCACCCGGTGGCACCTGCAGTCCCCAAATGCCGCCCACAATCTAGCCCTGCCGCCGGGCCCCCTGAAGGCGGCCCTTGCGGCGGGCCCCCCTCCCGGCCGGGCCCTCGGACCGTGTCCGAAGTGCCCGACCGGTCAGTCCGCCCCTGTATGTCAACCATCAGTTAAAGTCAAATCTTAGGCATGTGGAGGTTGACGAGAAAAATGTGGAAGCTTTACGGGTAGATATCTGCTTGGGGCAAACAAAGGGAAATCAATTATTGGTTGGGATATGTTATAAACCACCAAATGTAAATATTAATGAAGAAGAACAGCTGTTAGAGCAAATTAGGAAAGCTGCAGATCTGGGTAACACGTTAATTATTGGAGATTTTAATTACCTGGACATAAATTGGGATAGAGTGACTAGTACTTCAGCAAGGGGAATCAGGTTTTTGAATGTGTTAAATGACAACTTCATGTCACAACTGGTACAAGCACCAACTAGAAAGGATGCTTGTCTGGATCTCGTTATAACAAACAATGTTGATCTTTTAACCAACGTTCAAGTAGGGGAGCATTTGGGAAATAGTAATCATAATATAGTAATTTTTTAAATAAATTTAAAAAAGCAAAAGCACGTGGGGTAGACTAAAACGTATAATTTAAAAAAAGCCAATTTCAATAACATTAGGGCAGCTCTACAACATATATACTGTCATAAACTCCTTCGTGAAAAAAACACAGAGGATTAATGGGAAATCTTCAAACAAATATTAGAAAGGTACATTTCTCAGTATGTACCATTGGGTAATAAATATAAAAGAAACAAATTAAAACCAATGTGGCTTAGTAGAGAAGTAAAACAAGAGATTAAAAATAAGAAAATGGCATTTAAAGCATTTAAGTCGGACAAATCAGAGACATCCTATATAAGATATAAGGAAGCCAATAATGCTTGCAAAAAGGCATTTAAGGTGGGTAAACAAGAAAATGAGAAATTGATAGCCGAAGAATGTACATCAATTCTAAAAAGTGTAAGGACACTGGAATCAGAGATGGGTCTGTTAGTTAATGAAGACCAGGAAAAGGCAGAATTTTTAAATAACTATTTTTTTTTGTATATATTAATGAAGATCCTATGGCAAGAGATATGCAAATGATTGCTGCAAAAAGTTTGCAGATAACTTGTGATTGGATGACTCGAGACAAGGTGCTACAGCAGTTAAAGAAAATTAATGTTAATAAAGCTCTGGGGCCTGACGGTATTCACCCACAAGTACTTAAGGAGCTAAGTGGGGAAATAAGTGAACCTCTGTATTTAAGCTTTTGTGACAAGACCAATCTCGCCACATTGCATTGGAGAAGCCTGGTTGCTCGCCGGCTACCTTTGGACTATGACCCCCATGTTAAAAGACTTTGTTTCGCCTGCAGAAAAGCTGTATTCAAGGCGGAGCCTGACAGCAGAGGCAAGCAGACGCAAGACTCAGGAGCTGCGAGGACAAAACGGAGAAAATAAACTTAAAAACGGCTGATACGACCCACAATAACCACTGACTACAAGCGGGCACCCCTTAAGCACTAATGGGACGCAAACACAAGAAACTGTTGCCGGACAAACCAGCCCCAGGACTCACAATAGGGGATATGTGGCGACAAGCACGCGGCCCGAGCGGATCCAATATGGCGGCGCTCCACGGAGGCTGCTCGGATTTCTCCGACGACTGCTCAGAGGGAGCTGACGATGAATGCCTCCTAGCCCCAGACCCAATGCCGAGGGCAAAACCCAACAAACCTAGGAAGGACACAGACGCCGAACTGGTAACAACCGGGGTATTAAAGACCCTGCTAGCAGACCAACAAAAGAACATCCTCACGGATGTCACTGCACTAAGGGGAGAGCTGAAGGGCCTGACAGGCCGCATCACTGTACTAGAGGAATCATCCCAAGAACAGCAGCACACTATCGCCTCACTGCAAAGCGACATACGGGACCTGCGCAACCAAACTATGCTGTATGAACGGCGCTTCGCAGCCCAAGAAGACGCAAGACGGAGACTTAACATTAAGGTCAGGGGACTCCCAGAGGGGTTGCCAGAGGCTGACCTACCGCACACGATCAAACGCCTGCTTGCCACCATTCTGCCCACGGACCAAGCCAGGGCCGTCATGCCCACGGATCTCTTCCGGATCCCAAAGTCCGCTGGGGCCCCAGACATGGCCACAAGGGACACTATACTTACATTTAAAAATGGGACTGACAAATCGACGGTTCTCACAGCCATCCGGGGTAAAACCCCCATACAATTTGAAAACGCTAAACTAACCTTTTACGCCGACCTATCCAGTGGAACTCTGGCGTGGCGCAGGTCAATGCGGCCTCTCACCTCCACACTCCGGCGCAACAACATACCGTATCGCTGGCGGCCCTCACACTTGCTCCAGGTACAACAAGGCGAAACAACACACCAAATTTACAGTATGCAAGACGCAGAGGCCCTTCTGCACACCCTAGATCCATCACTGGACTCACGCCTACAAGCGGGACCTTGTGCCCCCGCCACCCCGACTCACAGCTGGGACCCAGCAAACAGTGCCCCATTCAGACCGCGGAGCACCACGCCGGTCACCTACGCCTCAGTGACCACATAAATCTTCAGCATCCACCCACTTCCAGCCTCCCACCCCGGGGCATCGGCTGATCTGCTCATTACCTGGACTGCACCCACGCACTACCGACACACAGAGCGGCGCATTCCAAGTGGAAAAGTCTTCTGGGAGGTCTGACGAAGACCGAAGCAAAACCCCACTTTCTCTAGGCATCTGAAGAATGGCTACTGAACTTTGCGGAACTTTATTTAATTTAATTTTTTTTTTTTTTTTTATTGCTTTGTTTTGTTACTACGTAGATCATATACCAGTTGCCATAAAACGCTGGGCTGCTTGCATTTTGGTTGACTCTGGCAGTTAAGCTCTTGGCATCGGCTACAAAGCTCTCAAGGACGCTCAGAGCACGCATACAATGCTTGCGGTACCCATATGTTGACTAGCCACCCAATGGTTATTATTGTTCTTGTTTTATGTTAATTGTTTTTTTGGTTCTACGGCGAGTACCTAAATTTCACCACTGAGCCATGCTATAATTTATGTTTAGCACGCAAAACGTCTGAATATTGCACAGACATCTTAGCTTAGCCTGTGATCACTGGTTCATACCTTATATCTCATGGTTACCTCAAGTTAACTCCTGCGTAACTATTAATGTACAATTGTACTAGTCTCATTACGTGCCCCCACCCTGTTTGGATGCCTCATAGGCTCTGCTGGCCCGTAGCCAGGCTGTGGGACAGGACTAGCCATCTTATATCAATATTGACTGCTTGCAATGTCTGACCACAAATAGTAATAGGAACACAAGCTCAATTGTTTCAAGCAGCATGTATAGCCAGATTACTACTCTCATTTTACTAAACCTGTCTGAGCTTACCTTTAAACTTATATTTGCGCTATATTCTAATGACAAAACGGGATAGCCAGGCTGATGATTGGCATAACTATACGTATAACACTGTGCATTTCTCATGCCACTGCCCAATTTACGTACAACCTCAATGCTGTTTATAAGCTAAAATTGTGCGAAAGGAAAGGGAAAGGGAAACGGAAAAAAACGGGAAGGGGAAAAAAAATAAAAATAAATAAATAAATAAAAAATTTAAAAAAAAAGGGAGCCCACTGCCAGAACTACTAAAATGCTCAGACCATAACCAAACAAAACCATGCAGTCGCAAGGGGTATATACTCCTACCTTGCTTAAATTGCCATCATCAGGTATACAACCAAATTTAGCTACTTCCCTTCACTAGTCACTCCAGACTTTTACTGTCTAGCCTGTTTAGCCTGCGGGATATATATAACTTAACAAGGTGCCACTATATTACTCCACTACATTACTTTGGTCACTCATGTTTTTCCTCCACCAGTGTTGTGAGGCTTAATCGTTCTTACTAACTTGCCTAACACGACTCGTCACTAAGACACTCTCTGCCCAGACAAACAAGTGTTATGTTTAACTAGTCACCATACTTTAAATATAAAATTTCGTGCTGTTCTCTCAAATGATGCAAAGTATTGTCTCTAACAGTTCTCAATGTCAACCTACATGTATCATTGAATGTACTGCAAATCCTCGCATTTGCTGTTGTGGCAATGCAGGAGGTATTGTAATCTCATGCACGTTCAAAAATAAAGAATAAAAAAAAAAAGAAAAGCTGTATTCGTGCTTTTCTGCCGGTTGTTCGGTAGATTCAATCTACCAAACAACCGCACGAATGAATAGACCACCTGGGAGCTGGAGTGTGCCGGCAATTAACCTCCCTGAAGCTGCGGTTAACCGCAGCTTAATTGACAATTACTGGGTGGTCGCGGTTACACCTAGCCACCACACAATGGCGGTGTTATGGAAGCTCCATGGGTAGCCAGCACTTGTTCTACCCAGCGGCAGGACACCAAAAGCGGACACTTTTGTCTTACAAGCCCCGCTGAGGCTGGAAGTCTGCAAACCCGTTCGGGAACCGAACAACGGAGCATTCGGGACTTTTAGTGCTGCAATTGTATTCGGTGTGCAAGTACCCAGATAGCCTGCCATGGAGCCTGTTCGTGGAATTAAAGACTTTGGCTCCATGGCGATTAAACTGTATTCGTGTGGTCTGAGCGCCATTCACTTAATAATGTGCGCTCAGACCTGAGCTATCTGGGGATATGTTAAATGTATAGTTTTAATGTAATGTATCTTACCTGGTGTATTTTAACAGTAATGCTTGTTTTAGTATCCCCACGTGCATAATGGCGATTTGCCTTTGTCTTGGGAGATAATTGAATTACTTCTCAATTATCTCCCAGGGCAGAGGGGAGGAAGCCAGGATGCATTGTGGGAATATATTGTGACTGTGTGTCCTATTTGTCTGCTTGTCTGTCCCTTGTCACAGTCTCCCATTTGGTCCCCTAGGGGAGTGTCCACCAGGTGGGAGACCTGCATAAATACTGGGCAGGTAGCCCTCATTAAACAGACCACTGCTTGACCCTCAACACGGAGCCTTGTCTCGTCTTTGGGGGGATTTACTGAATGCTGATAGAGACTGATTGCTAGGAGTGTAAACCGCTTGGATGCTTTTCCTATTCGTCTGCTAGCAGTGATTCGTATGGTTCCTGTTCGTGTGTTTGGAGTGCTATATTGGATGCCGTTCGGGAGTTTGGAGCATTCACTTATTGGCGGTTCGTGTGTTTGGTGTTTTACAATAGCTGTGCCTGCATCTCTGGAAAGGGGGACGATCGCCTAAACGGTTTTTAACCCTTGTGTGCAAAACGGTCCGTTACAGCTTTCAATATTCTTTTGTTTCAGGTATTGTACCGGAGGATTGGAGGAAGCAGAAGTCGTTCCTATATTTAAAAAGGGTTCAAAATCCTTGCCTGGAAATTATAGACCTGTGAGCTTAACTTCTGTGACTGGGAAAATATTGAGGGCTATTAAGGGATACTGTTCAGGAATCCATTGGGAAGAACTTTTTTATTAGCAATAATCAGCATGTGTTTATGAAACATAGGTCATGTCAAACTAACCTAATTGCATTTCACTAAGAAGCAAGTAGAAGTATAGATCTGGGTGTTGCAGTGGATGTGATCTACTTGGATTTTGCCAAGGCATTTTATATGGTTCCTCACAATAGGTTGGTCTTCAAACTAAAAGAAATTGGCCTAGATTAATATTCTTGTTCTTGGGTAGAACATTGGCTTAAGGATAGAGTACAACGAGTTGTCATTAATGATACATTTTCAAGCTGGACAAAAGTGGTAAGTGATATCCTTCAGGGTTCTGTTTTGGGACAGCTTCTATTTAACATATTTATAAATGATCTTGAAATAGGCATTCAAAACATATTTTAGTATTTGCTGGGATACAATAAACCAAAAAGAAATGCACCTTATACACACACTTATATACAAGGATACTTATCAGTGGTTAGTGAATGCAGCCTCCCTCAGATCGCTCCCAGCTAGCAATCAACTTGAACACAAGAATATACAAAACACAACGAGGGAACCGGCTGATTGTCTAAATGAAGATAAATAAAAAGAGGTATAGTGTAATACAGTTTTAAAATATTAACACTGCGCAATATGAAATGCACTCACAGGATATTGGACAGTTCAGGCATATATGGTGCCACCCCTGATGATATGGGGGGCTAGAGAAATCCCCTGGACACTTCCACTCAAAATGCAGGACTCCAGGTGAAGATATGAAAAAAGCGGCTTTAATTGTTTAAAAATATAAAATAGATACAAATAAAGGTCCTACGCGTTTCGTCCCTTCTACAGAATATGGGACTTCCTCAGGGACCAAAATATTAAAATAACAATCAATGCAGTACAATCACAAAAACAGCCTAACATCCCTCCACCCTCAAGTCCTTTAAATAGGGCTAATCCCTAAATGTAATTAATCACATGTGCCTCTCTGTCCTTCCTCATTGGTCCTGTGTAGATGAGTTTCATCTGTTGAAGATCTTATTCCCAGGTGTTCACAGATGATCTTCATCATTTTTGTAATTCTCCGGTTATTATCCTGTAGAAGGGACGAAACGCGTAGGACCTTTATTTGTATCTATTTTATATTTTTAAACAATTAAAGCCGCTTTTTTCATATCTTCACCTGGAGTCCTGCATTTTGAGTGGAAGTGTCCAGGGGATTTCTCTAGCCCCCCATATCATCAGGGGTGGCACCATATATGCCTGAACTGTCCAATATCCTGTGAGTGCATTTCATATTGCGCAGTGTTAATATTTTAAAACTGTATTACACTATACCTCTTTTTATTTATCTTCATTTAGACAATCAGCCGGTTCCCTCGTTGTGTTTTGTATATTTTAGTATTTGCAGGTGACACAAAACTTTGTGAAGTAATGAAATGTGAGCAGGATATTGCTTTGCTGCAGAGGGATTTAGATAGATTGAGGGACTGGGCACTAAAATGGCAGATTAAATTTCATGTAGAGAAATGCAAAGTTATGTACTTTGGGATCAAGAATGCACAAGAAATTTACACCCTAAATTGAAGTGAATTAGGGATAACAAGGATTTGGTAATTGTTATAGATGAAAAATTGGGCAGCAATATGCAATGTCAATCTGCAGTTGCTAAGGCTAGTAAGGTTTTGTCATGTATAAATAAGGGCATAAATTCTAGGGATGGAAATATAATTTTGCCTCTTTATAAATAGCAGGTAAGATCACACTTTGAATATGCTGTGCAATTTTGGGCACCTGTTCTATATGTAGGATATTATGGCACTAGAAAAAGTGCAGAGACGAGCTACAAAATTAATAAAAGGAATAGAGAATTTTGTTATGAAGAAAGTTTTAAAAATTTAAATCTCTTTAGTTTGGAAAAATGGTGCCTCAGAGGGGATATGATAACATTATACAAGCCAGTACAAACCATTATCTGGAAATCTATTCATAAACAGGGCTATACATACGACATGAGGTCACGCATTTAGGCTTGAAGAAAGGAGATTTCATCTAACACAAAGAAAAGGTTTTTTTTTTTACAGTAAGAGCAATAAGGATATGGAATTCTCTGCCTGAAGAGGTGATTTTATCAGAGTCCATACAGATGTTTAAACAGCAATTGGATAAATACTTGAAAAAACATAACATACAGGAATATCATTTCTAATTAGTGGGGTAATAGCTGCTTGATCCAAGGAGATGTCTGACTGCTATTTTGGGGTCAAGAAGTAATTTTTTCCTAGTTTGTTGCAAAATTGGAAGCGCTTTAGATTTTATTTTTTACTTCTTTTGGATCAACAGCGAAAACATATGTAAGGAAGGCTGAACTTGATGGACGCAAGCCTCTTTTCAGCTATGTAACTATGTAATTATGTATATAGGCGCATTTTCATGCCATTTGGTTCACAGATCAAATGAGAAGAAGTAACCAATAGAGGGGAAAACGAAGAAGAGCAGTAAAAAAAAAATCTATATTTTTATATCTACATATTTTAAATGCATAATATATAAATGTATAACTATTGATGTTTTTACTGCTCCTTCTTTTATTTCCATCTATTGGTCATTTCTCAATTGCTCTGTGAATAAAATCATAAAAATGGGTGGCTGTACCTCCAACCATAAATCAGCTTCTGTTCCATCAATCATAAAAAATTTTTGGAGCCATCGGTGGAACTCCGAATTATGAAACAAACAAATGGTTTTGCCCATTGTCCATTTGTTTGTGTCACAATTGTCAGGATATGCTGGAGCCTGAACACATAGACAGAATCACTAAACGAAAATCTGCATATCGGTCCTTGGAATGGCCGGGTTAATGAACACACAGAGTCAGTATACCAAGCCGAGGTCAAAAGGAGTAGAGACGACAGTAATATCGTATAAACAAGCCAAGGTCAAAGGAGTACAGAAGACAGGATAAAAGTAAGACAAGAGCCTGAAAATACCACCAGATTTTCACAAGAGGGCTACAAGGAATGGGAGTGGTAAGTATAAATAGGCATAACTTACTTCTGATTGGTCCAATTCCACTTGGAATTGACCACTATTCGTGGAAAGTATTGACATTCCTAATTTGACCTCTGATGTCATTTTTATGCACCGAATTCGGTCTACCGAATTCAGCGTTCGGCGAATGCCAAACTCAGTAGTTTGTTTAGGCGCATACATATATACACGTATACACAGTGTCAAACTGAATGCCAGAGGGGATCGCGGCACCCAGAGCCGAGCTGAAAGGAAAGCAGGCAGAAATCCTGACAACGATTCATCCATATAATATTTCTGAATTAAGGATTTCAATCAAAATTTGGATAAATCACAACTCATTTGAAACCGGATTGCAGAAGCCTACTAATTTCACATCATTTTGTGTGCTTTGCACCTATGAATGTATAACATTTCCACCGTTAATTTTATATCAGTGGCATTTATTTTATATTTCTCTTGAATTTAAATATGATAGTCCTGGCTATATTTGACCTTAGCAGGCAACTATGAATAAATATCCAAGTTTGAGACAAAAGCAGCAAACCACTTAAACATTTTATATTAAGACTGTAAGGATTACAATATCATAAAAATTGTCAGGATTCTACAATCCTCTCTGTATTAGTGTCCCAGCATGTAAGTGGCCCCCTGCCCCCCATGCTGCCCCTGACAACCATCCCCGAATGCAAGTCATTGAATAAGTAATTGTCAATTTAAAATCTATTTATCAGTAATTAAAATGACACTTAAAAAAAAGAAATTAGCGATTTGAGGTGACTTAAAGGGCTACTCCAAGTATCATAACCACTGCAGCTTATTGTAATGGTTCTGATACTTGGTTCCCCGGTAATGGGGAAAAACGTTTGAGAATGGTTTGCCCACTTAACTAGGTCTCTGCTGGGCTCCTGATCCTTTCTTGTGGTTGGGCTCCTGGTCTTGTGATGTACTTCCAGCTACTGTAAAGTCTCAGAACCCACAAGCCACAGCCTTAGACATCCATAGACTGAGAGCATCAGCTGACAGCTTTCCAATGATTGACATTATTTGTTTGCAACAAAAGTTACAGAGTTGTCACATTAGCAAAGCCCCAAACGTCTGGAGTAAAACAACTGCATCCTCTGTACATTGGATAACATGAGTTGAGGAGAAGTGGAAATATATCTATATGAAGAACAAATATCCAATTTACATAGCCATGTGCTTATATTCGACAGGCTATATTGGAGTAAATGACACATCTCAAGGATAGCTCTATTGATAGTTATGGTTCACAGTGGCTCAACCTATCTCTTTTGTTCGCCTGATTTACTGTATATTTTATGCATGATCCTTAAATCCCCCTTTTCTTCCCTTTTCTCTCCTGACCCTCGCTATTTTCACTACACCATGAATAATATGAGCTGCTCATTATATCCCATACTTGAATTTTGTCCAGTGTTCTACCAACTCTAGCAGTGTGGTTGTTTAGCTGCTTGTGTATGCTTATAATATACCTATTATACATTTATTAACTTTTTATCAGAGAACATTGAATGGAATAGACTTGGACTCACGAGAGTGGTGGAATGTGTTAGTCTTATAACCATTACCAGCCGATCATTTTCTCCCAGTGACAAAATATCCCTAGTAAATTAATGAACCAACTTAGCAGAAGGACAACCCATCTCGATATTTTTAATTGGCAAATAGACCTGATCTCGAGGCATGTTTATTATCTCTGCTATGATAAGCATAAAATACACAGTCTATTTTGGTCCCGCTTCAAAATATCTTGGAGGACCTTTTTTTCTGACTTGTTGAAATTGATCAGAGGCAGCCAGCTCAGGCACCATCAGAAGGAAAATCTGGATGCATGATGGTTTATAATCCATAATTGCTGAGGAAAGGTGAAAGGTTCCCTGAACACTGTGTAGCTTCAGAGAATAAGAATTCAGCTTAGGGCGAGTGTGATAACCAATTATTTTGATGAAACTTAGAAAGTAAGGGGGCTACTGCTGAGGTTTGTTTTGTACTTTCTATTTGTCCATAGCTGGTGTAGTTTCTCAAAGATATACATGTAACACAACCTGAAGAACACAAAAGAGAAACCGTATCATAAACATTTTTGGAACACTCCATAACTTAAATTCCATTACAATTATTGTTATTACTTTACACTATGATATAGCTATGTACAGCTAATAAATAATGATACCGGAGAAACTGACGGAAGCAAAGCACAGAGGGATGGACACAGGTTTCTTCAGGAAGGAAGAGATTCTTTATTGGATCACCGATCGGGACTCAGAGGGACTAATGTCACCAAAAATACAGCAAGTTCTGAGCCCTGAACAATAGTGCAGGCTCCCTATATAGGCACATAACTCCTCCCATATTAAGCTCCACCCGCACATTCTCTTGACCAATCATTACAAATAAGAATTAACTTCCTGCTTGACCGCATGGCTTGTCCAGCACAATGGAGGAGGGGAATACTACATCCTGTATTCTTGCACATGCTCCGTACACTACTGATCGTATCTTGCCTCGTGCAACCAACTGATCGATACGTCAGCATATGCACGTACACATGCCACGTGGTAATCTCGGCCTACTAAATTTATTTTTACCGAGATTCCACCACATTCCCCCCTTTGATGCCTCTTGATATTTTACAATTACTTGAGGCATCACTTAACCTTGGTTTGCATACACCACAAGTTACCTTTGAACCAGACCAGACTTATCCTATGATGTGAATCTTCAACACTCGTCTTCCTGCATTGGTTCTCCCTGATCTAGAGCCTTATATTTATAAATTGCCATTATCTGTGCAGCAGCCTTCCTCTCTGCTATATTTTCTATCAGGCTTTGCACAGACCTAACTACTAAGGGTATAAGACACGGCAGGAGTAGACACAACATTAAAATCAGTAGGACTCCACCTACCACTGCCTTAAGCCCTCCAAACCACTCATACCAGCTACCAAACCAACTACTTGGATTGTACCCTTTCCATACCTGAGTAGGCACATGCGCTAGTTTAACCATATGGCTAGTAAGCTCAGCTATTGCTTGCCCTTCGTCATCTATTTGAAGACAGCAATTGCTCAGGTTAAACTTCCCACATACACCTCCCTCTACTGCCAAAAGATAATCCAAGGCTAATCTATTTTGGTAAACTGCTGTCCTCATCCTGGTATTATGCTTCGCTAGAAGATTGAGCGCTTGTGATGTCTCGTTAGTAATGATCTCAACCACCGCCTGTAACCTTATAATGCGGTTCTATAACCAAAGGTACCATCCTCTGCCCACGTGGCTGGCCCATAATAATCTATAATACGCTGGGGAGGCCATTCATTATCTTCCCAGGCACCTATCTCTATGGGTCCCCTTTTCTTCCTATGATTCACATCATACACTTTAACACCTAAAGTCTCACCTGTTTCAATAGGCAACAAGAAGAAGGATGGTTTCAACATACCCAACACACATGCCCCTTCCCAGTCCTGTGGTAACTCCGAATAGGCCTTCTTACCACAGATCCAGTACAAATTCGCTGGGGCTCTCCAGTTAGATGTGATGGATAGATCAAACCATACGTCCTTTAAATTGGCATATCTTGCAAACGGGTTAGATGGTTCTGAGACATTTGAAGCCGACCACCAAGTTGTATTCTTTGTATCATCATCATAAGCTTTTTGCCCTAGACAAGTTAATTCTCCTACAGAAGTATTATACATCATTCCTTTCCTCGCTATGCAAACATAACCTATGATGGAGGTCTTCAATCTCCACTCAGATTTACCTCTAACACTCATATGATAGTCGGCTTGTGTAGATATTAATTGGTCAACTGCCTCAGAACCGGACATTACCTCCTTTGCTTCCCAAGGCCATTGGTCTCCCATGTTAGTACCTCCACACACATAGCAGTTGGTAACATTAAGACTACCGGCAATACTCTCGGCTAAATCAATGAACAAGTTTTTAGCATTATGGGGGATCTTATTATCTATGCTCATCTCTTCATAAAAGGAATGGTATACTTGATGAGTTTGGGAGGTTACCGTATCAGTCTCTATCCCTATAAACAATATTGTCCCAGGGTCTAAACCCGTCCCATATATTTGAAACCCAAATAAATTACCATATTTATCTAAGAACTTGTCAGGGTTATTTATAAGTATATGGATTGGATTGCATTCCATAGACTTACAATATGGATTAGTAGGCAACTTAGTCACAATCATGTCCTTGTCTGCTGTCTGTCCCCAAGTCGCCCACCCCACACAAGACCAATATGGGCAGAAGTTATAATCTCTATTTGGGCATCTTGGACTTACATATTTATTTTACTACTGGGACAAATATATTTATCGTTAGACCCATACGTCCTCTCCCATCTAAGATCCCCACATACATTCCACGGCTTTCTACCACTTGATATTGCTTTACACGCATCAAATAGCAGAGCACCTGAAGAATATACGGATTTTAATACCGTCTTATTAATTAGGGTCCCCTGAGAATCTCCATTTCTGAGAGCCAACCAAATTGTACGGGGTTGATACTCAGGACTGAAGCACTTAGGTTCTCCTACTCCTAAATGACACACACTATATTCTATATTTAAGTATCTACATCTTGATACATCTCCCTTACACTCATATTGCGAATGCCAAATTAGGGTCTGGGATATATGGTTACCTGTTCTTGTAGTCTTAATGCATACCTCACAGCTAGGAGTGTTGGTACCTCTACCTTCCTGAATATAAAAATACACATAAATAAACATTATTAAAAATACATCTTTCGTCGTCATCCTCAGTCTTCGTCCGTGTGAAGGCACCTCAGCTTCCAGGATGTAAGGACTGCAGGGAATGGAGTTCTGCTCGCCTTCACAGGGGTCCCCTCAAGACTTTCCCTGACTTATACACTCGTTGGTGAGTGGACAGGCTTTATTATGGCCTTCTCACTCACTTACCAAGTCTCTGAAACAATAAAATTTGTAATCTACAAGGTTCCTCGTCACTCCGACTGAGTCGTGCGTTTTAACCGGATCTTGCAGGGATTCTCTGGATTTGCTGTAACTTGCCAGGAATCGGCTGCTGCTGGTTTAACCTTGGAGTGATGTATCCACGGAGCCACTTCGGCTACTTTTATCGCTGTAGGGGTAGACAGAAGAACAACATAAGGACCTCTCCACTTGGGCCCTAACGGCACATTATTCCACTCTTTAATCCACACTTGGTCGCCTGGGTGGTAACTATGAATTGGGGGATAAATATTCACAGGTAATCTATCTTGTACCCATTTCTGTACCTCCTCCATAGTCTTACCCAACTCTACAACCTGCTGCCGGGTAATTCCTTCTCCCAACTGACTCAAATCCCCCCTTAAGTTACCAAGCACGGGAGGTGGTCGCCCGTACATGATTTCAAAAGGAGAGAGGCCCATCCTTCTGGTAGGTGTACTACGGAGCTATGGGCAAGAGAACGTTCCACCTAAGTTGGGTTTCCTGACACATTTTAGCCAACTGATTCTTAATAGTTCTATTCATTCTCTCTACCTTACCAGAACTCTGGGGTCTATATGCCGTATGAAGCCTCCACTTTATACCAAGCATATGAGTCAATTGTTGTAGGCACTGATGAACAAAAGCTGGACCATTGTCCGATCCTATAGAGCAGGGTAGTCCATATCGGGGTATTATTTCTCGTAGCAGGAATCTCACGACTTCTCCTGCTTTCTCTGTACGAGTAGGACATGCTTCTACCCAGCCTGAATAGGTGCACACCACTACCAGCAGGTAGCGATGTCCACCCGATTTAGGCATCACTGTATAGTCAATTTGTAAATCGGACATGGGAAGTCCCCCCATAAACTGGACTCCTGGTGGCTTTACTGGTCCTTGTCTTGCATTATTTTTAGCACACGTTACACATCTACGTACAATGGCCTGAGTCAAGTTGGACAATCTTGGTATGTAGAAATGTTTTCTGAGAGATTCTTCTGTACTGTCTCTCCCAGAATGTGTCCCGTTATGATAGTTTTGGACAATTTCTACCGCTAGTGATGCTGGAATAACTATTCTTCCATCTTCTAACTGATACCATTTGTTCTCCAAATACTTTCCAGGTTCAGTCCTTAACCACACCTCTTCTTGAGCTGTATAAATTGGAGTCCATTGAGACAGTGGAGTTGGTATAAGAGCAGCTATATGCCCCACATATTCCTGTCTTCCTGATTCAGCAGCACGCTTAGCTGCACTATCTGCCATCCGATTCCCTTTGGTTACATCACCATCTCCTCTCAGATGCGCCCGACAATGTATAATACCGACTTCTTTCGGCTCCCACACTGCTTCCAATAGTTGTAGGATCTCAGCTGCGTATTTGATTTCTTTGCCTTCTGAATTCAATAGTCCTCTTTCTTTATACAAAGCTCCGTGGGCATGAGTGGTTAAAAACGCATACTTGGAGTCCGTGTAGATGTTCACTCTTAAACCTTCAGCCAATTGTAACGCTCGTGTCAGTGCTATCAATTCTGCCTTTTGTGCTGATGTTCCTTTTGCCAGTGGCCGAGCTTCTATCACCTTGTCTATCGTTGTTACTGCATATCCTGCATAGCGGATCCCTTCTTTTACATAACTACTGCCGTCGGTGTAATATTGAACATCAGGGTTCTGGATGGGAAAATCACGAAGATCTGGTCTACTTGAAAATACTTCATCCATTACTTCCAAACAATCATGTTGACTTTCAGTAGGTTGTGGCAAAAGGGTAGCTGGATTTAAGGTATTTACAGTCTCTAAATGCACTCTTGGGTTTTCACACAACATTGCTTGATACTTGGTCATACGGCTGTTACTAAACCAATGATTTCCTTTGTAATCCAACAACGTCTGTACTGCATGTGGAACTCGTACATAAAGTTCTTGACCCAGAGTGAGTTTATCGGCTTCAGCTACTAGCAGGGCGGCTGCAGCTACAGCTCTTAGACAAGGTGGAAGTCCGCTGGCCACTGCATCCAGTTGCTTAGACATGTAGGCAACAGGTCTTTGCCATGATCCCAAGTACTGTGTCAATACTCCCACAGCCATTCTTCTTTGCTCATGTACATACAGGTAGAATGGCCGTGTGTGGTCAGGTAGACCTAATGCTGGGGCACTCATCAAAGCCCTCTTCACATCTTCGAATGCCGTTTGCTGTTCTTGAGTCCATAAGAAGGGGTCGTGCTCTGTACCTTTGATAGCTGCATACAGAGGTTTTGCCAGTATCGCGTAGCTGGGAATCCATATCCTACAGAAGCCTGCTGCCCCCAAGAATTCTCGCACTTGTCTTCTATTCCTGGGTATCGGTATTTGGCACACAGCTTCTTTTCTCTCTGGCCCTATAATTCTTTGACCTTCAGAGATATGGAATCCCAGATATTTGACAGTTGGCAAACACAACTGAGCCTTCCTTCTTGACACCTTGTATCCTGCCTTCCAGAGAATGTGTAGTAGATCGTGCGTTGCTTGCTGACATACTTCCTTTGTAACTGCTGCTATCAACAAGTCATCTACATATTGTAATAATACACACTCTCCTGGGATAGACTCGAAATCTAGTAGATCTTGACTTAGAGCTGAACCAAATAGGGTAGGTGAATTTTAAAACCCCTGGGGCAATCTTGTCCAGGTCATTTGGCGTTTCGAGCCCGTTACAGCATTTTCCCATTGGAAAGCGAAGATACATTGGCTTTCTGCGGCAATTCGGAGGCAAAAGAAGGCATCTTTGAGATCTAAGACTGTAAAGTAAGTAGCCCCGCCCGGAATTAAAGCAAGCAGGTTATATGGATTGGGCACGACTGGATGTATACTAACAACCGCATCATTGACTGCTCTCAAGTCCTGCACAGGTCGATACTCATCTGTACCGGGCTTTTGAACAGGCAGCAATGGGGTGTTCCAGGGGAAGTACAGAATTTTAGGATACCATACCGTATGAACTTATCCAGATAAGATTGGATGTTCTTCTTAGCCTTCTGCGGAATATGATATTGTCTCAGGCTTACTGGATAAACCCCAAGTTTTAGTTCGATTTTAATAGGTGGAATATTGCGGGCCAGTCCTGGTGGGTTGTTCTCTGCCCAAACTCCTGGTATGTTAAATAAGGATTCATCACTCCTCGGGTTTTGGCTAGTCAACACTGTATAAAGTCGCCACTCTTCTTCCTTTGGTATGGACAATGTCATAATACCTGAAGGTCCATTAAACTTTAAGGATGTTTTACTACGTGGCCTCCCAATGTACAGAGTCGACTTTTAAGAACTGGTTTTTCAGCACTTCTTCCAGTTGCTCCTATTACAGTAATAGTTCTTCCAGATGGAGGAGCAACTAGATTAGTCACCACCGAATGTTCAGCACCAGTGTCGATCATGAACGCACTCCTTTTTCCCCCTATTGATACATCGACCATAGGCTCCGCTCGACCAAGGGGGATGGAGCCCGGTCGGTATCAATAGTCCTCCATGACCGTGTCAGCCAATCCCACAAAGTCCCTACCTTCTCTATCGCGGGACCTTTGCGCTGCTGGATAGTACCTATCTTCCCTTACACTTCCTCTGTTCCCATTACTCCCTCTATTACCATTACTCCCTCCGGGGCCTCCTCTACCTCTCGCTCTGCCTCTAAAGTTTCCGTAACCTGCCCTGGGTAAGTCTCTCTCATACTGCTCTCTTTGCGGACACTCGTTCCTCCAATGCCCTTCTTCCTTACAGTACGCGCACTGATTCCTACTCAAAGGCTCCCTATTCCATCTACCATCGCCTCTATCTGGGCCCCGTCTATCTACGCCTGCGATCGCTACCGCTAGCATATCTGCCTTTCTACGCATCTTGCGCTCTTCCTCTTTCTTACTTTCTGTTTCCCTATTCATATATACTTTGTTCGCTACCTCCATTAGTTGGGTGATAGACATACCTGCAAACCCTTCTAATTTCTGTAGCTTGCGCTTAATATCTCCGTAAGCTTGGCTGACAAAGGCGGAGTTTACCATTCGGGAATTATCAGCGTCTTCCGGATTAAAGGGGGTATACAAGCGGTATGCCTCCAATAATCGGTCATAAAAGACACTGGGCGCTTCATCACTTTTCTGAATCACCTCAACTGTCTTCGACATGTTAATAGCTTTCTTCCCTCCGGCTTTCATGCCAGCAATTATAGCATCTCTATAGGCTTTAAGTTGAGCCATATCTGCGCCATTTACATTCCAGTCAGGATCGGTGTTAGGGTAATGTGTTGCGGCCCATGCTGCCGGATTGGCTTGATTTAAAGCACGGGCTCTCTCCTCTAGCGCCTTAATGGCCGCTTGGTTAATCCTTGTCCTTTCCTCATTATTGAACAATGTCATTAATAACTGCTGGCAATCAGCCCATGTCGGGTTATGTGTCTGAACTATCGAGGTGAACAGATCGGTCATAGCTTGTGGTTTCTCAGTGTACGAGGAATTGTGGGTCTTCCAATTCAAGAGATCGGTAGTCGTGAACGGGACATATACGAAGACTGGGTCAGCATGTGCCATTTGACCTGCGGCATCGATATAGGCTGACCCAGGATTCAGACGAAGAGGCATCTGATAATGTTTTAATTGTTGGGTACCGGTCAGTTGTCGGGTTAGTATGGGGCTACGTGGAGGGGCGTCAGTTAAAGGTTCCGGTCGAGAGGTAATAGGGCATGAGGATGTGGGAACTTGATTTTGGGAAAAGTTAGTGAATAGTATACTCCGAGCCGAGCTAGAAGAAGCTTGACCGGAAGTTTGAAGTGGCGCCAAATCAGGATATTCAGATCTAATGGGGGTTGGTCCTGGTTCCGGAAGGGGAGTTTTAATACGAGGGGGGGTGGATTCTGTACTGGAGGAGGAAGCGGAAGTGGATGGGGGCAATAGGGGAAGGGGTGCAGAGCTTCCTGCATTCGCGTCACTTCCTCTTAAAGGAAAGTAAGGAGGCTGCAAAGGGATCTCGGACTCAGGGGGCGTGTCCAAAATGGGCCTAACACCAGTCCTAGTGGACAAACAAGTCCTGGCCACCATGAGGCGACATTGCTCCTCGTGGCATATCCGGATCCATTTTGGCGAGTCGTTTACGGCCTGCCCCCAACAATCAATGTATGGAAACTGTCCGTAAAGTTCAGGCCTACCTGATACAGCCACGTGTACACGCTGTACCAGGGTTGGATCCAAACTGCCACGCGGCGGCCATGCCGCAACCAAAGTAGGCCACTCCCTAGTGCACAAAGTGACCAAACGTACAGGAGACATTTTAACCCCAAAATCACATGTTTTGAATCCCTTTTTAAAATTCTTTACCATACAACCTAAGGGATCCGAAATCGTTGACTCTGACGCGCCCATACTTATCAATGGAACGTCGTTGACAACGAATACTATGCACGCGTTCTTATTCAACAGTCACACCCGTTTCCTCTGGCAACAGCACCACGTGGTACAGTTACCGAGTGAAACGTACACAATAACACAATAATCACTCAGGGAATTCCCGTACACACACAGTTGTTACACCAGTCACTAAATAATCAATATTATGCCCTTTGGCGAAACTATACAGTCACCCACGCTATAATTCTCTATATATGAATTACCCGTCTATAACACACCCCAGTAACATCGTCTTTTACTAGTATCGGTTACAGTACGGTTAGCATAGGTCAAAGCACAATTTAAGGTCACAATACAATTATTAGTGGTTACGGTGTTAAACATGCAATAGACGACAATGATTAGTACTTATATACAGTGTCAGTAAATATACAGGGTTATGGTACCGTGCACTATGATACAGCAACACACTATTAACACTCTCGCTAGACGGCTGAGCTCGCGCTATCTAACAAGATATACACTTTACTAACAATCTTTAACACATTTACAATCCCAACTAAACTATTGGCCAGTACCTTGAATGGACTACCTAAAACTATATACACCCGTTTTGGTTAGCCACACTGCCCAAACACCACATATAGCGAACTAGAGGGCGAAATTTACAAAATTGCCCTTCTAGTCTATTTACTCTATCAAAAGTCTAGTGGGTTCCAAATTTACACGCCTTCCCACTTAGCCAAGATAGGTTGAGAGCTAGCGAACCGAATTTACACAGGCGCCGCTTAGTCTCCCGGTCCCTCCGACCTAGCGAACGTAATATACACCCTAGAACGCTAGTCTAGACAAGACACCGGTGTCCGGCTAGGGCTATTTACACAGGACCCCGCCTGACTAACCAGATCAAACGGTCTTACTAAAGAGCGTTCGATCGAGCGGTGCGCCTTCGCTCCTTCCCTCCGACAGAGGGGGCAGATTCCATACACAGATTTAAACCCCTTTTGGGCCTACCGCACAATCGGTATACCCCTAGTGGGTCTGCCGTCTAAAACAGCAGTTGTCTTACCTCCTCGTTCCTGAACCTGAGTTCACACTCATCGACGGGGACACCCCAGCACTTCTTACGTAGAGGCCGATGATCTCCTGGACAACAGACCAGTGGCGCCGAGACGAAGGGAGGTCCACGCAGAAGTTCAGGGGTGCAGCCGTAGAGAACGTGGGCAAAGATAGACCGTCTCACGCCTCTGCCTCTCAGCTACCGTTGAACGATGAGCTTCCCGGCCAATGCACCAAATGATACCGGAGAAACTGACGGAAGCAAAGCACAGAGGGATGGACACAGGTTTCTTCAGGAAGGAAGAGATTCTTTATTGGATCACCGATCGGGACTCAGAGGGACTAATGTCACCAAAAATACAGCAAGTTCTGAGCCCTGAACAATAGTGCAGGCTCCCTATATAGGCACATAACTCCTCCCATATTAAGCTCCACCCGCACATTCTCTTGACCAATCATTACAAATAAGAATTAACTTCCTGCTTGACCGCATGGCTTGTCCAGCACAATGGAGGAGGGGAATACTACATCCTGTATTCTTGCACATGCTCCGTACACTACTGATCGTATCTTGCCTCGTGCAACCAACTGATCGATACGTCAGCATATGCACGTACACATGCCACGTGGTAATCTCGGCCTACTAAATTTATTTTTACCGAGATTCCACCACAATAATATTTTCAAACAAATAACAGTAAGGGACATGTTAACAAGCATAAACCTCAAATGCTGTATATATGCTATATATGTATATTCAATAAAGCCCAGCATTCTTGATTGAAAAATTACATTAAAAAAAAAAAGAATTATGCCTGGATGCAAATTCAATAAACAAAAAAAAGAGGAAATAGAGAGGAATACTGCACATGTATTACAGTCCTGGTGCAACCAGACCTAGGGTTGGCTACCCCTCCTGTGATAGTTAAACAAAAATTGTAGTCCAGGCACTCAAGGATCAATTCAGCAGGTTTATTGGAACAAAGTTCAATGTTTCGATCCCACGAGGGATCTTTCTCAAGCTTGCCTGAACTACATTTAAAAAAAAAAAAAAAATAGAGTGCAAATCACAAGCCTCAACAATTGCAAATTTATTGGTGCTACTAAATCTTATAAAAGTGACGGTTCAACGTTTCAACCTCTTCTGGTCTTTTTCAAAATATATATATATCTGTACAGTCACCTATTTATCTGTACCTTAAATGCTTCTTCTGCTCCTTCCCTGCCCTCTGTGTCACTTTTGAGGTTTAGTTTTTGCCACAGTGTCCACAGTTCCCTTTCCCTCCTACAGTGTTATGGTGAAATGACAGCCAGGCATAGGCCCCCCAGGCACTAAGATACGTTTTATTTTAAAGGGACAACAATGTCACCAAAACAACTTTAGCCTAATGAAGTAGTTTTGGTGTATAATTCATGCTCCAACAGTATTACTACTCAATTCTCTGCCATGTAAGAGTTAAAGGACCACTATAGTGCCAGGAAAACATACTCGTTTTCCTGGCACTATAGTGCCCTGAGGGTGCCCCCACCCTCAGGGTCCCCCTCCCACCCGACTCTGGAAGGGGGAAAGGGGTAAAAACTTACCTTTTTCAAGCTGGCGGGGAGCTCTCTGCCTCTCTCTCCTCCTCCGATTCACCCGTGGCTGAATGACGTGCTGCAAAGCTGCGCTGTGCATTCAGCCGGTCGCATAGGAAAGCATTCATAATGCTTTCCTATGGACGCTTGCGTGCTCTCACTGTGATTTTCACAGTGAGAAGCACGCAAGCGCCTCTAGCAGCTGTCAATGAGACAGCCACTAGAGGATTTGGAGGATGGATTAACCCATTGATAAACATAGCAGTTTCTCTGAAACTGCTATGTTTATAAAAAAATGGGTTAACCCTAGCTGGACCTGGCACCCAGACCACTTCATTAAGCTGAAGTGGTCTGGGGGCCTAGAGTGGTCCTTTAAATCACTTTGTTTATTCATCTCTATCCACACCCCCCAGTATGTGACTTACACAGCCTTCCTAAACACTTCCTGTAAAGAGTCATCTAATGTTTACACTTTCTTTATTTAACAAATTCTGTTTAATTTAAAATTTCTTATCTACTGCTCTATTAATAGCTTGCCAGACCTTGCAGGAACCTCCTGTATATAATTAATGTTCAAATTACTAAACAAGAGATAAAAACTTTTAGAATAAGTTACATATAAATGAAAATTACAGTATATACTCGTGTATAAGTCGATCTCATGTATAAGTCGAGTGCAGTTTTGTGACCAACAATTGTGAAATATGCTATGCCTCATGGATAAGTCGAGGGTAAATCTTGGGGCTATGAAATTCTGTGATTTTTATAATTATATACACACACACTCATACAAACACACACTCTGCATATATATACACACACACTCATACAAACACACACTCTGCATTATATACACACACTCTGTGTATATAATGCAGAGTGTGTATATAATGCAGAGTGTGTGTTTGTGTAGTGTGTGTGAACTGGGTGGGGGGAGGGCATTTTTATTATTTAAATTTTTTTTATTTTAATATTATTATTTTTTTATTTAAATTTTTTTTTTTGTCCCCCCTCCCTGCTTGTTAACTGGTCAGGGAGGGAGGCTATCTTAATCCCTGGTGGTCCAGTGGCATGGGCTGTGAAGTGGGGGGGCCGGCAGGAAGCATTTCCCTTTCCTGCAACTCCTGTCAGCTCCCTTCTCCTCCGTTCCGGTCAGCTCCACTGTAAGTCTCGTGGTCTGGTTGCCACGCGGATCGTTGCCATGGCTCTGACGGCCGCGGCTCTCTAAGTTGCCATAATACAGACAGTGACTCGAGTATAAGTCGAGTAGGGGTTTTTAAGCACAAAAAATGTGCTGAAAAACTAGACTTATACTCGAGTATATACTGTAAACCCATTTTTTCATTCAGGCCGTGAGTCACAGTCAGGGGAGGTGTGGCTAGAGCTGCATAAGCAGAAACAAAGTGATTTAACTCCTAAATAGCAGAGAATTGAGCAGTAAAACTTTAGGGGCATGATCTGTACACAAAAACTGCTTTATTCAGCTAAAGTTGTTTTGGTGACTATAGTGTGGATTTAAGTAGATAGCCTCTTTGTTTTGGTGCCATAGGGAAACTAGGTTCTAATTCCAGCCCAATATAGGGTGACAGAAATATGCTAGCTATTACACCTACCACAAAACTACATCTATCAATCCCACATTATATCAATAGTGAGGAATGTCTAACTTTTAAAATCGTTTTTCTTTCTTTCAAACTGTATTTCCACTCCCTCTTCTGTAGACCCTTAGAGGTCTCACTTTGAGCGGTCCTCAGTTGTAGAAGTAAGGACAGGGCTGGGATACCGGGAAATTTCCTGGTGGGCCGGCATGCTAGCGGGCCGCACAGCGCAATTACAGGGTAACCGACAGGATCGGATGCGCTGCCAGTCACAAAGTGTAGTGTGGCCAAGTAGGCAGACCGCGGTAGAGGAGCTCCTGTTCCCCTAGTCGGTCTGACAGGAAGTGTTCACAGAGAGCAAATGAGAGCTGGGGGAGCTAATGGTACACAGGGAGAGCTGGGGGGACTAATGGGACACAGGGAGAGTTGGGGAGGAACTAATGGGAGAAAGAGAAAGCTGGGGTGGGGGAAACTAATGGGACACAGGGAGAGCTAGGGGGACTAATGGGACACAGGGAGTGCTGGGGGGGGGAACTAATGGGACACATAAAGGGCTAAGAGGTGGTATAGGGACACATGGAGGGCTGAGAGGGGGCTAATGGGACACATGGGGGCTGGGAGGGATGGCTAGTGGGACACATAAGGGCTGGGAGGGATGGATAGTGGGACACGTGGGGGCTCGGAGGGGGTATAGTGACTCATGGAGGGCTGGGAGGTGGCATAGGAACACATGGAGGCCTGGGAGGGTGCTATAGGAACACATGGAGGGCTGGGATGGAGGGCTAGCGGGACACATGGAGGGCTGGGAGGGAGGGCTCATGGGACACATGGCGGGCTGGGGGGCTATATGGATGGAGGGAGGGCTAATAGGATACATGAAGGGCTGTGGGCTACTGAGACACATGGAAGACTGGATATGGAGACACATGGAGGGTTGTGGGGTAATGAGACACATGGAGGGGCTGGGGAGTAGAAAGACACACAGAGGTGTGTGGGGAGAAAAAGACAGAGGGGCTGGGAAAGGGGAACAGGAGACACACAAAGATGAGCTGAGGAAGATGAACACGAGACACACAGAGGGCCTAGGAAAGGGGAGAATGGGACACACAGGCAGGGATGAATTTACCACAAGGCAAACAAGGCATTTACCTAGGGCGGCACTTTCAGGAGGGGCGCCAAAAAAAGCCACCCCAAGCTCCCAGACAAATGCCTTGTTTGCCTCATGTTCTGGGGCTGTCCACCTTACTGTGAGTGAGTGAGTGAGTGAGTGAGTGAGTGAGTGTAGCTGTCAGTGTGTGTCTGTGAGTGAGTGAGTGAACGTGTGTGTCTTTCAGTGAGAATGGGTGTGCCTGTGAGTGTGTGTCAGTGTGTGTATGTCATTTTATGTGTATCTGAGACTGTGTGTCTGTCAGTGAAAGTGTGTGTTGGTTAAACAGTGTGTGCCAATGACTGTATGTGTGTGCTAATGACTGTGTATCTGTCATTGAGTGTATATCAGTGCATGTATCAATGAAGGCATGTGTCTGTCAGTCAAAAAAGTGGCCTTGACACGAATTGGGGGGGGGGATTTAGATTTTGGGGGTGCCCGAATTTAGTCGTGTCTAGGGCAGCACAAATCCAAAATACACCACTGCACACAGGGTAGCTGTGGGGAAAGATACACATAGAGGTGCTGGGGCCTGGGAAAGAGACTCAAGGCTGGGAAAAGGGAGAAAGAGACAATGTGGCTGGGGCTAAGACACATAAAAGGGGCTTAGGGAAGAAAGACACAAACAAAATGCATCTTCACTTGTGTCTCCTGCTGTCCCTGTAACTCAGAGTCGAGAAAGATGTCGTATTAAAGGGACACTATAGTCACCAGAACTACTACAATTTAATGTAGTGGTTGTGGTGTTTATAGCCTGTCCCTGTAGGTTGAGCACTGTAAATGCTACCTTTTCAGAGAAAAGGCAGTGTCTACATTGCTGCCTAGGCACATCTCTAGTGACAGTCACTCAGACAGCCACTAGAGATGCTTCCTAGTCCAGTGCTGCACTCTCTGCATAGAGACGCGGATCGCTCCCCATAGAGATGCATTGATGCAATGCATCTCTATGAGGAGATGCTGATTGGTATGGTGAAGCGCAGAATTTTGACACACATGCGCAATAGCCCACCAATGCTTTTCTATGAGAATTGAATTGGCATTGACTGAAATTTATCCAGTTGTCAGCCAAAGTGAAAAGTGAACTCTTATTACTTCAAAAAAAGATAACTTTTTTTTTTTACTGCTGTGCAATTGCATACATTCACAATTTCAGTCCAAGTGACCAAACTTTTCTTAATATATCAAGAAAATGGACTGAAACATTGATTACCCGTATATACTCGAGTATAAGTCGACCCGAATATAAGTCGAGACCCCTAATTTTACCTGAAAAAACTGGGAAAAATTATTGACTCGAGTATAAAACTAGGGTGGGAAATGCAGCAGCTACTGGTAAATTTCTAAATAAAATTAGATCCCCAAAAAATTACATTAATTGAATATTTTTTTGTGTATACAATGAATGCAGTGTGTGTGTGTATATAATGCAGAGTGTGTGTGTATGAATGCAGTGTGTGTATGTATGAATGCAGTGTGTCTATATATTGCAGTGTGTGTGTATATAATGCAATGTGTGTATGAATGCAGTGTGTGTGTATGTATGAATGCAGTGTGTGTGTGTATGAATGCAGTGTGTGTGTGTGTATGTGATGCAGAGTGTGTAACCTTGGTGGGGGGTGGGCATTTTTTCTTTTTTTAATTATTATTTTAATTTTAAATTTTGTTTTTTTTTTATATTATTTTTATTTTAATTTAATATTATTATTATTTTTATTATATTATTTTAATTTTTATTTATTTATTTTCGTCCCCCCTCCCTGCTTGTTAGCTGGCCAGGGAGGGGGAATCTCATTCCCTGGTGGTCCAGTGGCATTGGCTGTGTAGGAGGGGGGCTGGCAGAGAGCTGTTACTTACCTTTCCTGCAGCTCCTGACAGCTCCCTTCTCTTTCCTCCGTTCCGATCAGCTCCCTTTTCCTCCAGTGTAA
Source organism: Pelobates cultripes (assembly GCA_933207985.1). Lineage (NCBI taxonomy): Eukaryota > Metazoa > Chordata > Amphibia > Anura > Pelobatidae > Pelobates > Pelobates cultripes. The sequence goes on along the minus strand of OW240919.1, from coordinate 98,568,210 downwards.
GTCTTGCGGTGTGACTGCCGCGCGGAGCGTTGCCACGGTAATCCGTGGCAACACTCTTACCCCGCGGCTCTTGCGAGACTTACACTGGAGGAGAAGGGAGCTGACCGGACCCGAGGAGAGAGAAGGGAGCTGACAGGAGCTGCAGGGAAGGTAAGTAACAGCTCTCTGCCAGCCCCCAACAGGACCGCCGGGCTTGTAATGAGCCCGGCGGTTCTGGTCTGTATTATGGCAATGTAGGTTGCCATAATACAGACACTCACTCGAGTATAAGACGAGTGGGGGTTTTTCAGCACAAAAATTGTGCTGAAAAACTCGTCTTATACTCGAGTATATAAGGTAGATTTGTTTATTTTGAAGCCCTATGAGTGCTTTATTTCACGTTTGAGTGATATTTTTCAGTTTTAAGTTGTTTTTTTTTCCTCTTCCATATCTGCACACTATGCTGGCGCGATGCATCATGGGGCTGGTATATACATTTTTTCCAGGGCTGCTTTTCATTCCCAGTCCAGCCCTGGGTAAGGACTCTCAAGACAAATGGTAAAATCTCTTTGTGGGACTTCCAGAAACACGTATCTTGTGCTTTTCAATCTCTGGCTTGTAGAGCACATGATGTCTATGTATGTCTTTGTTCCTGCGACGTATGTTTGTCTACTTGTTCAAATGCAGGAGCCTGCTCAGTTTGAACTTTCCTACCTTGGTCTTTACCGCCCTATCCATAGCTGTTAAAGACCTTGTATCTGGTTGAACTAAATTAATACCATCCTTCCAAATCTGGCAGAGATCAGGCAATAAAGCTTTAAAGGACCACTATAGTGCCAGGAAAACATACTGCCCCCTCCCGCCCGGCTCTGGAAGGGGGAAAGGGGTTTAAACTTACCTTTTTCCAGCGCTGGGCGGAGAGCTCTCCTCCTTCTCTCCTCCTCCGTTCCGCCTCGTCGGCTGAATGCGCACGCACGGCCAGAGTTGCGCTCGCATTCAGTCAGTGGCATAGGAAAGCATTCATAATGCTTTCCTATGGACGCTGGCGTGCTCTCAATGAGACAGCCACTAGAGGCTTTGGGGGAAGGCTTAACCCATTAATAAACATAACAGTTTCTCTGAAACTGCTATGTTTATAAAAAAATGGGTTAACCCTAGAAGGATCTGGCACCCAGACCACTTCATTAAGCTGAAGTGGTCTGGGTGCCTAGAGTGGTCCTTTAATGTCATATTTGGTAGCCACTTCTGTGTCAGCATCTGTTTCACTTCAATGGCAGTGGGAGGCCTTTGGAAGTTTAACACTGTCCACCCACGTATTGAAGAAAGATCTGTGAGGATGTCTTCTTCTTTTCTCTTTCTCTTTTCTTTTACTCTTTTATGTTTGTCCCTTTTAGTGCCATGGACCTGCCATGCCCAGAGGAAATTAAACTTGAAGAAATATTTGCATACCCTTCTAAAATATGGAGCAGTAGAACAGCTGCTTCGACCAACCAAACACCTTGACTAGATCACACTGCTAATGGGATCTCCTCAACAGGGCAGGAGAAGACTCATGATTTTTTTGGTGGAAAAGGCTCTCTTGAGCTCAGTTGCCATCTAGAAGGATATGTGCTTCACACTTGCCATTTGTGTATTCCTAACATCAGGCCAGCTAACTTTTTTCCATTTGAGATGTTTATTAATTTTTATAAACGGTATAAGGGTACAGAAGAGTAGAAAGGAAGGGAGGGAAGGTGTTATTCACCAGCAAATATCATCAATCAATATCACAAATGTCAACAGGTTTCATTGTACATACATCTGAATACAGTTCACGTGAAATAATGCAAAGAGGAAACAGTTCACATACTACAGTGTGACCTCACAGGTCAGTTCGTATCAGACTAAACAGGAGAAGGGATTTCTAGCTCAGTAGCACCCACTCATTAGCACCCACTCAGCTTCTGGGGCTTCTCCCCAATGTGTCTCAAACATTTCTCCAAACACAGGATGTGTCCAGAGCAATGATCGAGTTAAGAGGTGCATAGTGCTGTCAAATCGGGTCAGACAAACAAGCTGAGCGTTAGGAGAGTTAATATGTATGTGTAGGTGGTTCGGCCTGCCCCATAATATGTATAGGGCAGAAGGGAACTCCAATGGACCGCCTGGCACCCCGACCGGGTACCTGCGTCTATCGCTGCTTCTTAGTACTTGTGAGCACCATAATCACTGGACTGGGACACCATAACCACCATAGACCCCACAAACTGCCCAGCTTGGTTGGGGTCTCGCCGTCCTCTACCCACCCTGGACCCTAGACCAGGATCCAGATTCGAGTGGGTAGACCTCTCCTAGTCCAGAGAGCGTAGCAGGAACATGGGACAAACCGCAGCACTTCTGCTCACAGTCGCCGTGGCTTGACTAGGGCCCTGGAACTGCTCCTTCCTGGAGCCAAATGGGGAATTAGCTCTAGTCCGTACAAGGACTTTCCCTGTTGAATCCCCTGCAAGCTGGAACAGCAGACACAGGAGTAAATCTTCTTTCCCTCCAATAACAGGACGACACACAGTTTTGGAGTGTAAGTTGGAATAGGATTTTAATGGAGGCACACTGGCCTTTTATGCAAGTTTCCCAACAAGGGTGACACCCAGGTGGACCTTGTTGGGCACAGGGACACAAACTTCCAAACCAATAACAACACATTTAAAATGTAAAGCACTCCCATACAAGGCAAACAATCCTTCCCCTCTGCTTGGGAGATAATTTAGTTAATACCTGTATCAACTTAATTATCTCCAAGCAGAAAAAACACACTTTTCTAAAAAGTCCCAAAAGTACCCCAAAACACAACATATCCCCATAAAGTCACATCCCCTGATAACCCTGATCTGGGTGGCCAACATATCCAAAAATCACCCAGATCAGAGCAGGGGTTCAGGAATTTCCTGTAAGTCGTAGTTTTAACCGACCGTGCACATGGTCCTATGCTCAAAACAGTTCCAGGGAAATCAGTGCTAACAGTCGGTCAAGTTTGGTAGTCTTTATAGGTTTCCCTGCAGGGCCCATAGTCTGTGGGCAGGAGGCTGGCAAGCAGGCTCCTGCAGGAGCTCGTGGCAAACTCACTTGAAGAGAGGAGTTTGTCACAATAACAAAATAAGGCCAGCTAGCCTTAGGTCATTAGTAGAACAATTAGTTTTGTATTTTGTTTTTCTATTGCTGAGTACATTCTGTTATTTCCCATCATGCATCTGACCCCTTTTCAGATTGCTCTCACTGATTGCTGCTCATAATGACCGCTGCACCATAATCGTCTCAAATCTTTCTAAAGGATTATAACATGTTTTAGATATGGAGCAGATAACAGGAAAAAAAGTATGATTCATACGAGCGGTGTCAAAAATGCCCATTAAATGATAAGTTTCACACTATGAAGGTAGAAATTTATTAGCTCAAAATATGTTAAACACTACTAAATAATGCTTAAAAAATAAATAAATACCTTAACAAAACACACAAACTGTTTTTATATTCTATTGATTTATTAATGTATAAATGACAAGGCCACTTTAAGATGTACATTGCCTGTGATCTGTACTTTTACTAGCGGTAATTCTAGTACTGATAATATATAATTTTTGTACTTTAAACACCTGTCTCCAGAAATATTCTAGTGACAGGTTCACCTTGTGCTTTTTAACATTTTATTTTCTTTGACTTTGTAATCCCTGTCGAATGATTTAGCTGTATTGAAGGCAGAATCAATCATAGCTTTTTTTCTATAAACGGTTGTCTTGTGTTTATAACAATACCACCCGAGACAACTAGTGATATGCCCCTGCTAGGAAATTTCCTCATGTTAGTTATTTATAAGAAAATGGTTCGCAAATTTAACCACTGTACCCCAGTTCCATGGAGAATTTAAAGGGACACTCCAGACCCCTAAACAACTTAAGCTTGCTAAAAAGCTTTATGTATGAAGAGTGTGTCCTCTTTTTTCATTTTGCAAAAAAGTGCAGATTTCAGTAAAAACTGACACTTTTATAAATTAACCTGGTTACACCCCCTGGCTTCCTGGTTTGATTAGTTCAGTGCAGCTAAACTCGACAGGCAGCAATTGCCCAGGGCACGTGCCTCGCAAAGATGTCTCATTGAGCTGCTTTGAGAAGTCTGTGATTGGACAGCCACAAAAATTCTGGGCAGGGTTAGAAGGGGAGGGTTTGCAAATGCTGCAGAGAAGAGAACAACAGGCATTGCAAGCAGATTTTAGCTATATTTTCAATGAAAAAATTAATAATTAAATGCATTCCAGTTACTATTTGAAGTATATCTACTAAACAATAATGTTTATTTATTATGGATTTGGGCAGTGGAGTGTCCCTTTAATGCTCGCTAAACACCTTCATTAACATCTGTCTGTAAGTGCAATATGGTATACAATGGGCTCCCAACAGGAATATTTTTTTTTATATATCACTCCTGAAAATGGGGATAAATTGTCGAATTTACCATATTTGGTTAAGTTATAAAATAATGGAAACAATTAAGCGTATTTCTTTTATGTTGTTAAAAAATATATATATATATATATATATATATATATATTTGTATATACATTATCTCACAAAGGTGACTACACCCCTCACATTTTTGTAAATATTTTATTATATCTTTTCATGTGACATCACTGAATAAATGACACTCTGCTACAATGTAAAGTAGTAAGTGTACAGCCTGTATAGCAGTGTAAAATTTCTGTCCCCTCAAAATAACTCAAAACACAGGTAATGATTTCTAAACCATTGGCAACAAAAGTGAGTACACCCTTAAGTGGAAATGTCCAAATTGGGCCCAACTAGCCATTTTCCCTTCCAGGTGTCATGTGACTCATTAGTGTTACAAGGTCTCAGGTGTGAATAGGGAGCAGGTGTATTAAATTTGGTGTTATGGTGTTATCGCTCTCACACTCTCTCATACTGGTCACTGGAAGTTCAACATGGCACCTCATGGCAAAGAACTCTCTGAGAATCTGAAAAAAAGACATGTTGCTCTACATAAAGATAGCTTAGGCTATAAGATTGCCAAGACCCTGAAACTGAGCTGCAGCACGGTGGGCAAGACCATACAGCAGTTTTACAGGACAGGTTCCACTCAGAACAGGCCTCGCCATGGTCGACTAAAGAAGTTGAGTGCACTTGCTCAGCGTCATATCCAGAGGTTGTTTTTGGGAAATAGACGTATGGGGAATCAGCCTGTCAGTGTTTAGACCATACGCCGCACACTGCATCAAATTGGTCTGCATGGCTGTCGTCCTAGGAGGAAGCCTCTTCTAAAGATTCAGCCACGATTAAAAGTCAGATTTGTCAAAATTTACAGACTTCCAGCTGTTTGCAATGAACAAATCAAACAAAAGCAATTGGCACAGCTCAATGGATGAAAACAAAACCACTTTGAATGCAAACAAAGTGGTTTCCCCAAATTCAACTGAAATTGCAACTTGAAAAGCTCAAAATGATTAAACCCCCTGAATAGAATCCCTCACAACAGCACAAATAGTTGCACCAGGTGTGCTTGAGCTGGAACACTTGAAATACCTGAACTAGCTAGGGGTTTGTTGAGTATCCTGTTTGACTGCATGTTAGAAAAATGAGTCAAAAGAATGATCCACAGAGTTAAGAGAAGAGAATATCACCCTTCACAAACAAGGAACAGGATACAAAAAGATAGTGAAGGCACTGAATGTTCCTAGAGACACCACTGGAAGCATAGTTTGTAAATTCAAAGGTTAAGGAACAGTGGTTACACTACCAGGACGGGGCAGAAAAAGAAAGCTATCACTGGCTGCAACCAGATTTCTGAGAAGGCAGGTTGTGAAAAACCCTTAAGTGACTCTAAAAGACCTGCATCAACACTTGGAGACAGACACTGAAGTTTCAGTGAGCACAGTACGGCGAGTACTAAACGCAGAAGGTTTCCATGCCAGATCTCCATGGAACTCCAAAATGTACACCACTACTTACCCAAAAGCACAAGAAAAGTTGGCTCCAATATGCTTAAAATCATGTAAATAAGCCACTGAAGTTTTGGGATTCTGTTCTATGGAGCAATGAAACAAAACTGGAACATTTTGGGCCAACGGATCAGCGGTATGTCTGGAGGAAGAAGTATGAAGTATACGCTGAAAAGAACACTCTGCCTACAGTTAAGCATAGTGGTGGCTCGGTGATGCTCTGGGGCTGCTTTGCATCTTCTGGCATTGAAAACGTGCAGTTTGTGGAAGGCAAGATTGATTCACTGAAGTATCAGGAAATCCTAGGAGATAGTGTCATGTCATCTGCGAGGAAGCTGAATCTTAGGCATCATTGGACCTTCCATAAGTTGCATAATAATTCCTGGAAAATTCTACAGTGGACATCACAGTAACCTGACATAGAAAATCTGTATCGGGATTTGAAGAAGGCAGTTGCAGCACGCAAACCCAAGAATATTACTGAACTGGAGGCCGTTACTCATGACTGGGTCAGAACATCTCCAAAACATCAAGTCTTTGGGGATGCTCCCAATATGCAGTGGTTAGTACCTACTAAAACTGGTGCAAGGAAGGACAATCAGTGAACTGATATCAGGGTCACAGGCGCCCAAGGCTCATTGATGCACATGGGGAGCAAAGGCTAGGCCATCTGGTCCAATCCCACAGAAGAACTACTGTAACTCAACCTGCTAAAAACTTAATGCTGGCCATGATAGAAAGGTGTCAGGACACATAGTGCATCGCAGTTTGTTGCATATGGGTCTGTGTAGTCGCAGACTGGTAAGAGTGACCATGATGACCCCTGCCCACTGCCGAAAGTGGCTTCAATGGGGACGTGAGTGTGAGAACTGAAAGAAGGTTGCCTGTTCTGATAAGACACATTTTAATTAATAAGGTGAATGGCCAGGTTCGTGTGCATCTTTTACCTGGAGAAGAAATGGCAGCATGATGCACAATAGGAAGAAGGCCAGCTGGTGGAGGCAGTGTTAAGTTCTGGGCATCCTTGGGTCCTGACAATTATGTGGATCAAGCATGTCAAACTCAAAGGCCAACATGGGCCAAATAAACAAGGTTTAAGTTTATGTGGGCCGCAAAAAAATAAAAACATACATTTTCATAGAAACGTAGGTTTATTTTAAAAAGAATAAAAATGTGTATGGAAGAGTTTATATGGGAGGGCTGCTTGTGGCCTTTGTGCACTGTGTTTATGGCAAAGCTATGTTTTATGACTGTTTGTATGATGATTGTCTTCAGGGGTGACTGTGACAGAATGAGTAAAGGGGTAATTGTGGTAGGGTGAGTGTAACAGGGCGAGGGAATGAATGAGACATGGTGAGGTGAGGTAAGTGTGACAGGATTAGGGGGTTAATGTGGCAGGGTAAATGTGGCATGGTTGGAGGGTCAGTATAACAGGGTTGGGGTGAATGTGGTATGGTTGGAGGACTGAATGTAACAGGGCAAGGGGAGGTGAATGTGACAGGATTAAGGAAGGTTAATTGCAAGGGTTAGTGTGGCAGAGTGAGGGGTGAGTGTGACAGGATTAGAGGCGGTAATGTCACAGGGTGAGTGTGGCAGGATTAGGGGGTTGACATGGTATGGCAGGGGAGGCCCGTCCATAGACCGCGGTGGAGCCACGGCTCCAGACAGCACTCTGACATAACCTAAAACAGGAGTTCCCAACCCATGGTGGCATTGCAGCAGCACCGCATGGGTTGGGAACCTGTGTGAGGGGACCCGGTCACACTGTTAAAGCACCACAGCTCATGACCGGGCCCCTCATTGCATATGTCCCTCGGGTGGCCCTCAGGGCATGGGCCACCCGAGGGACATATGCAATGAGGGGCCCGGTCATGAGCTGTGGTGCTTTAACAGTGTGACCGGGTCCCTTCTATCCTGCATAGAGAGCTGGGAGGAAGTGACAGCGTATCACTTCTTCCCAGCTCACTCACACAGCAGCGTGGGAGCATGGGGCCAGATCGGGAGAGCAGGCCCCCAACTTCCACCAGCCACAGCCAGCAGAAGGTAAGAACCTGCTGGGTGGCTTCATTTTTTAATGTGTGTATGTGTGTGTCTGTGTAGTGTGTGTATCTGTTTGTATGTGTGTAATGTGTGTGTATCTGTGTTTGTATGTGTGTAATGTGTGTATCTGTGTGTAGTGTGTGTGCAATGTATGTGTAGTGTGTGTATCTGTATGTGTAGTGTGTGTATCTGTGTGTAGTGTGAGTATCTGTATGTGTGTAATACGTTGTGGAGAAAGTGACCTCGCCACTGGTTTTTGTAGGGGCCTGTTTACCAGCCTCTTTCCCTGTGACTATGGCCCTGTGGTGAACTTGGGACTTCAAACACTGTTTGTGCCTTTGGTGCAGTATATGGGGCTACCGAACAGATTATGCTTATGGTGTTCGTTTACCTAACAAATTGACGAACAGCCGGACCACCCGCAAGTGGAGTGTGCTGCTCGTTAACCTCCCAGAAGCTGTGGTTAACCACAGCTTAATTGACATTTGGTTGGGTGGTCGGCGTTCGTATGCATGAGCACGTGGCCGCGGCCACCTTAAACTGTCGAACGGCCAACAGTGTTTTGACGTTGAGCGCATGGAACTGTTTTCGGACACTCGCTCACACGAACACAGCTGGGACTTTTTCATTTCTTTTTCATACGAACGCAGTGGCGTTCGGTACATTGAAACCCCCGAACAAGGGGCACAAATTGACTGTGGTCATTCACCATTCCTTTCGGTAATTTGAACGGTACTTTGACTTTTTTAAATAGACCGCACAGCCTAATTCTCTGGAACTGTTTTGGGCATGAAACCATGCGTGCGGTCGGTCAAAAGAGACTTCCAGGAATTTCCTGAACCCCTGCTCTGATCTTGGTGATTTCTGGATATGTTGTTCACCCAGATCAAGGCTATCCAGGGATATACTTTTATGGGAATATGTTATGTTTTGGGGTGTTTTCTGGACTTTGTAAAAATTTATGTTTTTCAGCTAAAGTTAATTGAGTTAGCCCATTGTCTTTGTTAATTGTATCACAGGCAGAGGGGAGGGATTGTGTACATTGTATGGGAGTGTCTGTATGTAAAACCTCTGTTTTATTGGCTTGTATGTTTTGTGTTCGGGTCCACCTGGGCGTCAACAAGTACAATTTTTGTTGGGAAAATTGTATAAAAGGCCAGTGTTTTCAATAAACCTTCTGTTCTACTTCACCCTCAATACTGAGTTCTGTTTTTTTATTGGGGAAACTGCTACAAGGGAATCACTAGCTCTTCTAAGAGCTGTTCCTGCTTTCCTCTCTGGAGGAAGAGACGTTCACCCACTGGACCCTGGAGTTTGTATGTGTATTGTGTGTATGTATCTGTGTGTTTGTATGTGTGTAATGTGTATATCTGTGTGTGTAGTGTGTGTATCTGTATGTGTGTAATATGTGTATCTGTGTGTGTGTGTGTGTATGTGTAGTGTGTATCTGTGTGTAATGTGTGTGTCTGTACGTGTGTAGTGTGTGTATCTGTGGGTAGTTTGTGTATACTGTGATGTATGGACTGTTGGGCTGTGTATGAGTGTGTGAGTCTATGAGTATGTATTGTGATGAATGGGCATTGGGCAGTTGGGCTGTGAATGATGCACTTCCTTTCTTTTGGTTCTTTACTTCCTGTTCCTGTTGGCAGTTGGTGGAATGTTCTAGGGATTTGAAATGGCGGCTGCAGAAACCCTGTGTAACAAGGCAGCAATATGAAGATCCTGTTATATATGTATTAATAAAGTGAGTACTTCGTTATACAGGAATTATTGACTGTTTTATACAAAACATCACATATACTGTATGTGTGTAATGTGTATCTCTGTGTGTCAGTGTGTGTATATGTATGTGTCAGTGTCTTTATGTGTCTGTGCAGTGGCAAACACACAATCCACGGGGCCCTGGTGCGAAACTAATCCGTGGGCCCCCCCCTACACTGACCCTCTCCCCCCTGACCATGGGTCCCCCGACACATACATACAGACACAAACACAAACACACAGACACACACACCCCCAACAGACACATACATACATACAGGGCCAGATTAACATAGTGGCTGATGGAGCTGCAGCTCCAGGCCCAGGCCCATTTAAAAAATAAAAAATAAACTTTTTTTTTTTTTTTTTACACACTACTCTTAGGTTTGCCACCTGACTGGTATTTTAAGGCACAGCCAGTATTTGAGGCTGCGTGGCCGTGACGGTATTGCAGTAATACTGTAAATACAAATGCAAATATTTTTCTCAGTATAAACAGAGATTACTCTGCAATACCAGCACCGGCCAGTAGGGGTCACTGTGTATAGAGAGAGGCAGTGATAGGAAGTAAGCCTCTTTCTACTCACTGATCCGCGGGGGAACAGCTACACAGCACAGAGAGTCAAGACAGCAGCTCCCAGCCTGCAGAGGCAGACTACAGCTCAGGTATGTGAATGTAAGGCAGCAGGGAAACATGGGGGCACTGAGACACTAGGGGACACATGGGGACAGTGAGACACTAGGGGACACTGGCAGGCGTGGGGACACTGAGACACTTGGGGACACTGGGAAACATGGGGACACTGAGACACTAGGGGACACTGTGAGACATGGGGACGCTGAGACACATGGGGATGCTGTGAGACACAGTGTCTCCATGTCTCCAGTGTCCCCATGTCTCCCAGCCAGTGTCCCTAGTGTATCAGTGTTCCCATGGCTCCCAGTGTTCCCTAGTCTCCCAGTGCCTGTGTTCTCATGTCTCTCAGTGTCCCTAGTGTTTTAGTTTCCCCAAATGTCTGTCTCCATGTCTTCCAGTGTCTGTGTCCCCATGTCTCTGTATCCCTAGTGTCTGTGACCCTATTTCTCCCAGTGTCCCCAAATGTCTGATGTACCCATGTCTCCCAGTGTCTGTGTTTCCATGTCTCGCAGTGTCCCCAAATGTCAGTGTCCCCATGTCTTCCAGTGTCCCCATGTCTATGTCTACAAGTGCCCCCATGTCTCCCACTGTCCCCAAGTGTCTGTGTTCCCATGCCACCCAGCCAGTGTCCCTAGTGTCTCAGTGTTCACAGGTCTCGCAGTGTCCCCTAGTCTCCCAGTGTCTGTGTACCCATGTCTCTCAGTGTCTGTGTACCCATGTCTCTGTATCCCTAGTGTCTATGACCCTATTTCTCCCAGTGTCCCCAAATGTCTGTGTCCCCATGTCTCCCAGTCTCCCTCTGTCTGTATCCACAAGTGTCCTCATGTCTCCCAGTGTCTCCATGTATCTCAGTGTCCCCCATGTCTAACAGTGTCCCCAAGTGTCTCAGTGTCCCCGGGTCTCTCAGTGTCCCTATGTCTCACTGTGCCCCATGTCTCTCAGTGTCCCCTAGCATCCTAGTGACATGGGACACGCTAAGACATGGGGACACTGGGAGAAATGGGGACAGAGACACTGTGATACATAGGGACAATGATGCCAGGCTGGCATTCCAATTCTTTGAACAGGCCCCATTTTTGGGCATGTTCGCCCCTTTTGGCAGTTCTGGTCACGTGATTCACGTCAGTGGCCCACCCTTTTACCCCGCCCATTGACTTCTTGCTTCACTGGACACTGCTGTTAGGGGGTATGAAAGTATACATTAGTGTAACGGATCGCCTGGCACCCCGACTGGGTACCTCCGTTGAAGGATGCTCCTAGCGTTTCCTGAGGACACCAAGCACTGCAGCAGACACCACAACCACCGAACCAGAGAAGCATATGAATCCTCTCAAGCATATGAATGCTGTAGACAGTTGAATAGGAACCATGCGAATAGGTTTACTCTCCTAGCAGTCAAACTGGAACAGCATACAATAAATCCTTCCCCCAATAATGAGACGACACTTCACTTTGAGGGTTAAAACAGGAACTCCAGTGCTGGCACACCCAGCCTGGTTTTTATTACAATCCACAAAACATAGTACTGCCCACAGGGCGTTACAAAACAACCAATCAATCCGTACAATACACCCAGACACTCCCACACAAAATCCTCCCCTCTGCAGGTGATATGATTACTGAACACAATGGGTAATCTCATTATCACCGGCAGAGGAATACAGTTTTTACACAATATTTATAACTTCTAAAATATACATGTCACAAACATAAAACATACATTTTCATAATCAATCCATTCAGGGGAACAACATATTAAAAAATGGCACGAATCAGACCAGGGGTTCAAAAGTTAAGGGAAAGTCCTTTGTGACTAAATGAAGCATGGCTTTCTGGCCCAAACCAGTTTCAGAGTCTTCTATCCTGGAGAGTAATTCAATTATCTCCCAGGATAGACACAAGACTCCATTAAGCACATGGTTGCAAAAAGACACAAAACACTTTAAAATACATAAAGTCACATTTACACATAACACACAGACATTTCACATATCCCCAGATAGCTGGGATCTGAGTGCACATTATTAGATGAATGGCACTCAGATCACACAAATAAGCCTTTCTGCAGGGGAAATAAACGGTTTAACCTGCAGGGCCATAGTCCAAAGGGAGCAGGCGAGCAACCAGGCTTCTCCAGTTCACAGTGGCGAGGTTGGTTTCGCCACAATTAGATAAAGAGATTAGCATGAAGTATGTGTTTTCTTATAGCTGCATCCTTTGAGTTTCCCTCCAACAGCAACTCCATCAGATACAGACACTTGAGAGGTATGACTATTTTAGTGTTTTTGGTCAATAAAATTCTGTAATTAGGCCCTATCATAATTGTCAGCACCAGGCCCAAAGGGGTCTTAATCTGGCCCTGCATACATACACACTCACAGATACATCCATACACACATGCAGACACATACAGAGACACACACAGACACATACATACACACATACAGAGACACAGACACACATATACAGAGACACAGACACACATATACAGAGACACAGACACACACATACATATACACATACAGAGACACACACATACAGAGACACAGACACACACACACACATACAGAGATACAGACACATACATAAACACATACAGAGACACAGACACACATACACATATACAGAGACACACATACACACACATACCGAGGCACACACACACACATACAGACAGACACACACATACACACATACAGAGACACACACACACACACATACAGAGACACACACACACACACACACACACACACATACACACATACAGAGACACACACACACACACATACACAAAAGGTTTCCTACCTTGTGTGACTTTCCCTGGAGTCCAGTGGTGGCTCAGCCTGATGGAAGTCAGAGTTCCCTCTCTGACTCCCTTCTCTCTCCTGTTTCCTCCCGTGTGGGCTCTCTGTATGCTGGGAGGAGACTTACTGCCAGCAGTGATGTACTCACAGGGGGATCGGTCGTGCTGTTAAAGCACCCAGAGCTGACCAGGCCCCCTGATAATCCATCTCCATCGGATGGCCCTGACAGCACGGAGTGCCGGGACCGGTCACAGCTGCGACCCCTGCGACCGCGGTACATACACCACTGTGTCTGTGCGTATATCTGTATGTCTGTGTATCTGCAGGCATATCAGTGTGTCTGTACATCTATATGTGTGTCAGTATCTGCATGTGTGTCAGTTTTTGATACATATACTGCCACACATGCAGATGTACAGACACACATACAGTTGCACAGACACACTGATACACATGCAAATATACAGACACACATGCAATTGCACAGACATATTGATACACATGCAGATATACAGACACAAACACTGCCACACATGCAGATACACAGACTCTGTGTATAGGTAAGTGTATTGGCTGCAGTGCACACACAGACACAAGCTACGCCCCCAGCATACACAGAGACACACGCTACATCCCCAGCACACACAGACATATACTACATCCCCAGCACACACACAGACACACACTACATACACACACAGACACACTTCACTCCCAGCACACACAAAGACACACACTTCATCCCCAGCCAGGCCCGGACTGGCCATCGGGCATTACGGGCAAATGCCCGGTGGGCCGCGATGGCCATGGGTCGAGGCCGGCAGGGAGATCACAGGATCTCCCCTGCCAGCCCGTGCAGGGCCAGCGCTACCCGAGCGCCGGCCCTGCTGTGTGCCTTCATGGGCCGGTGGGGAGATCAAAGATCTCCCTCACCAGCCCAGAGGCATGGAGAGCGGCCGCAGGCTTGGGAGGGAGGGAGGGAGGGAGGAGAGGACCGGCGGAGCTCTAACCAGCAGCTCCGCCGGGTCCTCTCGCGGGATTCTGAGCGTTGCCGCGGTTACCACGGCAACGCTCAGATCTCGCAAGAGTGAACTCTAACCCGCAGGTTAGAGTTCACTCTCACCACTGGACCACCAGGGAAGGCAGCACGGCTCCCTCCTCAATGGATACCCGGCTCCCCCCTCCCAGGCTAAAGGTAAAAAGGGAGGGGGTGACATAACTTTTTTTTATTATTAATTAAAAAAAAAAATATTTAAAATAAATTCCCTAAGAGCCCCCTCACACACACACACACAGGCACCCCCAGACACACACAGCACCCCCAGACACACACAGCACCTCAAGAACCCCCAGACACACACAGCACCCCCACACTATATATATATATATATATATATATATTTATTATAAAATAACCCTCAGTGAGTTAAGAGACAAAGAAAATTAGAAACCTAGAATGTGACGGCAGATAAAAACACCCTCACACACAGCACCCCTCTTACACAAACACACTGCGCACCTCACACATACAATACGTCCAAATATAATATATATACACACACACACACTACAGCACCCCTCACACTGCACCACTACACACATTACGCTCCAGATACACATTAGATCCCTTACCCTATATGCACTCTTAATCCTCTACACAATCTTCTATACACACTAGATCTCTTACACACACACACACTGCACCACCTACACACACACTACATTCATTGTAAGCAAATACATACAACATTCTCTAAACACACCCTCTCTACAACCCCTACACACACTACATCACCTATACACACACACTACTGCCCGTATGCACACAGGGGCGGACTGACCACTCGGGCACTTCGGTCATGGACCGAGGGCCCGAGGCAGTCAGGGGCCCGGCAGCACAGCCATGCTCCAGCTGGAGAGATCAGAGATCTCTCCAACTGGAACAAAAAAATTAAATTAAATAAAACTATTTAATTGATAGGTTGTGGGGCCCCTGATGCAGCGCGGGGCCCCACAACCTACCGCTCTTTAAATCCACCCCCTCCCTCCTCCCATGAGACCTGGCAGCTTCACCTCCTCTCCCTCTCTGCCAGGTCTCCTTCTCCCAGTCCCGCGCGGTGCTCTGTGTGATGGGAGAGGCGGGGACAGGAAGTGACATCACTTCCTGTTTATGCCTCTCACACAGCCCAGCGAGGGGAAGGAGCTGCAGCCAGGGAGACCTCAAGGAGCAGAGAGAAAGGTAGGCTTTAGTCACCCCTCCCCCCCTCACTGTCACTAATCACCCCCCTCACTGTCACTAGTCACCTTCCCTCACTGTCACTAGTCACCTTCCCTCACTGTCACTAGTCACCCCCCCCACTGTGTCACTAGTCACCCCCCCCACTGTGTCACTAGTCACCCCCTTCACTGTGTCACTAGTCACCCCCTTCACTGTGTCACTAGTCACCCCCTTCACTGTGTCACTAGTCACCCCCCCACTGTCACTAGTAGCCCCCTCCCTCACTCTGTCACTAGTCACCCCCCTCACTCTGTCACTAGTCACCCCCCCACTGTGTAACTAGTAACCCCTTCCCTCACTCACTCTGTCACCCCTTCCCTCACTCACTCTGTCACCCCTTCCCTCCCTCACTCTGTCACTAGTCACCCCCTCCCTCACTCTGTCACTAGAGTGAGTGGGTGACTAGTGACAGAGTGATGGAGGGGATGACCAGTGACAGAGGAAGGGATGGGGTGACACAGTGACAGAGGGAGGAATGGGGTGACACAGTGACAGAGGGAGGAATGGGGTGACACAATGACAGAGGGAGGAATGGGGTGACACAATGACAGAGGGAGGGGGTGACTAGTGACAGAGGGAGGGATGGGGTGACTAGTGACAGTCACCACCTCCCTCTCTGTCACCAGTCATCCCCTCACTCTGTCACTAGTCACCCCTTCCTTCCCTCACTCTGCCACTAGTCACCCCTTCCCTCACTCTGTCACTAGTCATCCCCTCACTCTAGTGACAGAGAGGGGGAGGGGGTGACTAGTGACAGAGAGGGGGAGGGGGTGACTAGTGACAGAGAGAGGGAGGTGGTGATTAGTGACAGAGGGAGGGATGGGGTGACTAGTGACAGTCACCACCTCCTTCACTCTGTCACCACCTCCTTCACTCTGTCACCACCTCCTTCACTCTGTCACCACCTCCTTCACTCTGTCACTGTGTCACCCCCTCCCTCAATCTGTCACTAGTCACCCCTTCCTTCCCTCACTCTGTCACCTGTCAACCCCTCACTCTGTCACTAGTCACCCCCTCACTCTAGTGAGGGAGGGGTGACTAGTGACAGAGGGAGGAGTGACTAGGGACAAAGTGAGTGAGGTGGTGACAGTCACCACCTCCCTCACTCTGTCACCAGTCATCCCCTT
The DNA here is from genome assembly GCA_933207985.1 of Pelobates cultripes. Lineage (NCBI taxonomy): Eukaryota > Metazoa > Chordata > Amphibia > Anura > Pelobatidae > Pelobates > Pelobates cultripes. The sequence goes on along the minus strand of OW240919.1, from coordinate 98,551,598 downwards.
CCCTCACTCTGTCACCTGTCACCCCCTCACTCTAGTGACAGAGTGAGGGACGGTGTGACTAGTGACAGAGAGGGGGAGGGGGTAACTAGTGACAGAGAGAGGGAGGGGGTGACTAGTGACAGAGAGAGGGAGGGGGTGACTAGTGACAGAGAGAGGGAGGGGGTGACTAGTGACAGAGTGAGGGAGGTTGTGATTAGTGACAGAGGGAGGGATGAGGTGACTAGTGACAGTCACCACCTCCTTCACTCTGTCATTGTGTCACCCCCTCCCTCACTCTGTCATTGTGTCACCCCCTCCCTCACTCTGTCATTGTCACCCCCTCACTCTGTCATTGTCACCCCCTCCCTCACTCTGTCATTGTCACCCCCTCCCTCACTCTGTCATTGTCACCCCCTCCCTCACTCTGTCACTAGTCACCCACCCCCTCTCTCACTCTGTCACTAGTCACCCCCTCTCTCACTCTGTCACTAGTCATCCCCTTCCTTACTGTCACTAGTCCCACCCTCCCTCACTCTGTCACTAGAGTGAGGGGGTGACTAGTGACAAAGTGAGGGCGTGACAGATGACAGAGGGAGGGGATGACTGGTGACCGAGTGAGGGAGGGGATGACTGGTGACCGAGTGAGGGAGGGGGTGACTAGTGACCGAGTGAGGGAGGGGATGACTGGTGACCGAGTGAGGGATGGGGTGACTAGTGACAGTCACCACCTCCTTCACTCTGTCACTGTCACCCCCTTCCTCACTCTGTCACCCCCTTCCTCACTCTGTCACCCCCTTCCTCACTCTGTCACTCCCTTCCTCACTCTGTCACTAGTCACCCCCTCTCTCACTGTCACCAGTCATTCCTTCACTATGTCATCAGTCATCCCTTCCTTCTCTCACTCTGTCACCAGTCATCCCCTCACTCTGTCACCAGTCACCCCTTCCTTCCTTCACAGTGACATAGTTATGGAGGGAGTGACTAGTGACAGAGTTAGGGATGGGATGACTAGTGACAGAGTGAGGAAGGGGGTGACTAGGGACAGAGGGGGTGACTAGGGACAGAGGGGGTGACTAGTGACTGAGGGAGGGGGTGACTAGTGACTGAGGGAGGGGGTGACTAGTGACTGAGGGAGGGGGTGACACAGTGACTGAGGGAGGGGGTGACACAGTGACTGAGGGAGGGGGTGACTGAGGGAGGGGGTGACACAGTGACAGAGTTAGGGAGGGAGTGACTAGTGACAGAGAGAGGAATGGGGTGACTAGTGACAGTCACCCCCTCCCTCCCTCTGTCACTAGTCACTCCCTCCCTCTGTCACTAGTCACTCCCTCCCTCTGTCACTAGTGATTCCCTCCCTCTGTCACTAGTGATTCCCTCCCTCTGTCACTAGTCACTCCCTCCCTCTGTCACTAGTCACTCCCTCCCTCTGTCACTAGTCACTCCCTCCCTCTGTCACTAGTGATTCCCTCCCTCTGTCACTAGTCACCTCTTCCCTCCCTCACTTTGCCACTAGTCATCTCTTCCCTCCCTCCCTCACTCTGTCACCAGTCACCCCCACTCACTGTGTCTCCCCTCACTCTGCCACCACTCAACCCCTCCTTCCCTCACTCTGCCACCAGGTACCCCCTCACTCTTCCACTTGTCACCTTCTCCCTCATACACTCTGTCACCTGTCACATATGCATTCACACAGACACTATATACAAAAAAGCACATGTAGTCATCCAGACATGCACAAGTGCATTCACACAGACTCAAATACAAACATGCATTGATACACAGGTCTTCACAATATACACATCCAAAGGAATGCCGTATTATGAGTTATATTTAACATTTATTTAATGCACGTATATTTGGCCTTCAAAGGGCCTGGGATCTAATTTTGCCCGGGGGCCCCAAAGGCTCTCAGTCCGCCTCTGTATGCACACACTCGCTACATACCCTATAACATTATGCCCCTATACACGCACTCTCTACAGCCCCTAGCCACACATATTACACCACAAAATTGACCTATTTACACAATACCACACCACACTCTACACACAGGCAATCCCACAAGCATGCGCCAAACACATGCAACATACACTTTCCTGGCCCTTTTGTCCTCTGGTATCCCACTTGTGGAGACACCAGAGAAAATTTAAAAGCAAACACAGCGCAAGCATGTTATTACATTTGCTTGCGCTGCGCAAAACAAATACAGGGCCTTTTTCTAATGCTAGAGCTCTTCAGCGGGGCTCTGCGCATTGAACCAACATGCTCACTTT